>CM053036.1:25717429-26029929 GCA_028564925.1 Lithobates sylvaticus | reverse complement strand
TCTACAAGCTGAGATAACATGCGCTGCATTGATGCATTCACACAATTTCACAGTAACCATGAGATAAAACAAAGTTCAGGAATATTCCTTTTATCGCATTGTTTTGCAAATCTATGTACACTACAAACTGTATGATTGAATTGGTTCTGATATCGCTGTTTTACTAACCCGACAGCTTATTATTCTAAATAGGAAACCTTCATTTTGTTTGCAAATATTAAAGAATCTACCAGCAAGAAGTCCTTACATTTAAAGAGCACCTGTCATTTCAGATCCATCATGGCAGCGCCTGTTAGCGGGCATCCACTCACCTGCTGCCGCCACGTCCCTCACCTTGTTGTGTCCACACAGTTAAAAATTACAGACTAGGCACACAGTTAACCCTTAGATTGCCGCTGTTAACCCCTTCCCAGCCAGTGTCATTAGTACAGTGACAGTGCATATTTGTTAGCACTGATCACTGGTCCCCCAAAAAAGTGTCAGGGTCCAATTCGGACACCACAATATCGCAGTCCCGATAGAAGTCGCAGATCCCCACCATTACTAGGATAAAAAAAAAAAAAAAAATGTCTGCATATGCCATGTGGTAACGCTAACAAAAAAATAAAAAATAAAAAAATTATTATAATATATATACATACATATACACACACACACACACACACACAAATAATTATAATATATATATATATAAAAAAAAAAAAAAAAAGAAGGAGCGTCAACTTGGGGCCCCGTATCTCTGAGCCACTTGATGCTAGGAACCCCAAATTTGGTGTGCAAACGCAGTGGAACCAGCACTACAACATATCCAAAGGTCCATGGGGCTTCTAGCACCAAGTGGCCCCGACATACGGGACCCCAAAGTCGGTTCAGAAAATGTCATTCTCTGCTGCAGAAAAGTGCTTGACATTTTCTGAACCGACTTTGGGGCCCGCTGAGTTTGCACACCAAATTTGGGGTTCCTAGCACCAAGTGGCCCCAAGATACGGGGGCCCCAAAGTCGGTCAACTGTGTCCATCTGCAGCAATGTTATTTTGGGACCCTTTGGGTCCAGAGACCCCAAATTTATAGGGGGATAGGGGGCATCTAGGAACCTTTCACTACCAAGTTTAAAGTTTGGGGGACCTATGGCTGCACATGGGCACAGCGAGGCCGCACATGGGCACAGCAAGGCCGCACATGGGCATTGTTGACCCTCTTTTCCGCTTACAGTAGCTGCGCATTTCTCACCCTAGGCTTATACTCGAGTCAATACGTTTTCCTAGTTTTTTGTGGTAAATTTAGGTGCCTCGGCTTATACTCGAGTATTAACGGTAGTTAGAATCTTTAATATTTGCAAACAAAATGAAAGTTTCCCATTTAGAATAATAAGCCGTCGGGTTAGTAAAACGGCGATATCAGAACCCATTTAATCATACGGTTTGTAGTGTACATAGATTTGCACAACAATGCGATAAAGGAATATTCCTGAACTTTGTTTTCTCTCATGGTTACTATAAAATTGTGTGAATGCATCAATGCAGTGCATGTTATCTCAGCTTACAGAGCTTGGATTCACTGAATGAGTTTACCAAAAAATTTAAATATTGCAGAATATACAGCCTTGTGCTACATAACTAAGCTCCATTTCATGCTGAATAAACTAAATGATTGATGTATCTTAAATAGAAAACTATATATAGATAGATTTTTACTCCAAAAACATTAAAATACATTCTATAAAAATACGATTTTAATCCAAAAGAAAAAAAAAAGAAAAATCATTGATTTTTACCCACCCGGGTTTGTGGGCTCGGGCGCTGTAAGTGTCCAGAGCCACGATGATGTCACTCCCGCACATGCATGCATGAGCCGCCGTTTATGGCACAGCTATGCAGGTTCGGCATGGTAAGCCGGACCTTCAGAACGCATGCACCGATGACGTCATTGGCTGCATGCGCTCTGAATATCTCCTAAACGGTGCAAGCTTAGTATATATTCACAGTACCTACAGGTAAGTCTTATTATAGGTTTACCTGTAGATAAAAGTAAAAAAAAAAATAAGAGTTTACTTTCTCTTTAAGTGGTTAAAGGACTAACGTCTGAAATACATGGGGCTGTTTTTCCAGCATTGTATATGTTTTGTCAAGGAAAGGAAAGCTATTTTTTGGATGTCATCCTGACTGCCGGCCATCCCTTTAATTACTATGGAGATATCTACTGTCAACCCAAATACCCTAAACAGTTGTTGTGAACGTGTGGCAGCAGGCGGGAAATCTTCTCCCTGCACCCGCTGTCACATTTAAAAAAAAAAAAAAAAAGGTACAGCTGTGAGGGGCTCCATAGCCGCGTCATTCATTCACAAGAAACTGTGAATGAACTACAAGTCCGAGTGTCTGCAGGAGCCCGACGATACACCCAGGATCCGCTGATCCCGGGTACAATGCTCTGCAGGCTGCTGTGCAAATAATAAATAAATGCACATTTTTTTTAACCTGCAAAATCATGTGCATTTTTATTAATTTGTTTGGGTGCACAACAGCCTTTGTGTTATATCGAAAACTGAGAGAGACCCCACGTCCATCTACCGCCACCCTGTGTCCCCCTCCAGAACTGACACAGGATCCATCTACCGCCACCCTGTGTCCCCCTCCAGAACTGACACAGGATCCATCTACCGCCACCCTGTGTCCCCCTCCAGAACTGACACAGGATCCCTCTACCGTCACCCTGTGTCCCCCTCCAGAACTGACACAAGATCCCTCTACCGCCACCCTGTGTCCCCCTCCAGAACTGACACAGGATCCCTCTACCGCCACCCTGTGTCCCCCTCCAGAACTGACACAGGATCCCTCTACCGTCACCCTGTGTCCCCCTCCAGAACTGACACAGGATCCCTCTACCGTCACCCTGTGTCCCCCTCCAGAACTGACACAGGATCCCTCTACCGCCACCCTGTGTCCCCCTCCAGAACTGACACAGGATCCCTCTACCGCCACCCTGTGTCCCCCTCCAGAACTGACACAAGATCCCTCTACCGCCACCCTGTGTCCCCCTCCAGAACTGACACAAGATCCCTCTACTGTCACCATGTGCCCCTCTTCTCTACAGAACGGACCCCAGACCCGCCAACTGTCGTCCTACAGAACGGACCCCAGGTCCGCCAACTGTCTTCCTGTGTCCTCCTCCAGAATTGACCCCAGATCCCCCAACTGTCTTCCTCCAGAACGGACCCCAGATCCCCCAACTGTCTTCCCGTGTCCTCCTCCAGAACTGACCCCAGATCCCCCAACTGTCTTCCCGTGTCCTCCTCCAGAACTGACCCCAGATCCCCCAACTGTCTTCCCGTGTCCTCCTCCAGAACTGACCCCAGATCCCCCAACTGTCTTCCCGTGTCCTCCTCCAGAACTGACCCCAGATCCCCCAACTGTCTTCCCGTGTCCTCCTCCAGAACTGACCCCAGATCCCCCTACTGTCTTCCCGTGTCCTCCTCCAGAACTGACCCCAGATCCCCCAACTGTCTTCCCGTGTCCTCCTCCAGAACTGACCCCAGATCCCCCAACTGTCTTCCCGTGTCCTCCTCCAGAACTGACCCCAGATCCCCCAACTGTCTTCCCGTGTCCTCCTCCAGAACTGACCCCAGATCCCCCAACTGTCTTCCCGTGTCCTCCTCCAGAACTGACCCCAGATCCCCCAACTGTCTTCCCGTGTCCTCCTCCAGAACTGACCCCAGATCCCCCAACTGTCTTCCCGTGTCCTCCTCCAGAACTGACCCCAGATCCCCCAACTGTCTTCCCGTGTCCTCCTCCAGAACTGACCCCAGATCCCCCAACTGTCTTCCCGTGTCCTCCTCCAGAACTGACCCCAGATCCCCCAACTGTCTTCCCGTGTCCTCCTCCAGAACTGACCCCAGATCCCCCAACTGTCTTCCCGTGTCCTCCTCCAGAACTGACCCCAGATCCCCCAACTGTCTTCCCGTGTCCTCCTCCAGAACTGACCCCAGATCCCCCAACTGTCTTCCCGTGTCCTCCTCCAGAACTGACCCCAGATCCCCCAACTGTCTTCCCGTGTCCTCCTCCAGAACTGACCCCAGATCCCCCAACTGTCTTCCCGTGTCCTCCTCCAGAACTGACCCCAGATCCCCCAACTGTCTTCCCGTGTCCTCCTCCAGAACTGACCCCAGATCCCCCAACTGTCTTCCCGTGTCCTCCTCCAGAACTGACCCCAGATCCCCCAACTGTCTTCCCGTGTCCTCCTCCAGAACTGACCCCAGATCCCCCAACTGTCTTCCCGTGTCCTCCTCCAGAACTGACCCAGATCCCCCAGATCCTCCTCCAACTTTTTTTTTTTTTTTTTTTTTTTTTTTGTTTTCTTTTTCCCTTTGTTTTTTTGTTTTTTTTTTGTGTCTTTTTTTGCATTTTTTTTTTTTGCTCCTCCGTTTTTTTTTTTTTTTGTTTTTGTTTTTTTTAGTTTTTTTTTTTTTTTTTTTTTTTAACTGATTTTTTTTTTCTTTTTTCCTTCCCCCAACTGTCTTCCCGTGTCCTCCTCCAGAACTGACCCCAGATCCCCCAACTGTCTTCCCGTGTCCTCCTCCAGAACTGACCCCAGATCCCCCAACTGTCTTCCCGTGTCCTCCTCCAGAACTGACCCCAGATCCCCCAACTGTCTTCCCGTGTCCTCCTCCAGAACTGACCCCAGATCCCCCAACTGTCTTCCCGTGTCCTCCTCCAGAACTGACCCCAGATCCCCCAACTGTCTTCCCGTGTCCTCCTCCAGAACTGACCCCAGATCCCCCAACTGTCTTCCCGTGTCCTCCTCCAGAACTGACCCCAGATCCCCCAACTGTCTTCCCGTGTCCTCCTCCAGAACTGACCCCAGATCCCCCAACTGTCTTCCCGTGTCCTCCTCCAGAACTGACCCCAGATCCCCCAACTGTCTTCCCGTGTCCTCCTCCAGAACTGACCCCAGATCCCCCAACTGTCTTCCCGTGTCCTCCTCCAGAACTGACCCCAGATCCCCCAACTGTCTTCCCGTGTCCTCCTCCAGAACTGACCCCAGATCCCCCAACTGTCTTCCCGTGTCCTCCTCCAGAACTGACCCCAGATCCCCCAACTGTCTTCCCGTGTCCTCCTCCAGAACTGACCCCAGATCCCCCAACTGTCTTCCCGTGTCCTCCTCCAGAACTGACCCCAGATCTCAACTGTCTTCCCGTGTCCTACTCCAGAACTGACCCCAGATCCCCCAACTGTCTTCCCGTGTCCTCCTCCAGAACTGACCCCAGATCCCCCAACTGTCTTCCCGTGTCCTCCTCCAGAACTGACCCCAGATCCCCCAACTGTCTTCCCGTGTCCTCCTCCAGAACTGACCCCAGATCCCCCAACTGTCTTCCCGTGTCCTCCTCCAGAACTGACCCCAGATCCCCCAACTGTCTTCCCGTGTCCTCCTCCAGAACTGACCCCAGATCCCCCAACTGTCTTCCCGTGTCCTCCTCCAGAACTGACCCCAGATCCCCCAACTGTCTTCCCGTGTCCTCCTCCAGAACTGACCCCAGATCCCCCAACTGTCTTCCCGTGTCCTCCTCCAGAACTGACCCCAGATCCCCCAACTGTCTTCCCGTGTCCTCCTCCAGAACTGACCCCAGATCCCCCAACTGTCTTCCCGTGTCCTCCTCCAGAACTGACCCCAGATCCCCCAACTGTCTTCCCGTGTCCTCCTCCAGAACTGACCCCAGATCCCCCAACTGTCTTCCCGTGTCCTCCTCCAGAACTGACCCCAGATCCCCCAACTGTCTTCCCGTGTCCTCCTCCAGAACTGACCCCAGATCCCCCAACTGTCTTCCCGTGTCCTCCTCCAGAACTGACCCCAGATCCCCCAACTGTCTTCCCGTGTCCTCCTCCAGAACTGACCCCAGATCCCCCAACTGTCTTCCCGTGTGCTCCTCCAGAACTGACCCCAGATCCCCCAACTGTCTTCCCGTGTCCTCCTCCAGAACTGACCCCAGATCCCCCAACTGTCTTCCCGTGTCCTCCTCCAGAACTGACCCCAGATCCCCCAACTGTCTTCCCGTGTCCTCCTCCAGAACTGACCCCAGATCCCCCAACTGTCTTCCCGTGTCCTCCTCCAGAACTGACCCCAGATCCCCCAACTGTCTTCCCGTGTCCTCCTCCAGAACTGACCCCAGATCCCCCAACTGTCTTCCCGTGTGCTCCTCCAGAACTGACCCCAGATCCCCCAACTGTCTTCCCGTGTGCTCCTCCAGAACTGACCCCAGATCCCCCAACTGTCTTCCCGTGTCCTCCTCCAGAACTGACCCCAGATCTCCCAACTGTCTTCCTTCAGAACTGACCCCAGATCCCCCTCCTGCCCCCCAGGATGGTCCCACCCCCAGCTCCCTGCCCACCAATGAGAAGTGACAGTCCTCCCCTCTCACGCTCTGTGCCCCCCTCCAGCAGTGCGGGTCTCCCCGGCTCACAGAGGTGTGACACCCTGACCCTCTGCTCCCTGTCACAGCCCAGCAGTCACCCCGCGGCCTCTTCCTTCCCCCCCGCTGACAGGACCCCCAACACCGCGCACCCCCGTCCGCCCGGCTCCCCGCACTTACGTGGTCCGAGTTACTGTTGGCGCTGTGGTAACACAAGGAACTGAACGTATAACCCGAAATGGAAGCCGCCATGATGGTGGAGCCGCTCCCTCCCACAACGCAGCGCGCTGCCGCCGCCCTGTCATGACGTCACGCGCACTCTGGCGCTAAGCCTCCTGGGAGTTGTAGTCTAAAATCAGCCCTCCAGCATGGAGCTGGCCAGCCTACAGGAAGGGAGTGATTGAGATCATTCTTTTTTTTTTTTTTACATATGTGAATAATAAAGATCAGCCTGATAAATAATTATAATCAGTTTTGTAGTAAAGTGTGTAATGTGTATATAGTAATATGTGTAGGGCTTATACACAGGGGTGTCAAAAAGGCCACATTCAGAACCACACAGCCTTTTTATTATAGATGTAAATACAGCCAATGCACATGTAGGAGAGCTTTGTATGCTGGTTGTCTACTGCAGCACACCTCCCAACTTTCTGATATGGGAATGAGGGACACCTATCAACAAAATATACAGGCCTAGGACACACCCCCTGGCCACGCCCCCTCAAAGGAGCATTGCACAAAAAAACAAGATTGGTTAAACCCACAAGTGCTTTTTTTTTACCACTACTATTCCTTTATATTGGCTTTTGCAATATACAAATGATGCAATTTAGAAATCCGATGAAAGGTTTAGACCTGGAAAATACTTATATACAACTATATAGACCAGACCAAAATTGAGGCCAAATGAGGGAAAGAGGGACATTTCTCCAAATCAGGGACAGTCCCTCGAAATCAGGGACAGTTGGAAGCCATGCTGCAGTGATTCTCGACCTCAGTCCTCAAGTACCCCCAACAGGCCATGTTTTGGGAATTTCTCTTAATCACTTAAAGTGGAGGGCCACCCTAAAACAAAAAAAAAAAAAAAAGAGCATTAATATTCTTTAAAAAAAAAAAAAAATGTTTTTACCTTATCCGAAATCCCTGTTGCTAGGCAGTCTTCCTAATCTGCCTCCTTCCTACTCCTCGTGATCTTCGGTCTTCTCTCCTCCTTGCGTTGTCTTCAGGGTAATGGGGCGCGCTGTGTTCTGGGAACTGTGTAACACGGCGCGTCCCATTCACAAAGCGCCGCGCGACTCGCGCGTGCGCAGTAGGAAACGGGCAGTGAAGCTGTAAGGCTCCACTGCCTGTTTCCCTTAGGCCCCTTTCACACTGGGGCGGGGAGCCGCGGTGACGGTAAAGCAGCGCTATATTTAGCGCTGCTTTACCGTCGTTTTAAACGCGGTATTCGGCCGCTCGCGGTGCGGTTTTAACCCCCCCGCGAGCGGCCGAAAAAGGGTTAAAGACCGCCGCCGTAGCGGCGCTTTGCGGCGGTATTGCCGCGGTTTTACCGCGGTTTCCCATTCAAATCAATGGGAAGGAGCGGTATAGGAGCGGTGAATACACCGCTCCTATACCGCTCCAAAGATGCTGCTAGCAGGACTTTTTTTGCCGTCCTGCTAGCGCACCGCTCCAGTGTGAAAGCCTGCCGGCTTTCACACTGGAGTGAATGGGGCCGGATTTTTTCAGGCGGTATACAGGCGCTATTTTTAGCGCTGTACCGCCTGAAAAACGCCCCAGTGTGAAAGGGGCCTTAGTGAGGATGGCGGCGCTGGGACCGGAGAGCGGAGGGACATGTCGGCCTCGGCAGCCGACATCGTGGGCGCCCTGGGAGGGTAAGTCTACTTATTAAAAGTCAGCAGCTACTTTTTTTTTAAAAAAAACATTTTCACAGCTGAAACACCCCTTTAAGGATCGGGCCTATTTTTCAAACTTGTTTAAAATTAAAGTTAAAATCCGTTTTTCTTTGCTAGAAAATTACTTAGAACCCCCCAAACATAACTTTTTTTTTTTTTCAGACACCCTCGGGAATAAAATGGCGGTCGTTGCAATACTTTCTGTCACACCGTATTTGCGCAGCGGTCTTACAAGCGCAATTTTTTGGGGAAAAAATACACTTTTATGGATTAAAAAATAAGACAACAGTAAAGTTAGCCCAATTTTTTTCTATATTGTGAAAGATAATGTTACGCCGAGTGAATTGATACCCAACATGTCACGCTTCAAAATTGCACCCGCTCGTGGAATGGCGACAAACTTTGGCACTTAAAAAAAATCTCCATAGGCGATGTTTAAAAGTGTCTACAGGTTACCAGTTTTGAGTTACAGAGGAGGTCTAGGGCTAGAATTATTGCTCTCACTCTAATGATGATCGTGGCGATACCTCACATGTGTGGTTTTAACACAGTTTTCATATGCGGGCGCGACTTACGTATGCGCTCGCTTCTACACGCAAGCTAGTCGGGACGGGGCGGTTTAACCACTTGCCGACCGCCGCGCGCCTATAAATGTCGGCGCAATGGCAGCGGTGGGCAAATGGGCGTACCTGTATGTCCCCTTTAAATGGCGGGGCTAGCGTACAGCGTGACCGTGCCCGCGGGACACGTGGACTCGATGTCCCCCAGTCTCCCAATGTAAACAAAGCGTTTCCTCATTCTGCTTTGTGACATGACAGAGATCACCTGTGATCGGGAGCAGTGATCGCTGTCATGTCAGTGGTAGCCCATCCCCCCCACAGTTAGAATCACTCCCTAGGACACACTTAACCCTATGATTGCCCCCTAGTGTTTAACCCCTTCCCTGCCAGTGTCATTTACACAGTAATCAGTGTATTTTTATAGCACTGATCGCTGTATAAATGACAATGGTCCCAAAATTGTGTCAAAAGTGTCCGATGTGTCCGCCATAATGTCACAGTCCCAATAAAAATCGCAGATCGCCGACCATTACTAATAAAAAAAAAATTATAATAAAAATGCCATAAAACTATCCCTTATTTTGTAGACGCTATAACTTTTGTGCAAACCAATCAATATACGCTTATTGCAATTTTTTTTACCAAAACTATGTAGAAGAATACGTATCGGCCTAAACTGAGGAAAAAATATATTTTGTTTATATATTTTTGGGGGACATTTATTATAGCAAAAGGTAAATAATATTGCATTTTTTTCAAAATTGTCGGTCTTTTTTTGTTTATAGCGCAAAAAAATAAAAACCGCAGAGATGATCAAATACCACCAAACGAAAGCTCTATTTGTGGGAAAATAAGGATGCCAACTTTGTTTTGGTGCAACGTTGCGCGACCGCGCAATTGTCAATTAAATCGACGCAGTGCCGAATTGCAAAAAGTGCTCTGGTCAGGAAGGGGGTAAAATCTTCCAGGGCTGAAGCGGTTAAACAATTTTTTTTTCTTATTTATTTTACTTTTTATATTTTATTTTTACACTGTCCTTTTTAAAAAAATAAATAAATTGGGTCACTTTTATTTCTATTACAAGGAATGTAAACATCCCTTGTAATAGAAAAAAAGCATGACAGGTCCTCTCAAATGTGAGATCTGTATGTGCGTTATAATTAATCAAAATTAGCTGATTAATCGATTTAAAAAAAAATCGATTAATCGAACATGAAAACATTAATCAGTAACAGCCCTAATTTAATTGCATTAAAAGCGGAGTTCCACCCAAAAATGGAACTTCCAATGCCTGCAGTGATTCCTTATCCTCGAATAAACTGTACGGCCCCTTTCACACGAGGCGGACTCTGCTTCCACGGAGCCCGCCTCTGTCCGCCGGCTCAGCGGGAGATCTCTCCGTTGATCTCCGCTGAACCGGCGGATGACAAGTCCCTCTCTGCTCAATGAGCGGGGAGGGGCTTGCGAGCGCCGCTGGTCTCTATGGAGAGATCGGATGAAAACGGACAGCGTGTCCGTTTTCATCAGATCTCACCCGATCCGATAGCGACAGATCTGGACGTAGAGCCATCCGTCTGCTTTTGGCGGATCGGACCGGGTCGGATGTCAGCGGACATGTCTCCTCTGACATCCGACGCTCCATAGACTATCATGGAGCGCCTGTTCAGATCCGCCGTCAAAACTGACAGGCGGATCTGAACGGTCCGTCCGTGTGAAAGGGGCCTAATACCAACTAATCCCCCCTAACCTATCTACAGGTTAATTCTTCTTATACCCAACTCACATGTCCTAGACTTCTCAGTGTCCAGCAATGTACAAAAGAATGTATGCTCTGACAATCTATTGACTCATGTGCCTTATTGATTTGTGATTGAATTGTATGCTTTATTTTACTAAAAAAAACGTTTCTGTTAAAAAAAAAAAAAAAAAGAAGAAGACCTCAGAGCTCACATTTACACTTAAAGCGGAGCTACACCCGTTTTTAAGACATAGATCTAAAAAAATAATACTCACCTTCCTTGATCCGAAACGGTAGTTTTTTTTTTTTTTTACTTACCTTGTTTTGTTCTTGCCATCCATCGCTTCCGGTTCTCCTTCCCTCGGATATGGGCGGGGATATTACGGCTATTTCGTAATATCCCCTAGCCCACACTGTCTCCTGGGAGCTTGTGTCATAGCTCCCAGGAGTCAGTGCGGCGGCCTGGCTCGAGATCGCGCGAGACTTGAAACCGAACGTGACGCCATCATGACAGTCACGTTCGGTCTCTGGTATCACAACGGGGGAGGGACTTTCGCCGCTGCCACCATTGTGATGGCAACAGGAGCTGCTGACGGCGCTCCTATGCAGTTTGTACTGCGCATGCGCGAGATTACAATGAGAGGCGTCAATGAAATCCAGGAAGAGAATGCCTGGAGGTTTCAAATGCCCACAGGCAAGATGGAGAACGAATCAGAAATTTTTACAAGTCTTTTTAGGAGATAAAAAACGAAAGGCACAAGAGATAGAAACAGGACAGATGAGTTACTAAATTACAAATTAATTTATTTATTAATCACCATTGGAAAAAAAAAACGTCAGGGGCAGTGTAGCTCCACTTTAAAGCGGAGTTCCAATTAAAAAAAATAAAAATAAAAAAAAAAACTGTAAAAGTCAGCAGCTACAAATACTGCAGCTGCTGACTTTTAATAATCAGACACTTACCTGTTCCAGGGTCCAGCGATGCGAGGGATGAAGCCCCGCTCGTCTCCCCCCTCCTCTCTGCGTCGCCAGCATTGTCACTGTGGGCACCCAACTGTGGCTTCACAGCTGGGCACACACTGCGCATGCGCAAGCCTCGCTGTGCGCTGTGACTGGCCGGGCAATCATCTGGGACCTGTGATGTGTCCCAGATGATTGCCGAGAGGGAGGGGGGAGAGGTGATCTTCCTTCCGGCGCCGCAGTGCCCCGGGAGGAAGTGAGAGCTGGGACCCTCTTAAAAGAGGGTATCTGCACCCACCCCAAAAAAATGACATGCCAAATGTGACATGTCAGGGGGGTCACCTTCCCTTAAAGCTGAAGTTCCATTCTTGGGTGGAACTCCGCTTTAAATGCAATTAAATTAGGGTGGTTACTGATTAATATTTTCGTGTTCGATTCATCGATTTTTTTTTTAAATTGATTAATCAGCTAATTTCGATTAATTATAATGCACATACAGATCCAACTACTTTTAGCTGATCTCCTTGCATTGCAACTCTGCATTAGTCAGTGGTAAATGTGGTATACACTATATACAATCACCCGACATCGTGTTAGATCCATAGGGCATCAGCGGGTGATGTCATGCGTAGCTCCTTTCCCGTACGCGATACGTTCAATCAGAACTTCCACATCACCGGACTCCTCCCCCCTTCCCTTCGTTAGCAGACGGAGGCACTTGGGGAAGGGGGGAGGAGTCCGGTGATGTCGATGTCAGCAACGTCACCGGATCTCCGACGGAACTCCCTGAAGGAGAGGCGAGTACCGATCAAAATTCTTTTGATCAATCAAAAAAAAATTAAAGATTAATCGAGGAATTAATCTTTAATTTCCACAGCCCTAAATTAAATAAATAAAATAAATAAATGTCTTTAAAAAAAAAAAAAAAGATTCCCCTTTGAGACCATTGGGCGGAAGTTAAGTTTGACTTAATTTACGCCATTCAATGTTATGGAGCCGAGTAGGGGCCATCTTTCCCTCACTCGGCTTCAGGCCTGTGAGGGGAAAGGATTGGATCATCTCCGCCGCTGCCGACGGCTCCGGTAAGTGGCGGAGACAACCGGAGCGCAGCGGGAGGGCTCCTTTCCCGCCGCAGATAAAAGTGATCTTGCAGCGAATCTGCCGCAGAGACCACTTTTTTCTGAGAATGAACCGCCCGCCGTTTAAGAGGATACTGAAGTTATGGCAGCTATAACGTATTCCACATCAAAGTACCGACGTATAACAACAGTGGCTGGTCCGTAAGTGGTTAAAATAGCTATCCAAAATACCAAGCC
This sequence comes from Lithobates sylvaticus, assembly GCA_028564925.1. Classification (NCBI taxonomy): domain Eukaryota; kingdom Metazoa; phylum Chordata; class Amphibia; order Anura; family Ranidae; genus Lithobates; species Lithobates sylvaticus. Next base: position 26,017,060 of record CM053036.1, on the reverse strand, counting down.
ATTGACTCTGATTTAAAGCACCCGTGCAAGATAAAAGAAAACCTGCAAACATGGCCTGTTGGGGGTACTTGAGGACAGGGTTGAGGACGACTGGTCTACTGTGTTCATTTAGATAGGCTTACCCATGTTAGAGGGGAGGGGCTAATACTGCTTTGCATTCTTTCCTTCTCTCAGTCGTGGACTTTTCTAGGGTCCGACCTCCTGTCCTGTGATATATAAAGTGGAGTGTTATATGGGGACTGTTGTTATATGGGGAATGTTGTTTGGGGACAGTGTTGCATGACCGTGCAATTGTCATTCAAAGTGCGACAGCACTAAAAGCTGAAAATTGGCCTGGGCAGGAAGGGGGTAAAGGTGCCCTGTAGGGAAGTGGTTAAGTGGTCTAAGTCTACAATAACACAATAGGGGGTCTTGAAACTTTACAACAACACAGGGTTAAGCTGTATACTAAGGAGAGAAGGGAGTAATCATGAACAAACAACTGCAAACAGTCATTGGCATGGTACCTAGTTAGGTGACAGGTTGTCAGAAACCATGAAATCAGACCGAGACAGAAGTACAGTTAAATCACACTTGTTTAATAATAAAAGTAAAAAGAACAAACCTAGTCAAAACATAGCCAAAGTTCAGTAACCGGAACGGATAGTCAGCCAAGCCATAAGTCAGGGATCAACGTAGAAAAACAGCAAGCAGGATCTGGAGCCAGAAGGGATGTCAGCAAAGCAAGTCTTTAAACAGGAACGCAGGAGATCATCACTGTGATGTTGATCAAGGTGAAGGCAGAGCTCCTCTGCACTGGACGGCTTAAGTAGGCAGGACTGACGAGCAGGATATCATCAACAGCTGAGTAACTGTGGAGAGAGATGGGAGCTGGCAATTAGCTGACAGCTGAGTGGCCAGCTCAGAGAAGGAAGGGCTGAGCCCAGCCCTGACACAGGTCCTCCGGTAGTGAGGGGGGTCCAGTGTTACGGCTCCCTCCCTGGCGGTCTGTCTCAGTCACCAGGAGCAAACTGGCGTTATGGAGGTCTATGGCCTAGGCACAGGGAGACAAGCCTTAAGATGAACACGTATGAAGTCCTTGTTATGTGCTGGGTGGGACCCCATTCTGTTACTGGGAGTGAGGCAACAGAGGTACGCTAACTGGTGGAGTGGGCATAGGATCTGCATGTCCCTCCTAATGCAACACACTCACCTATTCAAGTGTGTAGAACAAGAGACAATATCTTTGGAAGAACTCTGCATAAAACACTACACAATAGTGTCTCATCTCTGAGTTGGGGGACTACCTTAACCCCTTCACACCGAAGGGTAAAACAAATCTTAATGCCTAAGCACAATTTTGCAACTTTGACACGTGTTAGTAAAAGTGTACATATCATCACAACTACTTTGTGCATCCCGGTGGATTATATCTTGTGTTCTTTCAGGACAAATTGGGCTTTTCTTTGGGGGTAAATGGTAATGTATATCTCCTTATTTTTCTGATTTATCAAGGGAAAACTGGCCCGAAATAGTAAAAAAAAAGTCTTTACTTTCTGGTGATGGATGGTAAACTCCTCATTCAGTCACCATAGTCGTGTCTTTTAAATATAAAACCCAATTTATACCATCTAATATTAGGGTTGTCCTGATACCAATACTAGTATTGGTATCGCTGCATATACCGAGCATTTGCAAGAGTACTTGTCTAGTCGGATACCTGGACACTCATGGATAATCGGTGCTGCGGCGGGGGAAGTTATAATCACTGATCTCCCTGTGTGGCTTACATTAAAGCGGAGCTCCACCCTAAAGTCGAACTTCCGTTTATCGGATTCCTCCCCCCCCCCACCGGTGCCACAATTGGCACCTTTCAGGGGGGAGGGGAGTGCAGATACCTGTATAATACAGGTATCTGCACCCACTTCCGGACGAGATATCAGGAGCTGCCCCGCCCCTATCCGGAGATGCCCCATTTTGTCTTGGGAAACACAGTTCCCAGGACACAACGGGGACCAATAGAGATGCGCAACGCGACTCGCGCATGCGCAGTAGGGAACCGGGGAGTGAAGACGTTGCGTCTTCACTTCCTGATTCCCTGACAGAGGATGGCGGTGGGGCAGCCGAGAGACGAGCGGTTTCTCGTCACATTCTGCCGACACCGCTGGAACCTGGAACAGGTAAGTGTCCATTTATTAAAAAGTCAGCAGCTGCAGTATTTGTAGCTGCTGACTTTTAATATTTTTGGTGCGGGTGGAGCTCCGCTTTAAAGCAGCTGACAGCCGCTTCTCCTCCTCTCCCCTCTGCAGCTTTCAGCTGCTTTATTGAAAGCCACACAGGGAGATTGGTGATTATAACTTCCCCTGCCGCCGCACTGATCATCCCCGAGTGTTCACTGTATCCGACCTCCGGCTCCCTTTTGTGTCCTCCTCTGTGCTCCTCCGTCCCCCCTCTGTGTGCTCCCCTGGTCCCCCCCCCCCCCCCCGTCCTCCTCTGTTCCTCCTCCTTGTGCTCCTCCGGTCCCGTCTCCCCATCCTCCTCCGCTCCCCCGTCCCAGATCTTTCAGGATGGAGAGCAGAGGAAGGAGCCGGTAAATCTTTTATTTACTGGCTCCTTCCTTTTCTGAATGCACAGAGTCAGTGATTACTGACTAACTCCATTCATAACTGAGCATGTGTTTACAATGCATCAGCTTATGAATGGAGAGGAGCCGCTGTCTCCTGTCCATACATGTTCCGTGAAGCTGAGACTGGTGAGAAAGTGACCGGGGAATCTCCATCATCAGTCCCTTTCCATGTCTCAAAGGGGAGATGTCAGGGGTCCGTTTAGACCCCTGACATCTCACCAAAGCCCTTCTACCCCCCCAACAGGGTTGAATAAATAAAAAAAAATAAAATAAAAAAAAAGAAACTTTGTAATAAATAAATATTTTAAAAGTACAATTGTAAAAATAATAAAAAAAAAAAAAAAAAAAACCCCACTGACACCGACTGTCCACCCCCCCCCCCCCCCCCCCCCCCAAAAAAAAAGAAAGCATTGTAAAAAAAAAAAAAAAAAAAAATATATATATATATATATATATATATATATATATATATAAATTATAAAAGATAATAAAAAAATTTGACACAGTCCACGCCTCATCAGTGCTGCATATAAGTGCCACTGTCACATGACATTAAAAATAAAAAAAGTATAGGATAATCGGTATCGGCGAGTAATTGAACAAAAGTAATGGCACTTGTACTCAATCTTAAATAAGTGGTATTGGGACAACCCTATCTAATATCTTATAATCAGAATTGAAGTAGAGAAAAAAGACATAAAACCAGTTGTACGACAAGTTTCTTTACTGAAAATCTACAGTCATTGGAGATATCTGTGTAAGAGATCCGTGTTCACATTCTGCGGAGCAAATAACTGCAGGTTCGGTCTGCCACTCAGTGGCTGATCATTGTGGTCTCATAAAGAGATATCTTGTTCCCTTTAAGAGTTGTCCCTCCTCTGGAATACCAGAGCCGTGACGCTGTGACCTGACTGTCCTCCAAAACTGAAGGTAGGTGTGGGAAGTTCATCTTTCATTTCAAACACTGCAAGAGAAAAAAAACAAAATAAAAACATGAGCTATGTATAATTAAAGCCTGGCCCTATTTTTTTTCCCTCGTTTATCTACGTAATTTAATTGTTTTACCTTTGTAGGTACATAGAAAGTGCCCCTGAAGTAGTCTCCTTAGTGCTTCAGAAATATACATACCACACAAAGAAGTCCCCCGTATTGTTTTATACCTAGATTGCAGAATTTATTTGAGAGAAGGAGACATGGACTTTAGAGGCACACCCATAGCACTGAAGTAAAAAAAAATATAAAATTTTTATGATTAAAAATAACATTGTTGGCACGACATGTTAAGAACAAAACATGGTGTTTGGTCTAAAAAACGATCACACCACCTAACACAACCGACTATTACCACAATATAAAAAAAATCTATCAAACTGATTCAATTGAGGCGATGTTAGTAGAGGAAAAGCTGATTGGTGGTAGAGGCGTGGTGAAGAAAACTCTACAGGTTGCACGCCCTTAACCACTTCGTGCCCCATGATTACGTAATTTCTGTGATGAAACGCGTAGGGCGGAGTGACGTGCTGACGTCCCCGCACGCTACGTCTCGCCGGAAAGCACGGGCGTGTGTTACTGCAGCCGGCCACAAACTTTTTAATCTATTTTTGTATTGATGTGTATACGCCATTGGCGTTATTTTAATACATTTTTTCAGATTCCACCCGTGGTCTGCCTTTTTTCATTTTTGGTTTCTGGAATGCACATTGCCTGGTAAGGCAAAAGTTCCTGGTGGCTCTGGATAGCTGACCACTTTTTGAAGCCGGCACAGACAGAATGATCTGCCTAAGGCCCCTTTCACACGGGACGGATCCGTATTGATCCGCCCCGTGAAGATCCGCCGCTCAGCAGGGATCGCTCAGCTGATCCCCACTGAGCCGGCAGATGACAGGGCGGTCCCTTCACACTGTGCACAGACCGCCCTGTCAGATCTCCGCTCTCCTCTATGGGGGATCGGATGAACACGGACCGTCTGTCCGTGTTCATCCAATCCGCTCTGCAGACGGATGGAAAAATAGGGTTTTCCTCCGTCTGCAGAATTGGACAATTGCGGAGGCGGATGATAGCGGGTGTCAGCGGATGCTCATCCGCTGACACCCGCTATCCCATAGGGGTGCATGTATGTCCGTTTTTCATCCAAAAACGGATGGATGAAAAACAGACATACAGTCCGCACGTGTGAAAGGGGCCTACGTGGAGGAAGTAAGGAGGAAAAAGGCCTCGGCTGGGTTATAGCCACAGGTGCAATCTCTCTGACAGCTGGTAAGCACAAAATCTGGACGGTGGTGGGATTATTCACATGAAGTCACTTTTGTATGGATACCAAGTTTGACCAGCGATCCTGCACAGCACTTATGGGGACTTTTTTTTCCGGTGTTTGAACTTTACCTTTAACATATTTTTTGAGCCAGCATTGGTCATATATGTTTCACAGTTATTCGCTACAATTTGATTTCATATTTCAGTATTTTCAGATATTGATTTTTCAATTTATAGCGCAACCTTTTCTTCTTTTTATCTTTGGTTTATGTATATTACATGTGGTGTTGCTGCTTTTACCAATTAGTTTATGTCCAGCGCAGTTTTTTCTTTTTATCCTTAACCACTTCAGCCCAAACCATTTTGCTGGCCAAAGACCAAAGCACTTTTTGCGAGTCGGCACTGCGTCGCTTTAACTGACAATTGCGCGGTCGTGCGACGCGGCTCCCAAACAAAATTGACGTCCTATTTTTCCCCCACAAATAGAGCTTTCTTTTGGTGGTATTTGATCACCTCTGTGTTTTTTTTTTTGTGCTATAAACAAAATAATAGCGACAATTTTGAAAAAATGAACAAGATTTTTTACTTTCTGCTATAATAAATATCCCCCAAAAAAATTTTTTTTTTTCCTCAGTTTAGGGCGATACGTATTCTACATATTTTTGGTAAAAAAAAAAACAATAAGCGTTTATTGATTGGTTTGCACAAAAATTATAGCGTTAGTTTTATGGCATTTTTATTAATAATTAAATTTTTACTAGTAATGGCGGCGATCTGCGATTTTTATCATGACTGCGACATTATGGCGCACACATCGGACAATTTTGACACTTTTGGGGCCATTGTCATTTATACAGCGATCAATGCTATAAAATTGCACTGATTACTGTAAAAATTACACTGGCAGTGAAGGGGTTAACCACTAGCTGGCTAGGAAGGGGGTTAAGTGTGTCCTAGGGAGCGATTCTAACTGTTAGGGGGTGTGGCTACGAGTGACACGTCACTGATCACCGCTCCCGATTACAGGGAGCTGTGATCAGTGTCCTGTCACTAGGCAGAACGGGGAGATGCTTGTTTACATCAGCATCTCCCCGTTCTTCCTCTCCGTGAGACGATCGCGGATATCCACGCAGACATCGAGTCCGTGATCCTACTCACGGAGCTCAGATTTTTCTCTACTAACATCACCTCAATTGAATCAGTTTGATCGATTTTTTTTTATTGTGGTAATAGTCAGTTTGATCGATTTTTTTTTATTGTGGTAATAGTCAGTTGTGTTAGGTGGTGTGAGCGTTGGTTAGACCAAACACCATGTTTTGTTTTTAACATGTCATGCCAACAATGTTATTTTTAATCATAAAAATAAAAAAATTTCAAAATTGTCCCTAAAGTCCATGTCTCCTTCTCTTGAATAAATTCTGCAATCTAGTTAGGCCACTGGCACACTTATACTTGTTTGTATCCACAACGCCATCTTGTGGTGATACACTAACTACAATGTGTTTTATACCTAACCGGGACACCTGCTATAAAGGACTGTGAGAACATCTAATCCACAGACTCCTAGGGACTGAAGTATTACAATAAAGGGAGATTGTGAAAGTCCCCAAAATGCTAAAATGACCGGCTTCTAGGTTTATTACAACCTGATGGTAAGTGGACTGTATGGGCTGAGATTACAGAGTAGAGCAAGGGGTGGCATGGCTTGTAAAAGATTGTGCATGATTATAGTCTTGTCAGGTCTGAGCTCAGCCCTTCCTTCTCTGAGCTGGCCGCTAAGCTGTTGGCTAATTGCCAGCTCCTATCTCTCCACAGTTACTCAGCTGGTAACGATATCCTGCTCGTCGCTCCTGCCTACTTAAGCCGTTCAGTCCAGAGGATCTCTGCCTTCGCTTGGTCAACATCACAGAAACTATCTCCTGCTCAAGACTTGCTTTGCTGACATCCCTTCTGGCTCCAGATCCTGCTTGCTGATCCACTACATTGATCCCTGACTTCTGGCTTGGCTGACTATCCGTTCCAGTTACTGAACTTTGGCTACGTTTTGACTACGTTTGTTCTTTTTACTTTTATTATTAAACAAGTGTGATTTAACTGTACTTCTGCCTGATTTCATGGTTTCTGGCAAGTCTAATGCCCCGTACACACGGTCGGATTTTTCGATGGAAAATGTCCTATCGGACCATGTTGTCGGAAATTCCGACCGTGTGTGGGCTCCATCGGACTTTTTCCGACAAAAAAAGTTTGAGATCCTGCTCTCAAATTTTCCGACAACAAAATACAAATCAGACTTTTTCCGATCGTGTGTAGAGAATTCCGACGGACAAAGTGCCACGCATGCTCAGATCAAATTAGGAGACCAAACCTATTGGCTAATAGCCTCTACATAGTTCCGTCGTACGCAACGAACGTCACCACGTTCAGAATGATCGAATTTTCCGACAACTTTGTCCGACCGTGTGTATGCAACACCAGTGTCGGACAAAATCCGTCGGAAAAAATCTGACGGATTTTGTGGTCGGAATTTCCGACCGTGTGTACCGGGGCATAAAATGCACAAGGATCTGACATGCCGATACATTGATGGGTTGAAACATATCGGAATCTCCTGACACGACCTAACAGAAATGGTTTTATGCGGCGTACACACGGTCGGAAACATTCCGATGGGAGCTTTTCATCGGATTTTCCGACCGTGTGTATGCCCAACGGTCTTTTTCTGTCGGAATTTCCAACGGACTTTGAATTGAGAACCTGTTCTCAATTTTTCCCGATGGAAAATCTTTCTATCGGATTTTCCGAATCGTGTGTATGCAATTCCGATACGCAAAATTCCGACGCATGCTCAGAAGCATTAAACTTCCCTTTTATAGTGCTTTCGAACGTGTTTTATGCCGCTGTGTTATTGACCGTCGGAATTTGGTGTGATCGTGTGTAGGCAACACAGCTTGAGCGGAATTCCGTCGGAAAAACCGTCAGAGTTTTTTCCGACGAGAATTGCGATCGTGTGTACGCGGCATTAGAAACCGCAAATCCAGTGGATGAAGGTCCGTTAGTGAAATTGCCTTCTTATTGACAGTTCAGTGAAGTAGGACTTGTTGAGACCAATAGGAAATCAACACCTAAAACACACAGAAAATGGAACTCTAAAGGAAATGGGCTATAGAAGCAGAAGGCCATGCTGGGTTACACCCTGCCAGCTAAACAGGAATATAAAGCTTAACCACTTTCCAACCGGCGCACGACGATATACGTCCTGATTTTGAAGAGGGATATCTCGGTAACGGCAGCAGCTGCTGCCACAACCGAGATATCCATCTCTTCAGGCGCCGGTCGGCATTCCGATAATGGTGGTCATTGCGGCGGATTCGCCGCAAAATCACCGTTATCGGCGGCGGGAGAGGTGCTCCCCCCCTCCCGCCTCTTACCGGAGCCTTCGGCAGCGGCGGCAGCGATCGGGTCATCCTCCGTGCTGGGTATAGCGAAGAGTGAGGCTAAGATGGCCGCCACCCGTCTGTATACCATAGCAGGGCGGGAGCGACGTCAAAACGTCACTTCCGCCCATACCTCTTAAAGGAACATTTTTCAAATGTCATTTTTTTTTAATTACATTTTTTTTTTTTTTTTTTTTGCTTTTAAGTCCAAATATGAGATCTGAGGACTTTTTGACCCCCCACCTCATATTTAAGAAGACCTGTCATGCTTTTTTCTATTAAAAGGGATGTTTACATTCCTTGTAATAGGAATAAAAGTCAGCCAATTAAATTTTTTTTAAAAAAACAGTGTAAAAATAAATAAAATCAAGAAAAATAAATAAGAAAAACCAAAAAAATTTTTTTTAAAGCGCCCCGTCCCGACGAGCTCATGCGCAGAAGCGAACGCATACGTAAGTAGCGCCCGCATATGAAAACGGTGGTCAAACCACACATGTGAGGTATCGCCGCGATCGGTAGAGCGATGGCAATAATTATAGCCGTAGACCTCCTCTGTAACGCAAAATATGCAACCTGTAGAATTTTTTAAACGTCGCCTATGGAGATTTTTGAGGGTAAAAGTTTGATGCCATTCCACGAGCGGGCGCAATTTTGAAGCGTGACATGTTAGGTATCAATTTACTCGGCGTCACATTATCTTTCACAATATATAAAAAAATTGGACTAACTTTACTGTTGTCTTATTTTTTTATTCAAAAAAGTGATTTTTTTCCAAAAAAAGTGCGCTTGTAAGACCGCTGTGCAAATACGGTGTGAAAAAAAGTATTGCAACGACCGCCATTTTATTCTCTAGGGTGTTAGAAAAAAAACAATATATAATGTTTGGGGGTTCTAAGTTTTTTTCTAGCAAAAAAAACTGTTTTAAAACATGTAAACACCTAAAATCCAAAACGAGGCTGGTCTTGAAGTGGTTAAAGTGAACTTCTGTTTTATCCATGTTGTTAGGCGAAGTAGCAATTTTATTTGACTGCCATTAAATTTAATTGAACCATGTATAAATGTCAGTTACAATTATGTTTATTGTAAAACACAGCAGCCATTCTGTTCTGTACACATACACCACAAGCTCTTTGTGTACTCCACCCATGAAAACCAGTTGCACGTGTTATACATATACTGTACGCCTTCTTCTAGTTCTCTTGTGATTATTTACCTTTGTCAAACTGTTTGAGCAGTTCCTCTTTGGTCCAGTTGCAGGATGTGATGAGAAAAAGGCCTTTGGGTTTTAAAATTGTACAGAGAACATTTACATACTGATTACGTTTTTCTTGCGCATTGCTGGGATCCAGGCTCACCGCATCGAAGGTGCCTTTATCCAGACAGATATCAAACTGTTCTGAAGGACTGAAGGAGCCCAAAAAATCTGTAACCTAAAACAATGCAGAGCAGCACATTGATAGAAAAATTAAACTGTATTATTGTTAACACAGTGCTCAGAAATGTCAGTTTTAACTTTGGCTTATTATGATTGGTTCCTAAATGTAACAGGACTTAAAGTGGTTGTAAACCCTTATGCCCCATACACACGGTCGGAAAATCCGACCACAAAATCCATCGGATTTTGTCCGACGGATTTAGTCCGACACTGGTGTTGCATACACACGGTCGGACTTTGTTGTTGAAAAATCCGATCATTCTGAATGTGGTGACGTTTGTTGCCTACGACGGGACTACGTAGAGCAGGGGTCTCAAACTGGCGGCCCTCCAGCTGTTGCGAAACTACAAGTCCCATGAGGCATTGCAAGACTGACAGTTATAAGCATGACTCCCACAGTCAAAGGCATGATGGGACTTGTAGTTTTGCAACAGCTGGAGGGCCGCCAGTTTGAGACCCCTGACGTAGAGGCTAGTAGCCAATAGCTTTGGTCTTGTAATGTGATCTGAGCATGCGTGGCACTTTGTCCGTCGGAATTCGCTACACACGATCGGAATTGGTGTGTTTTTCCAGCAGGAGATAGAACTTTGTCCGTCGGACAATCCGATGGAAACTGTCCGATGGTGCCTACACACGGTCGGAATTTCCGACAACATTGTCCGATAGGACAGAATCCATCGGAAAATCCGACCGTGTGTATGGGGCTTTACAGACCACTTTGTGCTACAGGTAAACGTATAATAAGGCCGGTAAGCGGCATTCCTCAGCGGGGACGTCTGTACTGACAATCAGTGTCCTGATAATCAGTGCTGCCAATCAGTGCCCATCAGTGATGCCTGTCAGTGCCTCTTCATCAGTGCCCATCAGTTACCCCTACCCTGTTTCCCCGAAAATAAGCCCTACCCCGAAAATAAGACCTAGCGTTATTTTCAGGGATGGCTGCAATATAAGCACTACCCTGAAAATAAGCCCTAATTAAAGTCATTGCAATAACATGCAATCCGTTTTGTAAAAACAATTATATAATGTGCAGTGTGTCTCCTTTTGTCTCCTTTTGTAACATTAAAGGGGTGTTCCGGGTAAAAAAAAAAAAATTAAAAGTCAGCAGCTACACATACTGCAGCTGCTGACTTTTAATAAAATGGTCACTTACCTGTCCTGCAGTCCCTCAATGTCAGCACCGCAGCTGATGTCTCCATCAGCTGTCGGGGTGCTGCCGCCGCCATTGCGGGTAAGGTAACCCGGCAGTGTAGCCTTTCAGCTTCACGCCGGGAACCCTACTGTGCATGCGCGAGGCCCCGCTCCTCTCTCCTATTAGCCCAGCGGGTGAGGGAGGAGGAGGAGAAAGCCCAGTGGTGATGTCGTGGCTGCAGCCAGACTCCAGGAAGTGGTATCCTGTCCCCCCTCCCCCCCGAAAGGTGGCAATTGTGACACCGGAGGGGGGGGGGAGGAATCCGATGAGCGGAAGTTCCACTTTAGGGTGCAGCTCCGCTTTAACCAAGGTTTATTTTTGGGATTACAGAATGTCATAATGCTGACTCCTGACCTGACGGGGAGAGGGGGAGAGAAGACAGGGGACACAGGAACTTTTTTAAAAAACATTTTATTATTTTATTTCAGGTTTTTTAGAACATAGAGAGGGGTAAATGACACAGCACAAGCACTGTGCCATCTATCATGCTTTAACCGCTTCAGCACCGGGCGATTTTACCCCCTTCCTTACCAGAGCACTTTTTGCGATTCGGCACTGCGTCGTTTTAACTAACAATTGCGCGGGCGTGCGACGTTACCCCCAAACAAAATTGACGTCCTTTTTTTTCCACAAATAGAGCTTTCTTTTGGTGGTATTTGATCACCTCTGCGGTTTTTATTTTTTGCGCTATAAACAAAAGAAGAGCGTCAATTTTGAAAAAAAAACACAATATTTTTTACTTTTTGCTATAATAAATATCCCGTTTTAAAAAAAAAAAACAATTTTTTTCCTCAGTTTAGGCCGATACGTATTCTTCTACATATTTTTGGTAAAAAAAAAAATCGCAATAAGCGTATATAGATCGGTTTGCGTAAAAGTTATAGCGTCTACAAAATAGGGGATAGATTTATTGCAATTTTTTTTTTTTTTACTAGTAATGGCGGCGATCTGCGATTTTTTTTTCGTGACTGCGACATTGCGGCGGACACTTTTGACACATTTTTGGGACCATTCACATTTACACAGCGATCGTTGCTATAAAATTGCAGTGATTACTGTGTAAATGTGACTGGCAGGGAAGGGGTTAACACTAGGGGGCGCTGCAGGGGTTAATGTGTTCCCTAAGGTAGTGATTCTAACTGTGGGGGGAGGGGACTGACAAGGGGAGGAGACCGATCAGTGTTCCTCCATACTGGGATCACATGATCGGTCTCCTCTGTACTGACAGGAGGCCGGAAATGGGAGGACGTCATATGACGCCCACTCAGGATGGGAGATCCACCTTGTGGGCGTCATATGACAGTGGGCGGTAGGGAAGTGGTTAAAGGATCAATAGATTTATTTGTTAGGGATACAACCACTTTAAGATCGTTGTGATGACATGACTGTATTTGAATAAATGCAGATTATTGTACATACCGTAAATAAATAAGACATCCCCTGAAAATAAGCCCTAGTGTGTTTTTTGGAAGCAAAATATAAGACCCGGTCTTATTTTTGTGGGAAACACCGTATCAGTGCCGTCTATTCGTGCCCCTATTAGTGCTGCATATTAGTGCCACTTCTTCAGTGCCCATCAGTGCAGCCTCATTAGCACACATGAGTGAAGGAGAAAAATTCCCTATTTCCTAATTTTATAACAGAAACTTTTTTTTTTTTCCCAAATTTTTCTTTTTTTTTCTTGTTTGTTTAGCAAAAAATAAAAAAAAACTTTGTGGTGAATAAATACAACCAAAAGAAAGCGCTACCTGTCTAAAAAAAAAAAATAAAAAAAATATTATACAAATTTTGTTTGAGTACAGCATTGCATGACCGCGCAATTGTCATTCAAAGTGCGACAGCGCTGAAAATTGGCCTGGGCAGGAAGGGGTGAATACATATGGATAAAACGTGATGGTTTACAACTATGTTGTAATTATTTCTGTCAAACCATGTAAAACATCCTTTGGTCCTTTGGGGGAGTGGGTTATACATGAGCTGTTAGCTTTGTGTTATATGACTGTAATATGTACTGTAGGTTGAATTTGATGGACTTGTGTCTTTTTTCAACCTCACCTACTAGACATGTGCAATTAGTTTCGTTTTTTTCTTTATTTTCGTTCGTTCGTTTTCGTACGAATTAACGAATCATTCGAATCGTACGAATCTGAATAACGAATCGTAACGAATCGTTCGAATCCGATTAACAAATCATTTGAATCGAGCGAATCCGAAAAACAACGAAAATCCGAAAAAAACAAATTAGAAACAACGAATGTACTAATGAAGAAAATCCGAAAAACAAAAAACGAACGAAAAAATTCGTACTTTCGTAACTTTTTTTTTTGTTGTTGACTTGGTAATTTTCCGTGTCCCTTACAATGGTGCTGCTAAACGTGCTTCGAATGGATTGAACAAAAAAAAATTCGTACATTCGTAACTTTTTTTTTCGATTCGTAACTTTTTTTTTCGATTCGTAAATTATTAAAATGTAATAATTTCATACACATTACATCAAATTATGAATTATGCTACCATTACAAATCTACGAATGTTACGAATGTACGAATAAATACGAATGCGTCCGAAAATTAAACTAACGAAAAAACTAATCAACGAAAAAATAACTCTTACGAATGTACGAATCGTTACGAATCCGAACAACGACGACTTACGAATGTACGAATCGTTACGAATCGACGGAAACGAAAAAAACGAAACGAAAATAAACAAATTTTTTTGTTGTGCACATGTCTATCACCTACTATGTAACTGTATGTGGGGATATACAAGTAGCTTCACTAAGTATAAAAGAGAAGAGAGGCGCCAATATGGTTACATTTAACCACTTTGTGACCGCCCACAGTCATATGATGGCGGCAAGAAACATCTGTTGTTCCGGGCCGCCGTCATATGCACTTTCTTTGAGGCCACTATTGGGCGCGCGCCCGCCGCGTCGCTGGGGACTTGATGCGCATGTCCCCGGGCGGCCGCACCCGCGATTGCCCAGTAACTGAGCAGGACGTGGGTGTGTGTGTGTAAAAACAGATCCACGTCCTGTCAGAGGAGAGGACACCAATGGTGTGTCCCTTGTACATAGGGACACCGATCGGTCTCCTACCCCAGTTAGTCCCCTCCCCCCACAGTTAGAATCACTCCCATAGGGAAAATATTAACCCCTTGATCACCCCCTAGTGTTAACCCCTTCCCTGACAGTCACATTTATACAGTAATCAATGCATTTTTATAGCACGGATCGCTGTATAAATGTGAATGGTCCCAAAAATGTGTCAAAAGTGTCTGATATGTCCGCCGCAATGTCGCAGTCACGATAAAAATCGCAGATCACCGCCATTACTAGTAAAACAAAAAAAAAGAATAAAAATGCTATAAAACTATCCCCTATTTTGTAGACGCTATAACTTTTGCACAAACCAATCAATATACGCTTATTGCGATTTTTTTTTACCAAAAATACAGTGGTGTGAAAAAGTGTTTGCCCCCTTCCTCATTTCCTGTTCCTTTGCATGTTTGTCACACTTAAGTGTTTCGGAACATCAAACCAATTTAAACAATAGTCAAGGACAACACAAAATGCAATTTGTAAATGAAGGTGTTTATTATTAAAGGTGAAAAAAAATCCAAACCATCATGGCCCTGTGTGAAAAAGTGATTGCCCCCTTTGTTAAAACATACTATAACTGTGGTTGTTCACACCTGAGTTCAATTTCTCTAGCCACACCCAGGCCTGATTATTGCCACACCTGTTCTCAATCAAGGCATCACTTAAATAGGAGCTGCTTGACACAGTAAGGTCCACCAGAAGATCCTTAAAAGCTACACATCATGCCGAGACCCAAAGAAATTCAGGAACAATTGAGAAAGAAAGTAATTGAGATCTATCAGTCTGGAAAGGGTTATAAAGCCATTTCCAAAGCTTTGGGAATCCAGCGAACCACAGTGAGAACCATTATCCACAAATGGCGAAGACATGGAACAGTGGTGAACCTTCCCAGGAGTGGCCGGCCACCCAAAATTACCCCAAGAGCGCAGCGATGACTCATCCAAGAGGTCACAAAAGACCCCACAACAACGTCCAAGGAACTGCAGGCCTCACTTGCCTCAGTTAAGGTCAGCGTTCATGCCTCCACCATCAGGAAAAGACTGGGCAAAAATGGCCTGCATGGCAGAGTTCCAAGGAGAAAACCACTGCTGAGCAAAAAGAACATCAAAGCTCGTCTCAATTTCTCCACAACACATCTTGATGATCCCCAAGACTTTTGGGACAACATTCTGTGGACCGATGAGACAAAAGTGGAACTCTTTGGAAGGTGTGTGTCCAAGTATATCTGGCGTAGAAGGAACACTGCATTTCAGAAAAAGAACATTATACCAACAGTAAAATATGGTGGTGGTAGTGTGATGGTCTGGGGCTGTTTTGCTGCTTCAGGACCTGGAAGACTTGCCGTGATAAAAGGAACTATGAATTCTGCTGTCTACCAAGAGATCCTGATGGAGAATGTCCGACCATCTGTTCGTGTACTCAAGCTGAAACGAACTTGGGTTCTGCAGCAGGACAATGATCCTAAACACACCAGCAAGTCCACCACCGAATGGCTGAAGAAAAACAAAATTTAGACTTTGGAGTGGCCTAGCCAAAGTCCTGACCTGAATCCTATTGAGATGTTGTGGTATGACCTTAAAAAGGCAGTTCATGCTCGAAAACCCTCTAATGTAACTTAATTAGGACAATTCTGCAAAGATGAGTGGGCCAAAATTCCTCCAGGACGCTGTAAAAGCCTCATTGCACGTTATCGCAAACGCTTGGTTGCAGTTGTTGCTGCTAAGGGTGGCCCAACCAGTTATTAGGTTTAGGGGGCAATCACTTTTTCACACAGGGCCATGATGGTTTGGATTTTTTTTCACCTTTAATAATAAACACCTTCATTTACAAATTGCATTTTGTGTTTACTTGTGTTGTCCTTGACTATTGTTTAAATTGGTTTGATGTTCCGAAACACTTAAGTATGACAAACATGCAAAGGAACAGGAAATGAGGAAGGGGGCAAACACTTTTTCACACCACTGTATGTAGAAGAAAACGTATCGGCCTAAACTGAGGAAAAAATTTGTTTAAAAAAAAAAAAAAAAAAAAAAAAAAAAAAAGGATATATTTATTATAGTAAAAAGTAAAAATATAGCTTTTTTCAAACTTGTCTATCTTCTTAAAATCGCTGATTGCCGCCATTACTAGTAAAAAAAAAAATATTAATAAAAATGCTATAAAACTATCCCCTATTTTGTAAACGCTATAACTTTTGCACAAACCAATCAATAATCGCTAATTGCGATTTTTTTTTACCAAAAATATGTAGAAGAATACGTATTGGCCTAAACTGAGGAAAAAAAAATGTTTTTTTTTATATATTTTTTGGGGATATTTATTATAGCAAAAAGCAAAAAATATTGCATTGTTTTCAAAATTGTCGCTCTATTTTTGTTTATAGCGCAAAAAATAAAAACCGCAGGGGCGATCAAATACCACCAAAAAAAAGCTCTATTTGTGGGAAAAAAAGGACACCAATTTTGTTTGGGAGCCACGTCGCACGACCGCGCAATTGTCAGTTAAAGCGACGCAGTGCCGAATCGCAAAAAGGGGCCTGGTCCTTTGGCTGCCAATTGGTCCGGTCTGAAGTGGTTAATGAAGGTACAACATTTAGCAACTCACATGGTTGATGATTAAACGAGGCACATCTTATGCCCCGTACACACGATCGGACATTCCGACAACAAAATCCATGTTTTTTTTCCCCGACAGATGTTGGCTCAAACTTGTCTTGCATACACACGGTCACACAAAGTTGGTCGGAAATTGCGATCGCCAAGAACGCGGTGACGTACACCACGGTACGACGAGCCGAGAAAAATGAAGTTCAATAGCCAGTGCGGCTCTTCTGCTCGATTCCAAGCATGCGTGGCACTTTGTGCGTCGGAATTGTGTACAAACGATCAGCATTTACTCGAACGGATATTGTTGTCGGAAAATTTGAGAACCAGATCTTAAATTTTGTGCGAATGGAAATTCCGATGGAAACTGTCCGATGGAGCCTGCACACGGTCGGAATTTCTGACAACAAGCTCAGATCACACATTTGCCGTCGGAAAGTCCGACCGTGTGTACACAGCATTAGTATGCCGGCATCTGGGGTAAAGCTGTCCTCATAGACCGCTCTCCGCACCGCCGGCTCTCACCGTTGTCAGTCTGCAATCGTGCCCGGGAAGACTACCCTGCAATAGAGCGATCTGAAAGCGAGGCTTTAAGCGCTCTTGGAACGCAGCGTGGAAGGGGCGACTTTGATGGTGAGGAGGATGGTTTATGTGGACATCTTTACCCCGGATGCCGGCATACTTAGATGTGCCCGTTTTAATCATCAACCATGTGAGTTGCTAAATGTTGTACCTTCATTAACCACTTGCCTACCAGGCACGAACACCCCCTTCCTGTACCCAAATACAATTTTTATAATTTTTTCCCCACATATAGAGCTTTATTTTGGTGGTATTTAATCACCTCTGCGTTTTTTATTTCTTGCGCTATAAACATGACTGCGACATTATGGCGGACACATCGGACATTTTGACACATTTTTGGGACCATTGTCATTTATACAGCAATCAATGCTATTTAAATGCATTGATTCCTGTATAAATGACAGTTGTAGTGAAAGAGTTAACCACTAGGGGGAGGGGAGGGGTTATGGGCTGTGACGTGTGTGTGTTTTTACATTAGGGGGCGGGGCTGACGTCTGACGTCATTGATCGGCTTTCCCGATGACCGGGAACAGCCAATCAATGACAGGCAGAGTAGGAAGCGCGGGGAGAGGTTTGTTTACACAGACCTCTCCCCGTTCTTCAGCTCTGTGACCCGATCGCGGGACACCAGCGGCGATTGGGTCTGCTGGTCCCGCAGCCGGGGTCACGGACCGGGTCGCGAGCGCGCCGCTGGCGGCGCATGCACGACCCACAGGCAGGCAATTAAAGGGCCACGTACAGGTACGTGATTTTGCCTGCCCGTGCCATTTTGCCGCAGTATATCTGCGCGAGACGGTCGGGAAGCGGTTAATCATCAACCATGTGAGTTGCTAAATGTTGTACCTTTATTAAATGTAACCAAATTGCTACACTTAGAGGCGCCTCTCTTCTCTTTTATACTCTGGAGCTCCTGCTGGATTTTACTTCTAATCCCCTTGTGGAGGCTTCTATTTGTGGAAGGAGATTTTATGGTTACACAACCTGGTCACATTGCTATATTCTTTTTATATGGACTATAAACTGAAGGACTTCTGAATAAATGGTTGTGGAACGAATCATTTGAGTTTCCATTATTTCTTATGGGGAAATTCGCTTTGATATACAAGTGCTTTGGATTACAAGCATGTTTCCGGAACAAATTATGCTCGCAATCCAAGGTTTTACTGTATATCCCTCAGGGGATACTTTGTATTTAGCGCTGCACTTATTCTGATTCTATAAGGCACATTTTAGTTTTACTTTTAATAAACCAAGGCTGGTGGGAGAATTGTGGGGGAGGGGAGAGAGACTGTATGACAAAACATTCCAGGTCTGCTTGACGGCAACTGGTAAAATGAATGTTCAGCAGCTGAATAACAAAAATGGAAAATGACGGGAAAATATATTCAAAATATCCAACAAAATTGTACGTCTCTCACCTGGAGTTTCACACTGTGGGAAACCTCTTCTTTTTCACATATACTTCTAGCAAGGGCTATTGCGTCAGCACAGTAGTCCACACCCATAAGATTGCTGTATCCAGCCTTTGCCTGTCATTAAAACACAAGAGTGAGGAACATCGATTTACTCCATAGTGCAAAGCCCTGACACTACAAGCCACACCTCCCAACTTTTTGAGATGGGAATGAGGGACACCTATCAGCAAAAGTATGCAGGCATAGGACACACCCCCTTGCCCCACCCCCTTAAAGGAGAATTGTGCAAAAAAAACAAGATTGGTTAAACCCACAAGTGCTTTTTTTTACCACTGCTTTTCCTTTATATTGGCTTTTGGAATTTACAAATTCAGCCATTTATAAATCAGATGAAAGGTTTAGTGCTGGAAAACACTTTTTGATAGATAAAAAGTGCATTTTATATACAGTTGAACTTCGGATTACGAGTATAATCCGTTCCAAGAGAATGCTCGTAATCCAAAGTATTCGCATATCAAAGCGAGTTTCCCCATTGAAGTCAATGGAAACAAAAATAATTTGTTCCGCATTGACTTCAATGCCATGCAATACCGTATGTGGCCAGGAGGTGGGGGTGGGGCGCCAGAGAGCCTCGGAAACGACCGGAAAGGCCCGAGGACACTTCGGCCGACCTCGGCAAACCTCGGAAAGGCTCGGAAACTGAGTACAGTGGAACCTCGGTTTACGAGTAACGCGGTTAACGAGCATTTTGAAAGACGAGGAACTTTTTTTTTTTAAATTCTGACTCGGTTTGCGAGTGTTGTCTCGCAAGATGAGCAGAATTTAAGCTAATAGGGCCTGCAGTACTGCATTTGGCCTGATGTGCAGGGGGTGCCAGAGCCGAGAAGAGCTGAACAACGCCAATTACAGCTGATTACAGTCGATCAGCGCCGTTCGGCAATGCTCGGAAGGACAGAGAAATACTCAGTTTCCGAGGTTTGCCGAGGTCAGCCGAAGTGTCCTTGGGCCTTTCCGGACATTTCGGAGGCTCTCCGGCGCCCTCCCACCTCTGACTACATGCGGTATTGCATGCCATTGAAGTCAATGCAGAACAAATTATTTTCGTTTCCATTGACTTCAATGGGGAAACTCGCTTTGATGTGCAAGTACCTTGGATTACGAGCATTCACCTGAAAACGGATTATGCTCGTAATCCGAGGTTCCACTGTATTTCCGTGTCTTTCCAAGCATTGCCGAATGGTGACGATCGGCTGTATGACAGCTGACCACGTGTGTAAACAAAAGCTCGGTAATCTTTTTTTTTCTCCTTACGCTGACAGCCGATCACCGGCTTATGTTCAAGGGACATCAGTCCCGAAGACGAAGGAGGCACATCTGTCTCCTCCTCTGCCTCCTCTGTACCAATCAGTACCCCCTGCCAGTGCCCACCTATCAATGCCCATGAGTGCCACCTATCAATGCCCACCAGTGCCACCCAGTGCTGCCTATCAGTGTAACCTACCAGCGCCGATCAGTGCCCATCACTGCCACCCATCAGTGCCCATCACTGTCAGCTATCAGTGCCACCTATTAGTACCACTTCTCAATGCCCAATGCCACCTATCAATGCCCTTCAGTGCCACCCATCAGTGCCACCTCTCAGTGCCCACCAGTGCCGCCTATCAGTGCTCAATGCCGCCTATCAGTGCCCATCGGTGCCCACCAGTGCTGCCCATCAGTGCAGCCTATTGGTGCCCATCAGTGCAGCATCATCAGCGCACATCAATGAAGGAGAAAAATTACCTGTTTGCAAAATTTTATAACAAAATCTAGAAAAAAAAAATTTTTTTTTATTTTTTTTAATTCAGTCTTTTTAAAAAAAATTTAACAAAAAATAAAAATCACAGAGATGATCAAATACCATCAAAAGAAAGCTCTATTTGTGGGGAAAAAATTA
Source organism: Lithobates sylvaticus (assembly GCA_028564925.1). NCBI lineage: Eukaryota > Metazoa > Chordata > Amphibia > Anura > Ranidae > Lithobates > Lithobates sylvaticus. Next base: position 25,996,499 of record CM053036.1, on the reverse strand, counting down.
TAAAATAATTAATTAATTTGGGTAAAGTGTTCTATGACCACGCAATTGTCATTCAAAGTGCGACAGCGCTGGAAGCTGAAAATTGGTCTGGACAGGGGGGGGTTAAGTGCCCCGTAAGCAAGTGGTTAATAAAAAAATCACTGTCAGCAAGATTTGTCTTACCAGTTCCACCAATAACATGCCATTCCCAGTGCCAATATCCAGTACCGATGAGCTATGTGGTATTTTCTGGGCATTTATCCATCGAACCACTCGAGTCATGCTACCTTCACCAAACCTGTTTCAAAGGAGACACAAATACAACCATGTGACAATTCCACATTGTAAGGAGCAAAGGCCCCGTACACACACAGGGGTTTTGGTTTACTAAAACTGGAGAGTGCAAAATCTGGTGCAGCTGTGCCTGGTGGCCAATGCACGCCAATGCCAATGCTTCTAACTTCAGCTTGTTCAATTACGCTTTGACAATAAAACCCGGAAGCCGATTGGTTACTATGCACACCTGCACCGGATTTTGCCCTCTCCAATCTTAGTAAACCCCAGTGCTTCTAGTCCCTGTGCACCCAATCCCAACATATTTGTGTGCAGAATACCTGCGTTCCGGGCATTCGTCCTTCAATGCATAAGGCCCTAAATGCAAGTTCCCACTGGAAACAGCATACTGCGTGCCATAGACTTTGACAAGCTGCAGGCAACAGGGCTGGCTGGGTGCTGCACCTGTCCCTCCCAGGTGCATTAAGGTGCTAGGATTGGACTGAGGGGGGTTACAAGAGACCTAAAGTTTGCTGATCCTACACAATCACGTAAAATTTAAATCTAGCCTAGAATTTTTATTTATTTATTATGGCCGTTACTGATTAAAATTTTCGTGTTCGATCAAATTTTTTTTTAATCGATTAATCGACTAATTTCGACTAATTATAACGCACATACAAATCCAACTACTTTTAGCTGATCTCCTTGCATTGCAACTCTGCATTAGTCAGTGGTAAATGTGGTATACACTATATACAATCACCCGACACTAGTTAGTTTCCACAATCCATGACTTAACTTCACAGTTCACACAAATACGTTTTACATTCAAACTGTAGCACTGACGTAAGTCATTTTTTTTTCCACAGTAGCGTGACAATCCCTCCACCTCCGGTCTAACTAATCACTCTCACCTTATGTCATGGACCCCTGTGCAAACAGGTGGTCATGCAAGCGGGTATCAAAAGGGTTAACACGGACCACAAACTTCTCTCACGTCTCCTTAGATCTCAGCAAGGACGTATTTATCGGCGTATAACGCGCACTTTTTCCCCCTTAAAATCGGGGGAATGTCGTGGGTGCGTGTTATACGCGAATACCCCCCAAAAAAAGTGACAAAAATAGCGAGCGGCGCCGAAAAAGACAGAATTTTGGAAAAGACCGAGGCGACTGTTTGGCTCCGCTCATAGTCCCGCCTCCCTGCGCTCGCTCCCAAAACAGCAGGGAGGCAGGTCTTTTCCAGCGGCTATTCGGTCTTTTTCGGCGGTGCACGCGCGGTCTGTCTCGGCGGCGGGAAATTTAAACGTGGGCAAGGCTGCAAATGACGCTGGCAAGCTGCAAATGACGCTGGGCAAGGCTGCAAATGACGCTGGGCAAGGCTGCAAATGACGCTGGGCAAGGCTGCAAATGACGCTGGGCAAGGCTGAAAATGACGCTGGGCAAGCTGCAAATGACGCTTAAATGTAATTTTTTTTCCCCCTAAACTTCCCTCCTAAAACTTTTTTTTCCTTAAAATGCCCTCCTAAACTTGGGGTGCGTGTTATACGCTAGGGGTGCAACGGATCAAAAAACTCACGGATCGGATCGATCCTCGGATCAGGAGTCACGGATCGGATCATTTTCGGATCAGCAAATAATAATTGAAGTTGCAAAAACCTGTGAAAATTCCGCCACCATATAGTCCCCACTAATATCCACGTCATCTCCCCCACTGTAATATCCACGTCATCTCCCCCACTGTAATATTGGCTGGGTATCGCAGAGTATTTTTGGCTGGGTATCGCAGAGTATTGGCTGGGTATCGCAGAGTATTGGCTGGGTATCGCAGAGTATTGGCTGGGTATCGCAGAGTATTGGCTGGGTATCGCAGAGTATTGGCTGGGTATCGCAGAGTATTGGCTGGGTATCGCAGAGTATTGGCTGGGTATCGCAGAGTATTGGCTGGTTAATGCAGAGTATTGGCTGGTTAATGCAGAGTATTGGCTGGTTAATGCAGAGTATTGGCTGGTTAATGCAGAGTATTGGCTGGTTAATGCAGAGTATTGGCTGGTTAATGCAGAGTATTGGCTGGTTAATGCAGAGTATTGGCAGGTTAATGCAGAGTATTGGCAGGTTAATGCAGAGTATTGGCAGGTTAATGCAGAGTATTGGCAGGTTAATGCAGAGTATTGGCAGGTTAATGCAGAGTATTGGCAGGTTAATGCAGAGTATTGGCAGGTTAATGCAGAGTATTGGCAGGTTAATGCAGAGTATTGGCAGGTTAATGCAGAGTATTGGCAGGTTAATGCAGAGTATTGGCAGGTTAATGCAGAGTATTGGCAGGTTAATGCAGAGTATTGGCAGGTTAATGCAGAGTATTGGCAGGTTAATGCAGAGTATTGGCAGGTTAATGCAGAGTATATGCAGGGCTTACAAGTGATCGCTCCGTCATTTGACGGAGCGATCACATTAAAAACAGTGGCCTGGTGTACCAAGATGGCCGCCGCTCCGGAGCTAGGCCGAAGCCGCGGCCTTTCCTAAGGCCGCCGGGTGTACAAAGATGGCCGCCGTCGCTCCGGAGCTAGGCCGAAGCCGCGGCCTTTCCTAAAGGCCGAGGCCGCGGAGCGCTCCGCGGATCGCGGGGTGTGCCGATCCGAACGGGGTGGCCCGTTCGGATCACGGATCGGCGACGATCCGTTGCACCCCTATTATACGCCGATAAATACGGTACATAAAGATGATAAAAACACAGCATGTAAAGCCGACAATCGTGTTAGTTCCGTAGGGCAGCAGCGGGTGACGTCATGCGTAGCTCCTCCCCCGTACGCGTTACGTTCAATCAGAACTTCAACGTCACCGGACTCCTCCCCCCTTCCCTTCATTAGCGGACGGAGGCACTTGGGGAAGGAGGGAGGAGTGACGTCGATGTCCGTGATGATCTCCGACGGAACTCCCAGAAGCCGGCAGAGAGGCGAGTACCAAATCAAAAGAATTTTGATCGATCAAAAAAATGAACGATTAAATCGAGGAATTAATCTTTAATTTCCACAGCCCTATTATTTATATAAGTGGAGAAGGGTTAGAACCTGTTAGGATTTTACTGCTACCCCATGCTACTTTAGAGAGACAGTCCAGATAGATGTAAAAACCTCACAGGGGATCTAATCCTTCCATACTCTCCAAAGGCGTGAACGCTACATCACTAGTTACACCAAAAAATTTTTAAAAATCAATCTAATACAACTTTATTTACTGTAAATGACATTGCACAGGGCTATTCTTCTGTCACTCACCAGATCTCTCCTTCATCACCATACTCCTGAAAACCTTTCAGTTCACGACTGTAGACGTCATCCCAGCTATGGGGGAAAAGAAAGACAGAAAACTACCCATTAAGTTGACATAGGACTAACATACAGTGGGGACAGAAAGTATTCAGAACCCCTTATATTTTTATATTTTTATATTTTTTACTCTTTGTTATATTGCAGCAATTTGCTAAAACCATTTAAGTTAAATTTTTCCCCTCATTAATGTACACAGCACCCCATACTGACAGAAAAACACAGAATTGTTGACATTTTTGCAGATTTATTAAAAAAGAAGACAGACCCTTTGCTGTGACACTCATATATATAACTCAGGCGCTGTCCGTTTCTTCTGATCATCCTTGAGATGGTTCTACACCTTCATTTGAGTCCAGCTGTGTTTGATTATATGTCTATATAAGACCTTACAACTCACAGTGCATGTCAGAGCAAATGAGAATCATGAGGTCAAAAGGAAATGCCTGAAGAGCTCAGAGACAGAATTGTGGCAAGACACAGAAAAAAATCCTGCTGCACTTAGGGTTCCTAAGAGCACAGTGGCCTCCACAATCCTTAAATGGAAGACGTTTGGGACGACCAGAACCCATCCTAGAGCTGGCCGTCCCACCAAACTGAGCTATCGGGGGAGAAGAGCCTTGGTGAGAGAGGTAAAGAAGAACCCAAAGATCACTGTGGCTGAGCTCCAGAGATGCAGTCGGGAGATGGGAGAAAGCTGTAGAAAGTCAACCATCACTGCAGCCCTCCACCAGTCGGGGCTTTATGGCCCGACGGAAGCCTCTCCTCAGTGCAAGACACATGAAAGCCCGCATGGAGTTTGCTAAAAAACACCTGAAGGACTCCAAGATGGTGAGAAATAAGATTCTTTGGTCTGATATGACCAAGATAGAACTTTTTGGCCTTAATTCTAAGCAGTATGTGTGGAGAAATACAGTCCCAACAGTGAAGCATGGTGGTGTTTTTCAGCTGCAGGGACAGGACGACAGGTTGCAATCGAGGGAAAGATGAATGCGGCCAAGTACAGGGATATCCTGGATGAAAACCTTCTCCAGAGTGCTCAGGACCTCAGACTGGGCCGAAGGTTTACCTTCCAACAACCATCTGTTTATATTACTTGTCCATTTACCATAGTAGCGCGGAAATACCAATACCTCCATTTACCTTCCAACAAGACAATGACCCTAACGAAGGAGTGGCTTCACAACAACTCCGTGACTGTTCTTGAATGGCCCAGCCAGAGCCCTGACTTAAACCCAATTGAGCATCTCTGGAGAGACCTAAAAATGGCCGTCCACCAACGTTTACCATCCAACCTGACAGAACTGGAGAGGATCTGCGAGGAGGAATGGCAGAGGATCCCCAAATCCAGGTGTGAAAAACTTGTTGCATCTTTCCCAAAAAGACCGATGGCTGTATTAGATCAAAAGGGTCTTCTACTAAATACTGAGCAAAGGGTCTGAATACTTAGGACCCGGCGATATTTCAGTTTCTCTTTTTTAATAAATCTGCAAAAATGTCAACAATTCTGTGTTTTTCTGTCAGTATGGGGTGCTGTGTGTACATTGAGGAAAAAAATGAACTTAAATGATTTTAGCAAATGGCTGCAATATAACAAAGAGTGAAAAATTTAAGGGGGTATGAATACTTTCCCGTCCCCACTGTGCCCTATATTACCAAAAGTATTGGGACGCCTGCCTTTACACGCACATGAACTTTAATGCCATCCCAGTCTTAGTACATAGGGTTCAATATTGAGTTATGTGTGCAAAATGGCTGCGCTGAACCACTCAAAAACCAAATGAAATGAAATACACACAGCTGCTAACACTGAAACAAAGTCCAGAATGAATAATAAATACAAAAGTGTAGCGCTGAGTGTATGAAACACTGTGAAAGTGATAAACGATGTATATCTTATCTGGCAACAGAAGATTTAGTGCCCATTCAAACGTGTGTGTTGTGGCAGTGCATGGTAATGTGCCTGGACCATCCAGGACTGGTATAGTGGGTACTATTGGGTACCGGAGAAGGAGACCTGCAAACATTAGTTGGCTGATCACCTCTAGCTAGCGAGAAGTCAGAAGCAATCTCTATTATGTCACTTCTACCTTCATCTGTCACTTTCCTAAAAAAAAATTTGCAGCACCATTCATTTGAATGTGCCTCCCCCCTGGGGACAGGGGAGTAAACTGTTAGAGCAAAATGCTATCACATACTGTAGGGGGTCAGTATACAAAATAAAGTTTTAAAGATATAAAGTCTGAGATACTTATATTAGCAACACCCATGAGGTCCCACGCTGGCAACTGCTCTCCAGCTTCTTTGGCCATCTTGATTCGCTGGCACAGAATGATGTAACTCACTTGCATGCACATGAGTTCAGTAATTCTGGCACACAGACACACAGTACCGGAATGTATACTGAGCTGCGCATGCACAGCTCAGGTGTACATTCTAACGCCCCGTACACACGGTCGGAAATTCCGACCACAAAATCCGTCAGACTTTTTCCGCCGGATTTTGTCCGACACTGGTGTTGCATACACACGGTTGGGCAAAGTTGTTGGAAAATCCGATCATTCTGAACGTGGTGACGTTCGTTGCGTACGACGGAACTACGTAGAGTCTAGTAGCCAATAGCTTTGCTCTCGTAATTTGATCTGAGCATGCGTGGCACTTTGTCCGTTGCAATTCTCTACACACGATCGGAAAAAGTCAGATCGGATTTTGTTGTGGGAAAATTTGAGAGCAGGAAAAAGTCCTATGGAGCCCACACGCGGTCGGATTTTTTCCGACAACATGGTCCGATCAGACATTTTCTGTCGGAATTTTCCGACCGTGTGTACGGGGCATAAGAAAGACTGCGAGCAAGCAGGTAGGTTTACTTTTGCATGTTTCTTCTGCAATAAACAGCCTGCCTGCTCACAATGTATTTTTTTTTTTAAAGAGTTTAGTTCCACTTTAACCACTTCAGCCCCGGACCAATTTGCAGCCAAAGGACCAGGCCCCTTTTTGAGATTTGGCACTGCGGCGCTTTAACTGACAATTGCGCGGTCGTGCGACATGGCTCCCAAACAAAATTGGCGTCCTTTTTTTCCCCACAAATAGAGCTTTCTTTTGGTGGTATTTGATCGCCCCTGCGTTTTTTTTTTTTTTTGCTATAAACAAAAAAAAAGGAGCGACAATTTTGAAAAAAATGCAATATTTTTTACTTTTTGCTATAATAAATATCCCCAAAAAATATATAAAAAAAAATTTTTTTTCCTCAGTTTAGGCCGATACGTATTCTTCTACATATTTTTGGTAAAAAAAAAAAATCGCAATAAGCGATTATTGATTGGTTTGCGCAAAAGTTATAGCGTTTACAAAATAGGGGATAGTTTTATAGCATTTTTATTAATATTTTTTTTTTTTTTACTAGTAATGGCGGCGATCAGCGATTTTTATTGCGACATTATGGCGGACACATCGGACATTTTTGGGACCATTGTCATTTATACAGCAATCAGTGCTATTTAAATGCACTGATTCCTGTGTAAATGACACTGGCAGTGAAGGAGTTAACCACTAGGGGGTGGGGAGGGGCTAAGTGTGACGTGTGTGTTTTTAACTGTAGGGGGCGTGGCTTGGCGTCTGACGTCACTGATCGTCTTTCCCTATAACAGGGAACAGACGATCAGTGACATGCTCAGTAGGAAGCACGGGGAGAGGTTTGTTTACACAGACCTCTCCTCGTTCTTCAGCTCTGTGACCCGATCGCGGGTCACGGCCACGGAGCTCAGGACCGGGTCGCGAGCGCGCCGCCGGCGGCGCGCGTGCGACCCACGGCTGGGCACTTAAAGGAGGACGTACAGGTACCGTGCCATGCCATTCTGCCGACATATATCATCGTTAGGCGGTCCTTAAGTGGTTAAAGCGTCACCTATGGACAATTATGTGACAATTATGTGTACCAAAGTTTGTCACCGTTTTACAGGTGTAAGCAATTTTATGGCTGGACATGTTGGGTTTCTATTTACTTGGTGCAACCTCATCTTTTATAGTTTACAAAAAAAAAAAAACTGGGTATTTTATTTTTATTTTGCACTAAAAAAAAAAAAAAATGTGAATTTACTGAATATCTTCTCCTTACTCTCTCCAGTGACTTTCTTCTTCTTTCTTCTCTTTCTCTTCATCTTCTTCCTCTCTTCTTCTTTCTTCTTCTTTCTTTCATTTCTTTCTCTTCTTCTCTCTCTCTTCACTTCTGCTTCTTCTTTCAAAAATGTGTGTTTCTCTGTTCTCTTCTTTCTCTCTCTTTTCTTTCTTCTCTATTCTTCTTCTTCCTTCTTCGTCTTCTTTTCTCTCTCTTTCTTCTCTCTCTCTTTCATGTTTGTTCTTCTCTTCTTCATCTCTCTTCTTCTTCTCTTCTTCTCCTCCTTCTTCTTCTTTTCTTTTCTCTTCATTCTTTCTCTTTTCTTTTCACCTTTTCTTCCATTTCTCCTTCCTTCTTCTCTTCCTTCTCTTCTGTTCTCTTCTTCTTCTCTTCTCTCTCTCCTTTCTTAACCCATATCCACCCCCCCCCCTCTTCTTTCTTTCTTTCTTCTCTCTTCTTCATTGAGAGTGGTCTCCTCTTTTCTCCTCTCTCTCCTTCATCTCTCACGCTCGCTCTCTCTTCTCAGGGATCGTTCTTCTTTTCTTTTTTCTCTTTTCTCTCCGATCTCTTTCTCTTCTTCTCTTCTCACTTTCTTCTTATCTCTTTCTTTTCTTCTCCTACTCTTTCTCTGATGGTTCCATTCGAGGCTGTCAGGGATTCTTTTCTCCTTCTCTCTCTTCTCGTTCTCTTTCTTCTTTTCTTACGCTTCTCTTCTCTCTCTCTTCTCTCTGCTTCTCTTCTCATCTTCTCTCTCTGCCGCTTTCTCTTATTTCTCTTCATCCTTTCTCTTCCTCTTCTCTCTGTCTCTCTTCTCTTTTCTTCCTTCTTCTTCTTCTTTTTCTCTTTTCTTCTTCTTCTTCTCTCTTCTTCTTTCTTGTTCTCCTTCTCTCCTTTTCTCTTCTCTTCTTCTTCCTGTCTTCTCCTCTTCTTCCTTCTCTCTTTCCGTCTTCCTCCTTATCTCCTATCCTTCTCTTCCGGTTTTCTCTCTCTCTTCTTCTCTTCGATTCTGTTCTTCTTCTCTCTCTCTTCTTCTCTTACTTCTCCTTCTTCTCGTCCATCTTCTCAGTCTTCTCCTTCTTCTCTTACTTCATTCTTCTCATCTCTCTTTCTTTTCTTCTTCTCTCTTTTTTCCTTCTTTTCTTTCTCTTCTCTTCATCTTTCTCTTACTTCTTCTTCGCTATTTTCTTCTTTCTCGCTCTTTTCTATTCTCTTCTCTTTCTCTCTTCACTTCTCTCTTCTTGCTTTCGGTCTTCTCTGCTTCTCTTTCTTATCTCTCTTCTTCTTCTCTTCTCCTATGTCTTCTTCGCTCTCTCTTTCTTTCATTCATGCTTGCTTCTTCTTCTTCTATTCTCTCTTCTTCCTTCTTTCTCTCTTCTCATCTCTTTCATTTCTCTTCATTCTTCTCTTTCCTTCACTTCTTCTATCGTTCTTCTTACTTCTTCTTCTCTGTTCTTCTTTCGTCTTCTCTGCTGTCTTCTCGCTTTCTTTTTAGTCTCTTAGTCTCTCTTTAGACTCAAGTCTGTTGCTCCTGCTTCTTTTCTTTTTCTTTCTTTTTCTCTTCTTCTTCTTCTCTTCTTCTTCCTCCTTTGGCTTTCTCTTCTTCTATCTTACTTTCGTTTCTTCTCGTTTCTCTTCTTCTTCTTCTTTCTTCTTTCTTTCTGCTCTCTTCTTTTCCTGATGCTTTTCTTCTTCTTTTCTATCACTATTCTCTTCATCTGTCTTTTCTTCTCTTCTTCTCTCTCTATCTCTCTGCTCTCTCTCCTTCTCATCATCTCTTTTCTGCTGTCTTCTTGCTTCTTCTTCTTCTTTCGTCTCTCTCTCTTTTTTCTTCTTTCTCTTTACCTTTGCTCTCTCTCTCTCTTCTTCTCTCTCTCTTCTTCTTACTTCTTCTCTTCTTCTGCTCTTTCTTCTCTCTCCCTTCTCTTCTCTCTTGGTATCTTCATTCTCTCTCTCTCTTGTCTCTTCTCTCTCTCACTTTTTCTTCTTTTTTCTATTTTATTCTCTTGTGAATTTACTGAAAAATGTGTGTTTGATAAACCATGGTGCTAAAAACATATGACATAAAAAAAAAAAAAAAAAATTGGAACCGCCACCATTTAATTCTCCAGTGACTTTGCTTCTAGAAAATAAGGCTCTGGCAGCAAAAGTGTTGGCTGTGTAGGTTTTCCCATTAGTTTTGTATTGTGTGGGGAGGGGTTAGATGGTTCCTCGAGGGCAGGGACGTCTTCTCTCTCTGCCGGTCGTTCTCCCCTCTCCGGTTCTTCTCTCTCTGCCATCTTCTCAGCCGTCTTCTCGCTCTTTTGCCGGGTCTTCTCTGCTGTCTTCTCGCTCTTTTTTGCCGGGTCTTCTCTGCTGTCTTCTCGCTCTTTTGCCGGGTCTTCTCTGCTGTCTTCTCGCTCTTTTGCCGGGTCTTCTCTGCTGTCTTCTCGCTCTTTTGCCGGGTCTTCTCTGCTGTCTTCTCGCTCTTTTGCCGGGTCTTCTCTGCTGTCTTCTCGCTCTTTTGCCGGGTCTTCTCTGCTGTCTTCTCGCTCTTTTGCCGGGTCTTCTCTGCTGTCTTCTCGCTCTTTTGCCGGGTCTTCTCTGCTGTCTTCTCGCTCTTTTGCCGGGTCTTCTCTGCTGTCTTCTCGCTCTTTTGCCGGGTCTTCTCTGCTGTCTTCTCGCTCTTTTGCCTGGTCTTCTCTGCTGTCTTCTCGCTCTTTTGCCTGGTCTTCTCTGCTGTCTTCTCGCTCTTTTGCCTGGTCTTCTCTGCTGTCTTCTCGCTCTTTTGCCTGGTCTTCTCTGCTGTCTTCTCGCTCTTTTGCCTGGTCTTCTCTGCTGTCTTCTCGCTCTTTTGCCTGGTCTTCTCTGCTGTCTTCTCGCTCTTTTGCCTGGTCTTCTCTGCTGTCTTCTCGCTCTTTTGCCGGGTCTTCTCTGCTGTCTTCTCGCTCTTTTGCTGGGTCTTCTCTGCTGTCTTCTCGCTCTTTTGCTGGGTCTTCTCTGCTGTCTTCTCGCTCTTTTGCCGGGTCTTCTCTGCTGTCTTCTCGCTCTTTTGCTGGGTCTTCTCTGCTGTCTTCTCGCTCTTTTGCCTCTGTTCTTCTTCCGATGTTGACTCGACTCGAAGCGATCTCCCGCCGTGTGCTAGGACCTATAATGGCATGAGGCGGGGCCACCCGATGATGTAATTTGGAGGTCACGCCCCTTGTGACGTCATCGCCCCATCATGCTGATCAACATGGGGATAAGGTGCCTTGGGGTAGCGCTCGCTCGTTCCCCCTTTTCCTGACCTGCTGCGTGCTCGGATAAGGGTCTGGTATGAATCTTGGGGGGAATCCCCCACGCCATTTTTTTTTTAGGCATGGGTGTTCTTCTTAAGATCCATACCAGACATTGTCTTGGGGGGGGGGGGGGAACCTCTCGCAATTTTTTTTTTACATTTTGGTGGGGTTCCCCTTGAAGATTCTCAGCACACAAGTCGCCCCGCAAGTAGGATCATCTTGATCCGGCTTCTGGTGCGACTTCTATTCAAATCAATGGGCTCCCATAGGGAACTATTGATTTTGAATAGTGGCAGAGAAACGCAGCTGATAGCTAGCGCGGCTAAACGCGCATTGACGCCCTGTCATTCGAGAGCAGGGATCATGTCATGTCAGTGGTAGCCCACCCCCCCCCACAGTTAGAATCACTCCCTAGGACACACTTAACCCCTTGATCGCCCCCTAGTGTTTAACCCCTTCCCTGCCAGTGTTTACACAGTGATCAGTGCATTTTTATAGCACTGATCGCTGTATAAATGTGAATGGTCCCAAAAATGTGTCAAAAGTGTCCGATGTGTCTGCCATAATGTCGCAGTCACGATAAAAATCGCAGATCGCCGCCATTACTAATAATAAAAAAAAATTGCATAAAACTATCCCCTATTTTGTAGACGCTATAACTTTTGCACAAACCAATCAATAAATCGCTAATTGCGATTTTTTTTATTGATTTTTTTTACCAAAAACATGTAGAAGAATACATATCGGGAAAAAAAATTTCTTTTATATATTTTTGGGGGATATTTATTATAGCAAAAAGTGCAATACAGGGGGTCCCCGACTTACGAACACCCGACCTACGAACAACCCTACTTACGAACGGGGTGCTGCGGGGACCCTCCGCCATTTTTCGGTGTCTTTCGGCCGTTCTGCGCATGCGCGGCCATACGGAGCGTCGAAAAATGCCGGAAATGTCCGTAATTTGCCGCGCATGCGCAGAACGGCAACAGACGGAACATCGGAAATGTCCGGAAATCTCCGTATTTGTCGGTCTGCGCATGCGCGCCGACTTACGAACATTTCCGACTTCCGTACACGGGGCCAGTCCCTAACGAGTTCGTAACTCGGGGACCCCCTGTAATGCTTTTTTTCCAAAATTTACACTTTTTTTGTTTATAGCACAAAAAAATGAAAACCGCAGAGGTGATCAAATACCACCAAAAGAAAGCTCTATTTGTGGGGGGAAAAAGGACGTCAATTTTGTTTGGGTGTAACGTCGCAATTGTCAGTTAAAGCGACGCAGTGCCGAATCGCAAAAAGTGCTCTGGTCAGAAATGAGGTAAATCCTTCGGGCACTGAAGTGGTTAAAACGTCTGTGTGTATGAGGCCTATGGGGGCAGGAAGTGAAGAGAAACTGCTCCAACAGGATATAAACAGAAAAAAATAATATGGCGACTGAACCAAAATGGTTATTCACGTGCTTTAAGTGTTTATTTATCTATTATTTAGTGAATTGGTTTAGTGACATCTAATAATGGCTTCCCATGGCACCAGAACAAGTATGTGGGTGTACCAATATGGCGTCCGTGAACCTACACACCTGCCTCACCCTCACTACTGAAGACTCAGCCAATATTCTAGAATCAATCAATACGCTAATTGATCAATTATTGGTTTTGTATCTTTGTGTACTACAACGTTAATGATGAGTCTTTTTATAGGGTGTTAGCTTTATTTATATGTGAGGTCCTTCTGTTACTATCATCTGGCTATGTATGATGACCTTTTGCTATAATTGTTTTTCTATTGCGTTTTAAAAATAAAAACTTTTTGTTACCTTTTAGATTCTCTACTTATGTGCCTGTAAAGTCCAACTTTTCTATAGTTAATTCTATTTAGTGAATTGGTTTAGTGACATCTAATAATGGCTTCCCATGGCACCGGAACAAGTATGTGGGTGTACCAATATGGCGCCCGTGCTACACATATTAATATCAGTGGCTTCACATGGCAGTAGAACGTGTCGGTGGGTGTACCAATATGGCGACCGTGCTTTATTATAGTCTACTCACTGCTTCTTGGTCCCCAGTGCTGAAGGACAGAACTCCGTGTCACTCATGCCGCTCGAAATCGGCCAAATCTATGAGAGAGGAGAAGCCTGGGCTATGGCAGAAATAAATCTTCCCACCAGCAAGTCCCGGATATGACGTTGGGGAAGGGAGAAAGGAATGGGCGGGGCGTACAGAGAGTAAACAAACAGCGAGCCTCGGGAAAGTGTGTGCTCTGCTCATGTGTAAAAAGAGTAGGCAAGGAGGTGCAGGCACAGGGATGCCATGGAGCATGCTGGATGACACAGGGCAGGGATGCCATGGGGGTGCTGAGTAACACAGGGTGCCTAACACAGAACCCTGTGTCACCCAGCACCCCCATGGCATCCATGTGCCAGACACCTAACCCTTTGTCACCCAGCACCTCCATGGCATTCTTGTGCCTGACGCTGAACCCTGTGTCACCCAGCACTCCCATGGCACCCCTGTGCCTGAGGCTGAACCCTGTATCACCCAGCAACCCCATAGCACCTCTGTGCCTGACGCTGAACCCTATATCACACAGCACCCCCATGGCATCTCTGTGCCTGACACCGAACCCTGTGACACCCAGCACCCCCATGGCATCTCTGTGCCTGACACCGAACCCTGTGTCACCCAGCACCCCATGGCATTCCTGTGCCTAACACCGAACCCTGTGTCACCCAGCACCCCCATGGCATCTCTGTGCCTGACACTGAACCCTGTGTCACCCAGCACTCCCATGGCATACCTGTGCCTGACACCAAACCCTGTGTCACCCAGCACCCCCATGGCATCTCTTTGCCTGACACTGAACCCTGTATCACACAGCACCCCATGGCATCTCTGTGCCTGACACCGAACCCTGTGTCACCTAGCACCCCCATGGTATCTCTGTGCCTCACACTGAACCCTGTGTCACCCAGCACTCCCATGGCATACCTGTGCCTGACACCAAACCCTGTGTCACCCAGCACCCCCGTGGCATCCCTGTGCCTTACACTCAACCTTGTGTCACCCAGCACCCCCCCCCATGGCATCCTTGTGCCCGACACCGAACCCTGTGTCACCCAGCACCCCCATGGCATCCCTGTGCCTGACACCGAACCTTGTGTCACCCAGCACCCCCATGGCATCCCTGTGCCTGACAGCGAACCCTGTGTCACCCAGAACCCCCATGGCATCCCTGTGCCTGACACCGAACCTTGTGTCACCCAGCACCCCCCTGGCATCCCTGTGCCTGACACCGAACCCTGTATCACCCAGCATCCCCATGGCATCTCTGTGCCTGACACCGAACCCTGTGTCACCAAACACCCCCATGGCATCCCTGTGCCTGACACCGAACCCTGTGTCACCCAGCACCCCCATGGCATCCCTGTGCCTGACACCGAACTTTGTGTCACCCAGCACCCCCATGGCATCCCTGTGCCTGACACCGAACTTAGTGTCACCCAGCACCCCAATGGCATCCCTGTGTATGACACTGAACCCTGTATCACACAGCACCCCATGGCATCTCTGTGCCTGACACCGAACCCTGTGTCACCCAGCACCCCCATGGCATCCCTGTGCCTGACACCGAACCCTGTGTCACCCAGCACCCCCATGGCATCCCTGTTCCTGACACCAAACTTTGTGTCACCCAGCACCCCCATGGCATCCCTGTGTATGACACTGAACCCTGTGTCACCCAGCACCCCCATGGCATCCCTGTGTATGACACTGAACCCTGTGTCACCCAGCACCCCTGTGACGTCTCTGTGCCTGACGACAACAACAACAAAATGTGCCCATCAGTGTGCCTCTTGACATAACATATGCCCTTCAGCATGCCCCTTAACATAAAAAAAAGGTATATAGGTAAAGTTGATCCAGGGAATATTTGATTGCCTCTCGGGGGATCAGGAAGGACATTTCCCCAGCTATAGCAAATTGGATCATACTTTACTGTTTTTTTTTTTTTTTTTTTTTTGCCTTACTCTGGATTAACTGTGGATATAGGATTGTATATATGAGATTGTGTGATTTTTTTTTTCTCTTTTATTGGTTGAACTAGATGGACTTGTGTTTTTTTTTTTTTTTTTTTTTTACCTGACTAGCTATGTAACTATGTATAAAATGTGCCCATCAGTGTGCCCCTTAACACAAATCGTGCCCCTGTAAATATCACACCCCACAAAGCTTGAGGGCAGGAGCCGGCAGAGGTATTAAGCTGCAGGGGAGGGGAGCTGCAAGATACCATACCTTGCGGCCGGCAGAGAGTGAGAGCTGGGACCCACAAGATTGCGAGCAGCAGGGGTCAGGGTGCGCACGTGATTTCACGCCCTAAAGTGATTGTATGTTTTTTTTTCTTTTTTTTAAATAACAAACATGTTATACTTACCTCCTCTGTGCAGTTGGTTTTGCACAGAGCAACCCCAATCCTCCTCTTCTCGAGTCTCTCTTTGGCTCTCCTGGCCCCTCCCTCCTGTCAAGTGCCCCCACAGCAAGCAGCTTGCTATGGGGGCACCCGAGCCGAGTCACAGCTCTGTGTATCCATTCAGACACGGAGCCCCAATCCGGCCCCTCTCTCCCCCGATTGGCTAACTGACATGGATTGACAGCCACGGGAGCCAATGGCGCCGCTGCTGTGTCTCTGCCAATTAGGAGGATGGCTAAGATACTTGCTGGAGAGAGAGATGGGGCTCAGGTAAGTAATTAGGGGGTGCTGGGGAGGCTGCTACACACAGAAGGTTTTTTTATCTTAATGCATAGAATGTATTAAGATAAAAAAATCTTCTGCCTTTACAACTTCTTTAACCACTTTCAGACAGGACCATTTTGCTGGCTTAAGACCAGAGCACTTTTTGCAATTCGGCACTGCGTCCCTTTAACTGACAATTGCGCGGTCGTGCGACGTGGCTCCCAAACAAAATTGACGTCCTTTTTTCCCCACAACTAGTACTTTCTTTTGGTGGTATTTGATCACCTCTGCGGTTTTTATTTTTGCGCTATAAACAAAAAAAGAGCGACAATTTTGAAAAAAAAAACGCATTATTTTTTACTTTTTGCTATAATAAATATCCCCCAAAAATATATTAAAAAAAAAAATGTTTTTCCTCAGTTTAGGCCATGATCAAATACCACCAAAAGAAATCTCTATTTGTGGGGAAAAAAAAGGACGTCAATTTTGTTTGGGTGTTGTTATGCAGGTCCGTGCAATTGTTAGTTAAAGTAACAGTGAAGTATCGCAAAAAATGGCCTGGTCATTAAGAGGGTGAATCCTTCCGGTCCTTAAGTGGTTAATGGTACATTGCCTTCGTCCTTTCAAGCAAAGTTGGTTGAAAGTGGTTACAATTGACTGAAAATTGCTATGTATATGGACAGGGTTATCTTTGCATAGGGCTGCCATAGCTGCCCCCTATTTCCCAGGCTGTGATGTCCAAATGTCATTTTTTCATAGATAACTAAATCCACATTCCATTTTTCAGTCTATGTTTAATACAATCATACTTTGCTCTGTGAGGTTCCTTCTTTCTTAAGATCTGATGGATGAAAGAAAATGTTCTGCTGAATTTATTAAATCGGCTATAATTGGGAATAGAGTGAACTGTGGTCCTTTGAGTCTATATCCTGGGTGCATATATTGAAACATCATAAGAAAAAAGCTCAAATAAGTAAAAAAAAAAAAAATAAGTTCCCAGTTGCTGAGACAGACATAACATTACAGGTCTCACCGTATCTTAAAAATGTTGCAAGATATATTTCTTAAAGTGGTTGCACTGACAAAAAATTAGTTCGTTTTGTTTTTTTTGGAAATTCTGAAAATTTTCAAATTCAAAAAATCCGAAAATCTGAAAAAAAGAGAAAATCAGTAAAATTTGAAAAAATAACAACTAATAATAACTAAACTATAAAATTTTAGGTATTGGAATTTCCTTTTTAAATTTGTTAGACATGTGCAATTCGTTTAGTTCCGAATAAATTTTTTAACTAATTTTGACAAATTCGTTAATTCCCAATTTCCAAGTTTTTCAATTTCCGAAAATTTGCAAATTCGAAATTTCGGAAATTGGAAAGTTTAAGAAATTCGAGAATGCGGAAATTCAGAAGTTCGGAATCTCGGAAATTTGAAAATAAGAATGAAAATCCGAAAATTTGAAAATCTGAAATAACTAACTAATAATAACTATTAAATTATAAGTATTTGAATTTCCTTTCAAATTTGTCTGTTAGTGAACATAACGAATACAAATTTATCTGAAGTTACGAATTATCCGAAATAACGAATGCCGCATCTAAACAAATGGAATGGCACATAAATAATAATACATAATAAATAAAAAAATTAAAATAAAATAAATAATAATAATAAAGTAAAAAGGTTTTATTATTTATTATTATTAGATCGTTACGTTCCATTCTTTTAGATACGGCATTAGTTATTTCAGATAATACATAACTTCGGATAAATTCGTACTCGTTACGTTCACTAACAGACAGATTTGAAAGGAAAATTCAAATACCTATAATTTAATAGTTATTATTAGTTAGTTATTTCAGATTTTCAAATTTTCGGATTTTCATTCTTTTGAATTTTCATTCTTATTTTCCGATTTTCAAATTTCCGAGATTCTGAACTTCTGAATTCCCGCATTCTCGAATTTCTTAAACTTTCCAATTTCCGAAATTTCGAATTTGCAAATTTTCGGAAATTGAAAAATTTGGAAATTTGGAATTAACGAAATTTGTCAAAATTAGTTAAAAATTTTTATTCGGAACTAAACGAATTGCACATGTCTAATCCCTTTACTACCACTTTTTACTACAAGTAAGCCTATAAGGACGCTTACCTGAAGGTACTGTGAATATCTACTAAACCTGCGCCCTTTAGGAGATATTCAGATATTCACTGTATCCCCATGTGACGTCATCGGCACATGCACACTGAAGAAACGGCTCGCTCGTGCTGTTTCTTCAGTAGCCATGACCGTGGCACCATCGCGCATGCGCAGGAGTGACGTCAACGCGGCTCTGGCCAATCACAGCGCCAGGGCCCAGTGAACCCGGAAGTAACTCCGGGAGGCATGTCACCGGTCACAGCAGTGTACGGGGACCGCTGCAACAGCTTCGATCTAAGGTAAGTATTTCATAGGGAGCTAGTATGCAATGCATACTAGCTCCTTATGCCTTTGTCTTTGTTGTTCGTTGTTTTTTTTTTTTTTAGGGGGTTTACAACCACTTTAAAGCGGTAATAAACCCAAAAATATATTGCAGCTTACCATTCCCTACATTAGTTTTATTTTATTATTTTTTAGGCTCCTCCCCCCCCCATTTATTTTCACCTGGTGATCCAGCCAGTAACACACCTCCTGTAAGGGCTTGTGTACACATACAGCAAGGACTGCCTCTGAAAGGTGATCTGTAGTCAGATTGCTTTTCAGAGGTGGTAAAGGGGAGATATGTTGCCTCCTTACAACTTGTTTTAACCATGTAAATGCTGCACCACCACACTGCAATTGCACACATTGCACACAGTTGGGAGGGGGTCAATTGCATAATGGCCCCATTCGCTCAAAAACGACGGGGGGGGGGGGGTTTAATTCCTGCTGTGGCATGGGTACCCCACCATTCTCACAGCTCCCAACTGTCCCTGATTTCGAGGGACTGTCCCTGATTTGGAGCAATGTCCCTCTGTCCCTCATTCATCCTCATTTGTCCCTCATTTTGGTCTGATCTATCTGCGCTTTTTATCTATAAAAAAGTGTTTCCCAGAGCTAAACCTTTCATCCGATTTCTAAATTGCTGCATTTGTAAATTCTAAAAGCCAATATAAAGGAATATTAGTGGTAAGAAAAAGCACTTGTGGGTTTAACCAATCATGTTTTTTTTGTACAATTCTCCTTTAAGGAGGTGTGTCCTAGGCCTGCATGCTTTTGCTGATAGGTGTCCCTCATCCCCATCTCAAAAAGTTGGGAGGTTTGCATTTGCTGCAATTTTAATAAATGTTTGATTTTGGGTTTAATACCACTTTAACCACATGCCGACCGGGCCATAGCCGAAAGACGGCTACAGCGCGGTCGGCTTATCCTGGGTGGACGTCCTACGGACGTCCTCCCAGAAACTTGCTCCAGCGCGCCCCCTGGGGCGCGCACTCGGGAACATCCGTGACCGCCGGGTCCCGAGGACTCGGCGCATCACGGATCACGGTAAATGGCCGCTGATAGCGGCCGTTTACCACGTGATCGCTCCGTCAAATGACGGAGCGATCACATGAACACAAACCGGCATCACGTCATGACGCCGGTTCCTCCCTCCCCTCTCTGTACCGATCGGTACAGAGAGGGGAGAAGCGGAAAGGGGGGGAGATAGGACCAGTGCTGTGGGCTGGATGTGTAGTGCCCACAGCGCTGGTCAGTGACAGATACACTGCCACCACTGTGCAACGCTCTGCCACCACTGTGCAACGCTCTGCCACCACTGTGCAACACGCCAATACTCTGCCAATACTCTGCAATAAATTTTAATAGAAACAAAGAACTTTTATTTTAATTTTTTACCAAATTTTTAGTATATTTTGATTTATAGCGCAAAAATTAAAAAACTGCAGAGGTGATCAAATACCACCAAAAGAAAGCTCTATTTGTGGGGAAAAAAAAAAAAGTACAAAAAATTATTTTGGGTACAGTGTTGCATGACTGAGTAATTGTCATTCAAAGTGTGAGAGCACCGAAAGCTGAAAATTGATCTGGTTAGGAAGGGGGTTTAAGTGCCCAGTGGGTAAGTGGTTAAGGGGAAAACATTGTATGTTTGCAGTGAGCAAGCAGTTTGATTTATTGCATTTTTGCCCTTAAAGTGTGTTTCTTCTTTTGCTATGTGTTCCTATTCACAATACATGCGTAAAAAAAGTCTTACCTTTTAAGCTGGCTGTAGATTGATCAAATCTCGGCTGGTTCAGCAGGGACTGGACGAGATTCGATCCATCTATGGGCAGGCCGGTTGTACTGAAGTCGATCAAGCAACAAGCCTGTCTGATTTTTTTTTTTTGCATGTGATTATTGCTTGTGGCTATAGCTGCTAGCAGCGATCATTGTGCTTTACCAGCAGAAAGGCTCCCTGCCAGCATAACACAATAGCGCTGTGGGAAGGATTCCCCCATCAACACTGACTGTGTTGATAGGGGAAAGAATTTGAAACGCCAAATGCTTGTAACAGTGCATAAACGCGTCTAAACACAGTAACCCACGTTTATAAGCATTTTCAATGGGGAAATATTTCTGACCATTTACAATGTAGGGATGTACAATGTTGGCTGCAAGGAGGAGGAGGGGGAGGAAGAGAGCGAGATGAAATAGTTAAAGCGGTTGTAAACCCTTACAAACCACTTTGACCTACAGGTAAGCCTAGATTAAGGCTTACCTGTAGGTCCAAGAAATATCTCCTAAACCTACACAGTTTAGGAGATATTTGCAAAAAGACAGGCACCGCTGTCTACAGCGCATGCGACGTAGACAGCGGCGCGCAGGCGCACTGAGCGCGCCGATGTTAACGGCGATATGCCACGAGTGGCGGCTCCTGTGCGCATGCGCAAGAGTGACGTCATCGCGGCTCCGTCGAATGACAGCTCCTGTGTCAAGTAAGTGACACATAATGGACTATTATGCGATGCATAGTAGCCCATTATGCTTTACCTTTGCAGGGAAACAAAGAGGAAGTAAACCCATCAGGGTTTACTTCCTCTTTAATACTACTTGTTTTTCATGCATTGTGTGCATTTGGCAGGGTCTACTGAGGTTAGCTTTAAAAAATGCTCCTAAATGCAAACGCTCATAAACACGCATAAACGCGCCACGTTTTTAACTGTCAGTTATAAGCCGTCAAGTTCCAGTGTTTAGAAGAGGTTTTCAAATGTCCTGTGTACATGAAGCCCAAGACTGCGCCTTACTTTTGTGGCTATTGGGAAGAGTCCCCTCTTACATATAGCTACAAAGATAATTGGTGTCAGTGGTTACTCATTTGAGAGGCAGAAATCGCTTATTGCTTAACCACTTCAATACCGGGCACTTAAACACCTTCCTGCCCAAACCAATTTTCAGCTTTCAGCGCTGTCACACTTTGAATGACAATTGCGCGGTCATGCTACACTGTACCCAAATGAAAATTTTATCATTTTTTTACAACAAATAGAGCTTTCTTTTGGTGGTATTTGATCACCTCTGCGGTTTTTATTTTTTGCTAAACAAATAAAAAAAGACCGAAAATTTTGAAAAAAAAATATGTTTTTTTTTTTTTTTCAGTTTCAAAACTTTGTAAATAAGTAAGTTTTCTCCTTCACTGATGGGCACTGATAAGGCGGCACTGATGGGCACCAGTGAGGTGGCACTGAGGTGGCATTGATGGGCACTGATAGGCGGCACTGATAGGTGGCACAAATTGGCACTGATAGCTGTCACGGATGGGCATGGATAGGCGGCACAGATGGGCATGGATAGGCGGCACAGATGGGCATGGATATGCGGCACAGATGGGCATGGATGTGCACTGATAGGTGGCATGGATGGGCACTGATAGGTGGCACGGATAGGCAGCATTGTTTTGTATTGATGGATGTCAATCAGTGCCAAACAATAATGCATGCCAATCAGTGATGCCCATTGTGGGCACTGATTGGCATCCATTGTGGGCACTGTGTCATCCTTGGTGGTCTAGGGTGGCATACCTTGTGCTGGGCATCCATGGTGGTCTGATGGCGTCCCTGGTGGTCCATGGTGGGCATCCTCGGGGGGGGCTGCGCTGATAATCGATCAGCACAGACCCCCCCTGTCAGAGGAGCAGCTGATCGGCTCTCCTCTACTCGCGTCTGCGGAAAAGCCGATTACCGGCTCTTCCTATTTACACTGTGATCAGCTGTGATTGGACACGGCTGATCACGTGGTAAAGAGTCTCCGTCGGAGACTCTTTCCCAAGATCGTAGTTGCGGGGTGTCAGACTGACACCCCGCAACAACGATCGCCGTGCTGCGCGCCCCCTGGGGGGGGCGGCTCAAAATCCTGAGGATGTCATATGACGTCCGGTCAGGATTTGACAACCACTTTGCCGACGTCTTTTTACAATAGGGCGGGCGGCAAGTGGTTAAGGAACACCTAGCAACCTCTGGGGAAACCCTAGAGATTGCTAGGGGTTCCTTGAGCAATGGGCAAGTTCTGCCTCTCAGATAAGTAACCACCGACACCAATAATCTTGTTAGGCATCTGTAAGAGGGGATTCTTCCCAATTACCACAAATGTAAGGAGCATTCTTCTGACTGATCACCACACTAATGTACCATCAGCTGTAGATATAGTAATTATTAACAAGGATTCCCGAGCCCAGAAAATTTCAAGGGTTCCGCCATGTTAAAAATGTTGAGAAAGTCTGCTTAAGTCCCCTTTCACACTTATACGACTTGTCCCACAATTTGGGACTGCAAAGTAGCATGACAAGTCGTTCCCCATGATTTCCAATGACAGCCATTCATATTAGTACGACTTCAAGTCGCTCCGACTTCAAAGTAGTCCCTGCACCACTTTGGTCCGATTTTGATGCCACTTACACAGGCATTCCTTGAAATCGCGGCAAAATCTCGGCCGCGAATCGCGGCAAAATCGCGCAACTTTGTAGTCGCACAAGTATGAAAGGGGCATTAGAGTGAAAGATGCACTTGTGACCAGAGAGATTTTTGGTCTCTCAATATCTCTGTGTGAGTGGCTGTCAATCCATCCCTTTCACTGAGAAAAAATAATAAAAAACTGCATATACCCTGCATTAACTTGTGCACCAAGTTAACCACTTGCCAACCAGCGCACGCCGATTTACCTTGGCAGAATGGCACTGGTGGGCAAAAGGGCATACAGATACGTCCCCTTTAAGAAGCGGAGCTGCGTGCGGGCAGGCGGCGCGGTCTCCGTGACCGTGGGTCCCGCGGACTCGATGTCCGCCGGGTGCCCGCGATCGTGTCGCGGAAATGTAGAACAGGGAGTCTGCTCTCTGTCATGTGAGGTGTATTCCCTTCCCCCCACACAGTTAGAATCACTCCCTAGGACACACTTAACCCCTTCACCGCCCCCTAGTAGTTAACCCCTTCCCTGACAGTGTCATTTACACACTAATCAGTGCATTTTTATAGCGCTGATCGCTGTAATAATGACAATGGTCCCAAAATAGTGTGAAAAGTGTCCGATCTGTCCACCATAATGTTGCAGTCGCCATTACTAGTAAAAAAAAAAAAAAAAAAAAAAAAAGTATAATAAAAATGCTATAAATCTATCCCCTATTTTGTAGACTCTATACATTTTGCACAAACCAATCAATATACACTTATTGCGATTTTTTTTTTACCAAAAATATGTAGAAGAATACGTATCGGCCTAAACTAAGGGAAAAAAATGTTTTTTTTTTTATATATTTTTGGGGGATATTTATTATAGCAAAAAGTAAAAAATAATGCGTTTTTTTCCAAATTTACGCTCTTTTTTTGGTTATAGAGCAAAAACAAAAAAAAAAAAAAAAAAAACGCAGAGGCGATTAAATACCACCAAAAGAAAGCTCTATTTGTGGGGAAAAAAAAAAGGACATCAATTTTGTTTGGGTACAACGTCGCACAACCGCGCAATTGTCAGTTAAAGCAAAAAGTGCTCTGGTCAGGAAAGGGGTAAATCCTTCCGGGGCTAAAGTGGTTAAAGCGGAGTTCCACCCATTTAAAAGTCAGCAGCTACAAAAGGTGAAGCTGCTGACTTTTAATAATCAGACACTCACCTGTGCAGTGATGCGGACGCACAAAGCCCCGCTCCTCTCCGCTGGCATTCTAACTGTGGGCGCCCGGCTGTGGCTTCACAGCTGGGCACGCACTGCGTGTATGTGCGAGCCGCGCTGCGCGCTGTGAATGGCCGGGCAATCTTCTGGGACCTGTGACGTGTCCCAGAAGATTGCAGGGAGGGAGGGGGGGGGGGGGGGGGGATGCAATCTTCCTTCCGGTGTCCTTGAACCTGGACCCGTTCATCTTCGGAGACTTTCGGCGTCTCCTTGTCCTCCGTACTGCGCAAGCGCAGTACAGGGCGGACACTATCCGACGGGGGACAGTATTCGACAGTACACCGGCACCGCAGCACCAGGGGAGGAAGTGGGAGCTGGGTGCCTGTAAAAACAGGGCAAACCGCACCCCCCCCACCCCAAAAAAAAATTACATGCCAACATTTAAAGCGAAAGTTCAATTTTTGGGTGGAACTCCACTTTAAGAAGAACCTCACCAAAGGTCCAAATGGTGCAGTGATATAGTTAAAGCGGAACTTCGGTCATTTTCTCAACTTTCCATCTATTAAATCTTCTGCCCTTGTTGTTGTTTTAACTTTGGATAGTAAAACATTTTTTTTCTGCCAGTAATTACCTTATACAGCCCACTTCCTGTTTCTTGTCTGGTCTTTAGCCTAGGCTTATGACATCATGCACAGCTCTCTCTCTCACTCTGGTGAGCGTTTGCCAGGAAAGGGGGGTGAGTAATAAGAGGGCCAATGAGAGCTGCAGAGCTGGAGGCGTGCCTGTGTAAATCCAGGAAGTGAACAGGCAGCAGCTTCAGCTGCCCACAGTTAAAATGGCTGCAGCCAGACTCAGTGGAGGGAGATCTCTGCAGCATATTTGGAAAGTACAGAATCACAGTATATATTTATAAAATAATATGCAAAAAGTGGTTGGAGGGAAGCTTCAGAATGACAAAGATGTTTTTATTACAAATTATGTGAGCAGACTGCAGTTCCTCTTTAAGGACAGAGAAATAAAGTCTACGTAAGACAAGTACCTGTCTGTGGCCACCTTTACAGAAGAGAGACAACAGGGAAATAATACGAAATTTCTGCCATAGGTGGCAAGATTAGAAACTATGGGGGTTATTTACTAAAACTGAATAGTGCAAAATCTGATGCAGCTCTGCAGAGAAACCAATCAGCTTCCAGGTTTTATTGCCAAAGCTTCATTGAACAAGCTGAAGTTAGAAGCTGATTGGCTACTACGCACAGCTGCACTAGATTCTGTGCCTGTACACAGCACCGGCCGGCGACGTCACACCCGGTGGTTACTTCCGGGTATTGCGGATCCGACGCTGTGATTGGCCAGAGCCACGATGTCGTCTAGACATGTGCAATTCGTTTCGTCTTTTTTCGTTTTTCTCGTTATTTTCGTTCGTTCGTTTTCATACGAATGAACGAATCGTTCGAATCGTATGAATCCGAATAACGAATAGTTCGAATCCGATTAACGAATCATTCGAATCGAACGAATCCGAAAAACAACGAAAATACGAAAAAAACTAATTAGGAACAACGAATGTACTAATGAAGAAAATCCGAAAAACGAAAACGAACGAAAAAATTTGTACATTCGTAACTTTTTTTTTGTTGAATTGGTAATTTTCCGTGTCCCTTACAATGGTGCTTCGAATGGATTGAACAAAAAAAATTTGTACATTCGTAACTTTTTTTTTGTTGAATTGGTAATTTTCTGTGTCCCTTACAATGGTGCTTCGAATGGATTGAACAAAAAAAAATTCGTACATTCGTAACTTTTTTTTCGATTCGCAACTTTTTTTTTTTTTTTTTTTCGATTCGGAATTTTCCGTGTCTCTTACAATGCCGTTGCTTAACGTGCTTCGAATGGATTGAACAAAAAAATTCGTACATTCGTAACTTTTTTTTTTTTGATTTGTAACTTTTTTTTTTTCGATTCGTAAATTATTAAAATGTAATAATAGCATACACATTACATAAAATTATGAATTATGCTCCGAGTACGAATCTACGAATGTTACGAATGTACGAATAGATACGAATGCGTCCGAAAATTAAACTAACGAAAAAACGAATCAACCGAAAAGAAAACTCTTACGAATGTACGAATCGTTACGAATACGAACACCGACGACTTACGAATGTACGAATCGTTACGAATCAACGGAAACGAAAATAAACAAATTTTTTTGGGAAACGAAAAAAACGAAACGAAAATAAACAAATTTTTTTGTTGTGCACATGTCTAATGACGTCACTCCTGCGCGCGGTAATGGCACACTCACTGAAGCAACGGCATACATACGCGCCATTGCTTCAGTTTGTGTCAGTGCGCATGTGCCGATAACATGCAAATAGCATGCAGGAGATATCCAGGGTAGCTACAGGTAAGCCTTATTATAGAATTACCTGTAGCAAAAAAGGTTTACAACCACTTTAACCCGTTCAATGGAGTTCATTTGCTAAAGGATAAATTAAAAAAAATGATGTTTTCTATGCAAAGTTATTTTTCACTTAGCTTAGTGAATAAGATGAAGTTGTGTTCACTTTAAATATCCATTCATATGCAAGTTTTTTTTTTTTTCCCTTGCACATGACTGGATGTTTGAACGTTTCACATTTCTAAAATCTTCTGAGATTCCAAAAACATCTCATCTCCCGAAAAGTCCAAAGTGGCCGGCCATTCGTTTTAATTGTGTCAGGTATCCTATTAGTTACCGTATATACTCGAGTATAAGCCGAGTTTTTCAGCACATTTTTTTGTGCTGAAAATGCCCCCCTCGGCTTATACTCAAGTCAAGCATTTTTCTGCAGCAGAAAATGACATTTTGCCACCCGACTTTGGGGCCTCGTATCTCGGGGCCACTTGGTACCAACTTAGTGGAATCAGCACTACAACATATCCAAATTTGGGGTTCCTAGCACCAAGTGGCCCCGACATATGGAGCCCCAAAGTCGGTCAACTGTGTCCATCTGCAGCAATGTCATTTCGGGACCCTTTGGGTCCAGAGACCCCAAATTTTGACAGCAGCTAGGGGGCATCTAGGAATCCTTAACTACAAAGTTTGAAGTTCGAAGGACCTATGGCTGCAAATGGGCACAGTGAGGCTGCAAATGGGCACAGTGAGGCTGCAAATGGGCATCGTCGACCCTCTTTTCCACTTACAGTAGCTGCGCCTTTCTCACCCTAGGCTTATACTCGAGTCAATACGTTTTCCCAGTTTTTTGTGGTAAAATTTGGTGCCTCGGCTTATATCCGGGTCGGCTTATACTCGAGTGTGACAGAACCCACTGTCACTGTGTGTTTTGGAAGGGGCTGGGCGTTGGCCTCCTACCCACAGACTATGGCCCAGAATGGACTTGGGAGAGACTTGGGGACAAAGTGCCATTGAGATAATGCGATGTAATGCTGCATCCCTTCTCCCCCACCCCCCCCTCTTGTTGCTGTGTTAATTGTGTTGGGTCATGGCATTTAGACGAAAGGTCTGGACTGGAGACATCTCCCAGCAGGGGATCTGTTAGGAGGGGCTGCCTGCTTATCATAATCCCTTTGTGTTTCAACTGTAGCTGTTTCAATAC
The DNA here is from genome assembly GCA_028564925.1 of Lithobates sylvaticus. Lineage (NCBI taxonomy): Eukaryota > Metazoa > Chordata > Amphibia > Anura > Ranidae > Lithobates > Lithobates sylvaticus. Next base: position 25,969,130 of record CM053036.1, on the reverse strand, counting down.
ACAAGTGTTGAGTTTCCATTGGTTCTTCCTTGTCCCCTACCCCCTCTATGACAAGGCTAAGGGGGTGTCCCCAACTGTGTTTAAAAGTGTATGTTTGAAACTTAATAAAGAGTTTTTGCTCTGGATGTTTAACCCCCAACACCTGTGTGGCTTGTCTCGTGATTGAGGGGTTAAGGGCTGGTTATGGCAAATCTGCAGGCTGCAGGTGCATTTGGAGGACAGGAGACACAGGTCTGGCGGAGATTCTCAGAAGAGACATTGGAGATCCGTCACAGTGGTGGAAGCAGTGGGAAGTCTCCTGCAGTCCAGGACATCCAAATCACCACCGGGATTCAAGATCCGGGCAGCCATCGAGGAGCGATACGGGGACCAGCCAGCATGAGAGCGGAGTTCGGGAGGAGGCTGCAAGGCATGCGGAAGCAACATCGGGGACCAGCGACAGAGCACACCATGCTCGGCTGGGAGGATGTGATCCGCCGGCAACTCTGGCAAGAGATGCTAAGCCACGAGCGGCACCATCAGGGGAAGATCCTTCCCTCCTCTACAGAGATGTACTGGACGCAGTACCGTGCACGAGAGGTGTTTCTGAGGGAACAACCGCGAGATGATTGGAAGACGGAGCTCGGAAGATTGGTCCGGGAGGAGATGAGGCTGGACGCCAGCTACAGAGCCCTCCGGTGGTTTGCGGCTCAACTGTGGCCAGGTACAGCAGATGGCAGCCCGACAGAAGGCGTTGGCTACGGCAGCGTGGGGCTGCTCCATAAAAAAAATGTACGGAGACCCAGACTTTGGGAGCACCGAGGAGTGGCGGCTGGAAGACATCCTGGACTTCCGAGATGAGGTGCTGGACCTCCCAGAAGAGGCATGTGACCTGGAGGAATTGGAGTTCCTGGTTGAGCAGGAATGGGAGCTCGAGATTGCCTACAAGCGGCTGTTTGACGGTGATCAGCAGCCCGGCATGGCTCCCGTTGCCTGGGACTGTCTGGGAGAAAAAGCGGACAGTCGCGAAGATGCAGAGCAAATGGGGCCAGGGGTACCCCTACGTTTTCCCGTTCTAACCACAATGGAAGAAGCGGCGATGATACAGAGGGCACTGCGAGTGCTTGAATGCCGAAAGGCATCGGAGGTTCCCCAGGCAGCGAGACAAGCTAATGGCATAAAAGTCTCAGAAGGGGGAGTTGAGACGGGCGCTGGAAGGCTGGTAGATGGGGATCAGCAGCAAGTCCAGAGTATCGCATCCGGTGTCCCAGCAGAAGCGCTGGCTACAGGGCAGAGTGCCGCTGGCCTCTGCCCACTCTCACAGTTAGATCCAGGGAGTCTGGGACATGACCTCAGTAAGCTGTTTCCCCAGCAGAAGATATTCCAACCGGGAGTGGAGAAAGCCATTCTCCCTCCCCAGAAATTAGACACTACCCCAGTGTTTATATCCCCAGCAGAAGCGCTGGCGACGGAGCAGAGTGCCGGTGGCCTCTGCCCACCCTCAGAATTGGATCCGGAGAGTCCGAGAGATGATCTTCGGGAGCTGTTTCCCCAGCAGCGGAAATCCCCACCGGGAGTGGAGAAAGCCATTCTACTTCCCCAGGACTTGGACACTACCCCAGTGTTTATCCCCCCAGCAGAAGCGCTGGCTATGGGGCAGAGTGCCGCTGGCCCCTGCCCAGCCCTCAGTATGTTTTTGGAGGGTTTGGGAGATGGCCCCTGTCAAAAGTTACCCCAGCAGCTGGTCACAGAACCGGGAGGGGAAAAAACCCTTCCCCCTCTTCAGCGGCTGAATATCTTTGCATATGTCCCCCCAGCAGAAGCGCTGGCTACGGGGCAGAGCGCTGTTGGTCTCTGCCCAGCATCAGAAAAAGAGATGGAGAGTCTGGGAGATAGTCCCTGCAAGATACCTCCCCAGCGGCTGGTAACTACACCAGGAGAAGAGCAAGTTCCTTTTCTTCCTCAAAGGCTTAGCACTACCAGCCTACACTCCCTACCAGCTGAAGCGCTGGCATCGGGGCAGAGGATTATTCAGCTGCCCCCAATACATGCAACCAGGCCCCGGATCACGGGAGTGCGGACAGGCAGTCCTGCTCTAAAGCGGCTGTTTTTATTCACGGGAGACCGTATGTGCGGTTTTGCTCCCCAGCGCCAGAGTCGTACTGTTTCTTTTTCTGTTTGCCTGGGGTGGGAATTTGTGACTAACGCAGGTCCAGACCAGTTGAGGGTCAAGGACCTGGTTAGTCTGTTTTTAAAAGGGGAGAAATGTGACAGAACCCACTGTCACTGTGTGTTTTGGAAGGGGCTGGGCGTTGGCCTCCTACCCACAGACTATGGCCCAGAATGGACTTGGGAGAGACTTGGGGACAAAGTGCCATTGAGATAATGCGATGTAATGCTGCATCCCTTCTCCCCCCCCCCCCCCCTCTTGTTGCTGTGTTAATTGTGTTGGGTCATGGCATTTAGACGAAAGGTCTGGACTGGAGACATCTCCCAGCAGGGGATCTGTTAGGAGGGGCTGCCTGCTTATCATAATCCCTTTGTGTTTCAACTGTAGCTGTTTCAATACACAAGTGTTGAGTTTCCATTGGTTCTTCCTTGTCCCCTACCCCCTCTATGACAAGGCTAAGGGGGTGTCCCCAACTGTGTTTAAAAGTGTATGTTTGAAACTTAATAAAGAGTTTTTGCTCTGGATGTTTAACCCCCAACACCTGTGTGGCTTGTCTCGTGATTGAGGGGTTAAGGGCTGGTTATGGCGAATCTGCAGGCTGCAGGTGCATTTGGAGGACAGGAGACACAGGTCTGGCGGAGATTCTCAGAAGAGACATTGGAGATCCGTCACATCGAGTATATACGGCTTTGTTTATTCAAGTATAAAATTATTAGTCCTAATGATATCCTCCAGTGGTGACATTTGAAGCCATATGGAGTCACTTAGGGCACTTTCACACTGAGGCAGTGGGGGGCGTCGGCGGTAAAGCACCACTAGTTTTAGCGGCGCTTTTCGGCCACTAGGGGGGGGTGCTTTTAACCCCCGCTAGCGGCCGAAGAAAAGGTTAATAGCACCCGTAAAGCACCGCTGCCGAAGTGCTTCGCCAGCAGTGCCCATTCATTTTAATAGGCAGGGATGTTTTAGGAGCGGTGTAATACACCGCTCCTAAACCGCCGCAGAGATGCGGCTTGCGGGACTTTAACATCCCGCGAGTGCACCGCTCCAGTGTGAAAGCACTCGGGCTTTCACACTGGAGTTACACAGTAGAGGCGCTTTACAGGCGCTATTTTTAGCGCTAAAATGCCTGTAAAGTGCCTTAGGCTGGCCATACATGGTTGAAAGAATTTTCCTTTGAAAATCAGAAAATGTGTGCGTTTTGTGATCGGATGGTGCAACCATTGATTTCGAAATTTGACCAACCAAGCCTTCAATATCACCTCATGTTGCTACAAAAAAAGAATTTTCGTATCTGGGAATCTTCTTTTCTTTCCGGAAATTTTCTTTTCTTGCACTTGCGCATTTCTTTTTCCAATACATTTCTCGCACGATTCTCCCATCATTGATTAGAAAATCTTTTGTTTTTCAAAAAGTTTCCAACATGTCCGATTACTCAAATTTGATTAGGGAGAAAAAGGAGAACCACCGCTTCAGGACGACTCTGTGAACACAATCACAATAGTAGGCAATAGTGAAAAGGAACTCTGGACAGCCGCACACCGGGAAAACCTTAAAATCCAGTGCTTTTATTAAAACCAAAGATCACATCAAAACAAAACCATCCACGGCAACGAGGGGGGCACAAAAATAGCTGACGTGTTTCGCACTAAAATTAAATTCGCAATTAAAATTAGTGCTTATTCATAGCTTAGCTTAGCACTGGATTTTAAGTTTTTCCCGGTGTGCGGCTGTCCAGAGTTCCTTTTCACTATTGCCTACTATTACTCAAATTTGATGGCCGCACAAAAAAAAATTGGCTGTTGCTGCCGCCCACTAATGGTGCGAAATACGAACGAAAATTCTTAGATAAGATTTTTCGTACGAAAATTCTTTGGAAATTCGACCCATGTTGGCCAATTCGCCTTAGTGTGAAAGTAGCCTAATGCTAGATAATAAGTTGCCAGTAGGTTAGTGACCAGCTCCTCCAGAAGCCAGTAGGATGTCCACAGCCTGGGCCAGGTTGTCCACATATCCATCAGCCTTCACTTGAGGATGGGTTTCATCACTAGGCCTAGAAAAATAAAAAGAACATCAGGCTGTGTTCATACATACATAATATATACACACACACACATATATATATATATATATATATATATATATATATATATATATATATATATATATATATATATATATATATAATACACACACACACACACACACACACACACACACACACACACACACACACACACACACACATAGTATATATACACCCACATATAAACACAGAAAAATCCAACCTGTACTTTCCAGTTCTCACGAGTACTGCTCGTATACCACAGCTCTGAGCGCCACCAATGTCATTAACCACATCGTCCCCGATCATGACAGCCTGTGAAAAGACAAAAGAAGTGGTGTTCAAGACTTCCTGTTTCTTGTCTGGTCATTAGCCTAGGCTTATGACATCATGCACAGCTCTCTCTCTCTCGTGAGCGTTTGCCAGGAAGAGAGGGGGGTGAGTCATAAGAGGGCCAATGAGAGCTGCAGAGCTGGAGGTGTGCCTCTGTGTCTGTATAAATCCAGGAAGTGAACAGGCAGCAGCTTCAGCTGCCCACAGTTAAAATGGTTGCAGCCGTACTCGGTGGAGGGAGATTTATGCAGCATATTCGGCAAGTACAGAATCACAGTATGTATAAAATAATATGCAAAGTGGTTGGAGGGAAGCTTCAGAATGGCAAAGATGTTTTTATTACAAATCATGTGAGCAGACTGCAGTTCCTCTTAGACTGCAGACTTTTTAGTTAAGCCTAGTACACACGAGCCGAATGTAGAGTAGGTCTGCCGATCTGCTCCCGTTGAGAGCGCTGACTGGAGTTATCTGGTGGGGGGGGGGGGGGGGGGGGGCGGGAGTGGGGGGGGGGGGGGTCTGTCTCCCCTGTCAGAACACAATAGAAGATCAGGGGAGATTTTTGTACTAACGCCAGTCTATTTGTGGGAAAAAAAAGGACATCAATTTTATTTGGGTACAGTGGCGCACGACCGCGCAATTTTCAGTTAAAGCAACGCAGTGCCGCATCGCAAAAAATGGCCTGGTCATTAAAGTGGTGTTCCGCCCCCAAAAAATAAATTAAAAGCCAGCAGCTACACATACTGCAGCTGCTGGATTTTAACAATAGGACACTTACCTGTCCTGGAGTCCAGCGATGTCGGCACAGCAGCTGATGTTTCCATCAGCTGTCGTGTGCTGCCCCCTCCATTGCGGGTAAGGGTACCCAGCAGTATAGCCTTATGGCTTCATGCCGGGAACCCTACTGGGCATGCGCGAGGCTCCGTTCCTCTCTCCTACTGGCCCAGCGACAGGGAGAGGAGGAGGGAGGAGTAGGGGGTCCGCGGCCCGGACACCCAGAAGTGGGAACAGGATACCTGTCAAAGACAGGTATCCTGTGCCCCCCCCCTCCCCCCGAAAGCTGCCAATTGTGGCACCGGAGGGGGAGAGGAGACAAATGAGTGGAAGTTCCACTTTTGGGAGGAACTCCGCTTTAAGGGAGTAAATCCTTCTGGGGTGGAAGTGGTTAAAGAAGTGTGTGTGCACCACTGGGCAGATGCCCGTCTCCTTGTCATTATTCTTGATGATATATCTGCCCATATTCGGCCACAACGTACCTCATCTGGCTTCACTCCCATCTCATCCAGGGCAGACATGAAAAAATTCTTCGATGGTTTTCCCACAACCTCCGCTGTGACATCACAGGCATACTGGTGAAAAGAGAGGAGAGATTACTGAATTTTAATGAGTCAACCATATTCGCAAGAGAAAGAAAAGGCGTCCTTACCTCCAGAGCTTTCATGTAGGCACCTACGTCTATCTTCAATCCATCGGTTTCTTTATAATAACGTCTGTAATGAAAAAGAGGCAAAGATATATCTATCTATAGATATTAGGGCTGTTACTGATTACAATTTTCGTGTTCGATTAATCGATTTTATTTTTTAATTGATTAAATCGACTAATTTCGATTAATTATAACGCACATACAGATCCAACTACTTTTAGCTGATCTCCTTGCATTGCAGCTCGGCATTAGTCAGTGGTAAATGTGGTATACACTATATACAATCACCCGACACTAGTTAGTTTCCACAATCCATGACTTACCTTCACAGTTCACACAAATACGTTTTAAATTCAAACTGTAGCACTGATGTAAGTCATTTTTTTTTTTCCACAGTAGCCTGACAATCCCTCCACCTCCGGTCTAACTAATCACTCTCACCTTATGGCATGGACCCCTGTGCAAACAGGTGGTCATGCAAGCGGGTATCAAAAGGGTTTACATGAACCATAAACTTCTCACATCTCCTTAGATCTCAGCAAGGATGCCAGGTCATGGGTAGAAGCCAACAATCGTGTTAGTTCCGTAGGGCAGCAGCGGGTGACGTCATGCGTAGCTCCTCCCCTGTACACGTTACGTTCAATCAAAACTTCAACGTCACCAGACTCCTCCCCCCTTCCCTTCATTAGCAGACGGAGGCACTTGGGGAAGGGGGGAGGGGTTCGGTGACGTTGATGTCCGTGAAGTCACCGGATCTCCGACGGAACTCCCTGAACACCCGGAAGCCGGCGGAGAGGTGAGTACCGATCAAAAGAATTTAATCTTTAATTTCTACAGCCCCAATATCTCTCTCTTTACACATTGTATGTATGTATGTGTAATATATATATATATATATATATATATATATATATATATATATATATATATATATATATACATATACATATACACACACACACACACACACACACACACACACACACACACACACACACATACTGTATACACATTGAGAAGTAGTCCTCCTTGATGCCACTTGTCTTATAGCATTTAGTCAAACAATAACAAAATTATAAAGGAGGTAACAAAATAAGGTATGAAATGATGTATAAAGTTGACTTCAAGCTGAAATCTAGGCAGAAAAACTCTATGGTTAAATTAAAGTGGAAGTCCATGTAAAATCTAAAGCCCCTGCATCTATAGACACCAGGGATCTAACACTAACCTCTCTATCCCTGTAAAGAAAAAAAACGAGTATACATAACTTTTTGGAAGCCGATCTGACCCCCCCCCCCCTCCCCCGACCGGATCCCAAGCTGAGCCGTCAGCCGCGGCTTCGCTGTAGAGTTGGGGTGCAGAGGAAGCCGGAGGACAGCAGAAGCCCCATAGTAACTCTACGGGTGACGTCACTTCCCATTCATTTCACAGCCTTTGTCCTCCGTGTCCTCTGCAGAGCTTCCGGCGCTGGAGATCGGGTCGGGGCGGGTCAGATCGGCTTCCAAAAAAGGTATGTATACTCGTCTTTTCTTTACCGGGATAGAGAGGTTAGTGTTGGATCCCTGGTGTCTATAAATGCAAGGATTTTAGATTTTGCATGGACTTCCACTTTAAGTATTAAAAACATACAGATGCATTTTTTTTTTATGAAACTAGTATAAGTCCTTGAATCTGTTTTCGCATCAACCTTATTCCCTGCACAGCAGTATTCACATTGGAGAGGGATGGGTTCTGAGCCAATCAGATGATGGCCCTTTTGATTTGCACAGTGCTGTCAGTCTAAGACCCCTTTCACACTGGGGCTCTTTGCAGGCGCTACAGCGCTAAAAATAGTGCCTGCAAAGCGCCCTGAAAGAGCCGCTCCTGTGCCCGAGGGCTTTCACACTGGAGCGGTGCGCTGGCAGGACGGTAAAAAAAAAAAAGTCCTTCTAGCAGCATCTTTGGAGCGGTGTGTATACCGCTCCTCCACCGCTCCTGCCCATTGAAATTATCTTTGCAGGTGGATTTAACCCTTTCTTAACCCTTTCTCAGCTGCTAGCAGGGGTAAAAGCGGCCGAATAGCGCCACGAAATTGGCGTTAAAGCGCCGCTAAAAATAGCGGCGCTTTAACGCGGATGCCCACACCGCCCCAGTGTGAAAGGGGCCTAAGGCAGGCCATAGTTTATGCTCAATTCCCTCATCAACACCGTCATTCGCCATCGCGGCAAAAAACGCATGCTACAAATCCGACATGCTGGTTGTACCCAAGTCAATCGCTGAATCATTTTGGGTACACTCGGCCATGCCCATAGGTGCACCGAATTTCAAGCTATTGATGGCTGACCAAACACTGTGAAAAATGAATAAAAAGAAAGAATATCTCCTGCGCTCGTGAAGACTTTATAAGTGAGGTGTGGTAGTACTTTCAAATTGAAAAAATTGATTGAAAAAAAAGATTGTGCGTGTCCCGCTTGCGTAGACTTACCAGGGGTGATCCGAAGAAAGGCAAGTTCTTTCCACTTGACCTAACACTGTGTCAGAGCTGGGCTCAGCCCTTCCTTCTCTGAGCTGGCCGCTCAGCTGTCCGCTAATTGCCAGCTCCCATCTCTCTCCACAGTTACTCAGCTGTTGATGATCCTGCTCGTCAGTCCTGCCTACTTAAGCTGTCCAGTCCAGAGGAGCTCTGCCTTCGCCTTCGTCAACATCACAGAAACCATCTCCTGGGATCCTGTTCAAGACTTGCTTTGCTGACATCCCTTCTGGCTCCAGATCCTGCTTGCTGTTACACTACATTGATCCCTAACTTCTTGGCTTGGCTGACTATCTTTTCCGGTTACTGAACTTTGGCTATGTTTTGACTACGTTTGTTCTTTTTACGTTTATTATTAAACAAGTGTGATTTAACTGTACTTCTGTCTCGACCTGATTTCATGGTTTCTGACACACTGTCAACATACACTCACCGGCCACTATATTAGGTACACCTTGCTAGCTACCAGGTTGGACCCTCTTTTGCCTTCAGAACTGCCTTAATTCTTTATGGCATAGATTCAACAAGGTGTTGGAAACATTCCTCTGAGATTTTGGTGTGAAGGCCATTGGAGTACAGTGACCTCATGGTCCAGTGGTGAAATTATTTGAGCTTTGTGACATGGTGCATTATCCTGCTGGAAGGAGCCATCAGAAGATGGGCACACTGTAGTCATAAAGGGATGGACATGGTCAGCAACAATACTCAGGTAGGCCGTGGCGTTTAACCCTTTCATGACTAAGCCTATTTCTGATATTTGGTGTTTGCAAGTTAATATCCCTATTTTTTGCTAGAAAATTACTTAGAACCCCCAAACTATATATATATATATATATATATATATATATATATATATATATATATATATATATATATATATATATATATATATATATAATAAATAATTTTTTTTTAGCAGAGAATCTAGAGAATAAAATGGCGTTGGTTGCAATATTTTCACACGGTATTTGTGCGGCGGTGTTTTAAATTTAAATTTTTGGGGAAAAGGGACACATTCATGGATTAAAAACAAAACAGTATAGTTATCCCAATTTTTTTATATAATGTGAAAGATGATGTTACGCCGAGTAAATAGATACCAAACATGTCACGCATTATAATTGCGCACACTCGTGGAATGGCGACAAACTTTGGTACCTAAAAATCTCCATAGGCGACGCTTTAATTTACCAGGTTAGAGGTACAGAGGAGGTCTAGTGCTGGAATTATTGCTCTCGCTCTGACGATACCTCACATGTGTGATTTGAACACTGTTTACATTGCGTGCGCGACTTCCATATGCGTTTTCTTTGCTGCGTGAGCTTGCGGTGACAGGGGCGGTTTGACATTTTTTTTTATTATTATTATTTATTTTATTTATTTTTATATTCTGAAATTGTGTTTTAAAAATAAAAATAAATAAATAAAAAATGTGATCACTTTTATTGCTGTCACAAGGAATGTAAACATCCCTTGTGACCGTAATAGGTGGTGACAGGTACTCTTTATGGAGGGATCGGGGGGGTCTTTTGCACTTTCCCTACTTTGCTCTTCAAAGTATTCAGATCACCGAAAATGGTGTATCTGAATACCTTTTTTTTTTTTTTAAAAACCGGCGCCATTGGCAGCCGAGTAAACCAGAAGTGACATCGTGACATGGCTTCCATGTTTACATCAAGGAGACTGGAACCAAGCCGTTTCCGGCTTGGTTCCAGTCTCTCGCTAGCCGCTGAAAGCGGCGGATCGTCCATCGGCCCTCCCGTTTCACCGGGAGGCCCGAAAAAGAACGTTGGGAGGGATAACAACCAATCGGCTTTTTAGCCGCATCGGCTGTTATCCTTGGAAAGCCGATCGCCGGCTCTATACAACGGTACCGGGATGATGCCTGCAGCTGCGGGCATCATCCCAGGGTAAACCCCGAAAGCCGAGTACGCAGATGTGCGTATGGTCGGCGGGAAGCGATTAGGCGCTGCTCAATTGGTACTAACGGGACCAAAGTGTGCCAAGAAAATATCTTCCCACATCATTACACCACCACCACCAGCCTGAACCATTGATACACGGCAGGATGGATCTGTGCTTTATTATGTTGTACTGACTTGGATGTAAGCAGTAGGGATGGGCCGGGTGTTTGATTCGAACCCATGTTCAAATCGAACATCGGCCGCTCGTCGAGGGCAGAACTCTAAGGGCCGTTCGCATCAAATTCGTGTGATGCGAACGGTCCACAATGCACTGCGCCAGTCGCAGTGCATTGCTGGCTGATGATTGGCCAAGCATGCACTGTGACCCCGCATGCTTGGCCAATCATAGAGCCAGCGGCGAGGAGAGCAATAATTGGCCACAGGCAGGATGCCTGTGGCCAATTATAGCTCAGGGGGTTTAGTACACGCCCCACACTATATAAGGCCGCCGCGCCGGCGGCCTTGTGTAGTGTGTTTCGGCTTGAGGAACAGTGACAGTGTACTGTACATGTACACACTATATGTGAATCATTTCTGTGTAGGGAAAGAGGAAAAAAATAGGCAGGGATAGTGTATTCTTCTCAGTGCTGTTCTCTACCAATCCAGCCATCTGCAGGAGTTAGTGTGTGTGTGTGCTGTGTGAGTATAGCACAGCACACTAAACCACCTTACACTGTATCTGCCCTGTTGTCACCTAAGACAGCCATCTGCAGGAGTTAGTGTGTTTTGTGTGCCTCCAGCACAGTATACACCAACAGTCCATACATACATACATACATTATATACCTACAGTCCCTGTCTTGTTTGCACCACCTATATACTGCTGTTCAGAGTATATAGGGTTGTAGGTATAGGGTTTTATTTTGGGTGCGGGGTTCCCCTTAATATCCATACAAGACCCAAAGGGGCTGGGGTGGGGTAGGGGGGGGGGGGGGGGGTAGCCATGCCATTTTTCTCAAAGATTTTCATCCATATTGCCAGGACAAGACATGAGATTAAAGCCGCAAGCAGTTTTAAATGGCTTCTTTTTTTCCTTTACAAATGTCATTTTGTAAACACGGGAAACACATGCCACTTCACAGTCATACTTTAGACACCCCCCAGGTACCATATTTAAAGGAATATTTCACTTTTTTTTTTCACTTTATGCATCATTAAAATGACTGCTCCCGAAAAAAAAACGTCAGTTTTTACAACTTCTTTTTGTCTTGATACATGTCCCCTGGGGCAGGACCCGGGTCCCCAAACCTGTTTTATAACAATAACATGCATATTGGCCGTTGTAATTAGCACTTTAGATTTCGAACGTTCGCGTCCATTGTAACTAATAGGGTTCTAACGTTCGTGCAAACTTTCGCTCCGTTCGCAGGTTCTGGTGCGAACCGAACCCGGGGGTGTTTGGCTCATCCCTAGTAAGCAGATGAAAACAGACGTGTGTCCGTTTACATCTGCTCATCAATAGACATACATTGTGGTTCAGTCTGAGTCTGCCCGAAAAAAAAATAAAAAAGACACACTTGAGTGAAAGGGCCCCATCTCTGCTTGATACAGTTGAAGATTGTTGTTGGTACAAGTTAAGCGCTGCAATTTTTTTTGAATGCTCTTTGTGTGAGTAATAAATAATAAAATGTCCTACAACTGTGAAAAAGGTAAAAACACAAAAGCACTCACCCCTTTCCCAGAGATATGAGAATCGCTTTCTTTAGGCCAATCAGCACATTAAATGCTTCATTCACATTCTGATAGGAAAAGTTTTCAGCTGCATCTCCGATCACAACACAGTTGGGCTCCGACTTATCAATGGAGTCAAACTCCGAGAGGAGAGCTGTGAGAAGGGAGGAAGTCACAGCTAAAAGCACCCATAGATGCACAGATGTGTCACATACAACTCAGATCATAAATTACAGTGCCTTGAAAAAGTATTCATACCCCTTGACATTTTCCACATTTTTGTAACAACCAATAACGTAAATGTATTGTATTGGGATTTTATGTGATAGACCAACACAAAGTGGAACATAATTGTGAAGTGGAAGGAAAATGATACATGGTTTTCAACATTTTTTACAAATAAATATGAGAAAAGTGTGGGGGGTACATTTGTATGGCGCCCCCCGGAGTCAATACTTTGTAGAACCGCCTTTTTACTGCAATTACAGCTGCAAGTCTTTTTGGGGGTTTCTCTACCAGCTTTGCACATCTAGAGAGGGACATTTTTGCCCCATTCTTATTTGCAAAAAAGCTCAAGCTCTGTCAGATTGGATGGGGAGCGTCTGTGAACAGCAATTTTCAAGTCTTGCCACGGATTTTCAATTGGATTTAGGTCTGGACTTTGACTGGGCCATTCTAATGCCGCGTACACACGAGCGGATTTTCCGTCAGAAAAATCTTGGATGTTTTTTCTGACGGAATTCCGCTCAAGCTTGTCTTGCATACACAAGGTCACAGAAACGTTTGCTGAAAGTTGGACCGTCAAAAAAGCGGTGACGTACAACACTATGACGAGCCGAGAAAATTAAGTTCAATGCTTCCGAGCATGCGTCGAATTGTTTCCGAGCATGCTTAGGAATTTTGCGCGTCGGAATTGCTACAGACAATAGGAATTTCCGATCAGGACTTTTTCCAACCGAACAATTGAGAACATGTTCTCAATCTTTTGCTGGCTGGAATTCGGCCAGCAAAAGTCTGACGGAGCATACACACGGTCGCATTTTCCGACTAAAAGCTCTCATCGGTCTTTTTCTGGCCGAATTTATGATCGTGTGTACGTGGCATAACACATGAATATGCTTTGATCTAAACCATTCCATTTTAGCTCTGGAATGATGTAACCCCCGAAATCTAAACACATATACATATATATATATATATATATATAAATAAATAAATAAATAAATAAGACTTGTACTTTCCACTTTGCTTTAAAGTGATTGTAATTTCCACTTTTGCAGCCAAAAAAACTTTATATTTGGTACATGTTCCCATTCACATAGAATAACCTAAAAATTAAATATTTAATAATTGCAGATTACCAGGGGAGTTGGTAGGTGGCAAAAAGACAAGGGGCTTCAGCCCGAAGTCCAGGACCGGGGGGGGGGGGGGGTCTAGTTTCGGTGGGAGCAGCGGCGGTAGTGGCTCAGGTTTTTTTGGCTGGGTGGGGTTGTGTGGTGGGGGTAGCTCACTTGCTGGTTGCTGCCTGGCTTACCAGTGCCCATCAATGCTGACCACTAAACTCACCTGCCTGACACACTGACCTACCTGCCACACACTGACGGTAGTGACACACACTGACCTACCTGATCAAGAGACAGACATCATGTGTCCTGCAGCAGCTTAGCCATGGTGTGTGGTTGCGTCCATCATCACAGCAGGCAGCCAGAGGAGGAGAGGAGAGCCGCTTCCGCCCGAGCCCTGATCTCACAGCGCAGCGGCCGCATTGTAATTCCCACCTTCTGGAGCCTGCAGCGCCTATGATGGACGTCACACATCCCGCTGTCCCGGCATTGGACCAGTGGGACGTCCATCATAGGCGCTGCAGGCTCCAGAAGCCGGGACCTGCTATGTTACTCGGCCGCACTCGGGATCAGAATAGATTGGTCCCCGCTCTGCGGTGCTCGGGGCTACTAATACAGCTGTGCATGCCTGAGACCCGGGGCTTTTCGAGGACCCATTCGGGCCTCCAGACCCTCCCAGCCCCCTCCCAACGCCACTGCAGCTTACCCTTTTTAAATTGTTTCTGGTCCCTTCAGCAAGGAAAATCCTAGGTAGTTCTCTTTGTTTATAAAGTGACTCGGCATTTATTAACCCTGTCAGCTCTGTGCAAGCAGATCTCCATTATCAATTATAACTAGATTTGAACACTGTCTGTCCTAACAAGGCTTAGAGGCTGGGCTTCTTGCATTGTATGCAGGGGCGGACTGACAACTCATGGGGCCCCCGAGCAATAGGAGATTATGGGGCCACACAGTACACACACACACATACAGTATACAATCACACAGTATACACATACATGTACACACAGTATACACAGACATGTTTCTATTGGCTGAGAAGATTCTGGAGAGGTGGGGCAGCTATAATCTCTGCATTTTTAGACCAAAAGGATGTCGGTAAGGGACATTTCAGAAACGGATGTAAAAAAAAAAAAAAAAAAAACAGATTTTTACATACTGTCCCTGGTTTTACTGAGGCTGGCAACCCTGATGGGGCCCCCTAGTGGCCCGGGGCCCTCGGGAAGTGCCCGAGTGGCCGAATGGTCAGTCCGCCCCTGATTGTATGTTGATGAGGACAGACTTTCTCTACGGTTTCTCGCTAAGGGCTCTTTCACACAGGCGGCGGAGAAGACAGGGGGGGTACTGCCCACCGCCTAGCTGTCCACCCCAAGGTAAATAAAAAATACATTTGGTGGCCAGATTCTTACTATCTAACATTTCGGTCAGCAAATGTGTGCTTATAAAGCCTTTGTTAAGGTAGAGAAGTATATTACCTTCATGGACCAGCAAATGTGGCCTCAGTCCCCGTTCTTGCATCAGCCTCTTTGCTGCAGGGCCAGGAGCAGTAACCTCTTCTTCAGAGATGCTGAAGCCAAATTTCTGCAGTTTGCGGACAAACTGACTCCGTGTGGCCTGTGATTCATTTGTGCAAAAGCGCAACTTCAGGCCAGCCTGCCGAATCCTAAAATTTAAGAAGAAATGTTAAAAAAATAAAAATAAAACATAAATATTCTGTCCAGCTATGTGCTAATAAGAAAGCCTCACAGATGCCCCCCTGGGACAGCAACATCACCATTGTCTTTAGTGAATTGTCCTACCTAAACTGCAATATCTGTAAGCATTGTCTTGTGGTGACAAGTAAATCTCCCCAATAGTCGCATGACAATTCAAAACACATTCTTTCAATGGGTGCCATCCTAATTAACAGGGTGGATATAAATCAATGGTTTAAAAAAATAAATAAATCTGATTTTTTTTTTTTTTTTTATTTAAATCCAAATTCTTTCTTCTTTTTTTTTTTAGTTAAATAGATGTTTTTGATTTTTATCAAATTTATTTTAATAAAATGCTTTTAGAGCAAAAATCTATCTAAAGATAGTTTTCTATTTAAGATACATTAATAATTTTCATTTATTCAGCATGAAATGGAGCTTAGTTGTGTATAATAAGGCTGTATTCTGAAATATTTACTCTGGGCAATCAGAGATTATGGGGCCCCCAGGCAATCAGAGATTATGGGGCCACACAGTATACAATCACATGTACACATAGTATACACAGACATGTTTCTATTGGCTGAGAAGGTACTGGAGAGGTGGGGCAGCTATAATCTCGGGATTTTTAGACCAAAAGGATGTCGGTAAGGGACATTTCAGAAACAGATGTAAAAAAAAAAAAAAAAATATATTTATTTTTACATACTGTCCCTGGTTTTACTGAGGCTGGCAACCCTGATGGGGCCCCCTAGTGGCTCAGGGCCCTCGGGAAGTGCCCGAGTGGTCAGTCCGCCCCGGGTCCTTACATTTAAAGAGCACCTGTCATTTCAGATCCATCATGGCAGCACCTGTTAGCGAGCATCCATTCACCTGCTGCGGTTTAAATTGGGATTTAAATGATTTAAATCAAATCCACCCTGTTAATTAATGCAACTCAAGTCGTAGCAACAAATTCTGCACTTCTTTTCTGCAACTTTGGTGCAATTTGAGTGCCATAGACTGCAACGTTAAATCACAAGAAGCATGTCGCATGACTTTAGGGTCTCAGCCGTGTAAACCAAGCCCCCCACGGTGGCGGAATACCAAGGCACAGTCGCAAGTGTCACCTTTGCGATCCTGGTAGTTCCGCCACTGGGACCTGCTCACATTCCAATGTGGGAGCTAAGAAGACCAATGGGCCAGCTGCCACAGAACCAAGGAATTAGGAAAAATTCCTCTTTAATTCACCCCCTCCACCCCTGGACTAAACAAGTGTAATAATCTTGTATGTTTGGGGAATGGATTTTGATATTCCTGGGATTGGGCTCTGTAGTTTGGAGATTTCAAAGTGCTTTGGGAAGGAAGAAATCTCCAACCCAGTGCCCAGGTCTTGTTGAAGACTAGCAGGGTGTGTTTCCAGGTGCACACAGTCCTTATAATGAAGGCTTGGACCAGGCCCAGAGCTCCAGCCAAGAGGGAAGTGTGAGCCTGTTTGAAGGCAGGTGTGTGACCCTGATAGGAGACCGAGGTGCTCTACTCCAGAGACTGCACTCCATCTGAGGGGTTCCTTGGCCTTCAGCCTGAAAGTGCACTTGCACGCTGGGGTGGGAGGGCGTTGACGCTTTTCGGATGCTAGCGGGGCACTTTTAACCTGAAAAGGGGTTAAAAGTGCCCTCAAAGCGCTGCTTCGGCCCATTGATTTCAATGGGCAGGGGCGCTGTAGGAGCGGTGTATACACCTCTCTTACATCGCCTTAAAGATGCGGCTTGCAGGACTTTTTTTTTAGCATCCTGCCAGCGCACCACTCCAGTGTAAAAGCCCTCTGGCTTTCACACTGGAGTGAGAGGAGAGACGCTTTACAGGCGCTATTTTTATCGCTATAGCGCCTCAGTGTGAAAGCAGCCAAAGAGTTTAAGCGGCTAAGAGAGTCTAAGAGACCCAGAAAAGCTAAGACAATTAGGCGAGTCCATGGGACTGAGGAAATCTGTACGTTTCAGAGGAGTCGGACCATAGAGCAAGGGACTGTAACTTAGAGCGATAGTAATATTTAAAAAAAAAAAAAAACAAACATATTATACTTACCTGCTCTCTGCAATGGTTTCGCACAGAGCAGCCGCAATCTTTGTCTTCTCGGTTTTCCCGCTGGCGCTCACAGCTCACCTCCTCCACGAGTGCCCCCCATAGCAAGCTGCTTGTTATAAGGGAACTTGTACATGCTCACTCCCGAGCCAGATCTGTGTCTCATGTCTTTCGGCTTGGCCCTGCCCCCTCCTCACTGGCTGTCATTGATAGCAGCAGGAGCCAATGGCTCCCGCTGCTGTTTTTGAGCCAATGAGGAGGGAGAGAGCCAAGAGAGCCTCTGCTCTCATGCACATTGCTGGACTGGAAATGGACTCAGGTAAGTAATGGGGGGGGGGGGGGGGGGGCGGGGGGGGGGGGGGCTGCATACTGAAGGTTTTTTATCTTAATGGTAGAGAATGCATTAAGACCCCTTTCACACTGGGGCGCTTTTCAGGCATTTTTGTGCTGAAAATAGCGCCTCTAAAGCCTCTCATGCCACCCCAGTGTGAAAACCTGAGTGACAGGGGCTTTGACTGGCGTTCAGAGAGCTTTAACAAAGTGTTCAAAGTCTTGTTTTGAAGCAAATGTAAACTAGCCGTTAATGTGTGTTGAAACTGAAGCAAGTGTAAATAAGCCTTAAAGGGGTTGTAAAAGTACATGTTTGTCACCTTAATGCATTCTATGCATTAAGGTGAAAAAACGTCCGATGATTAGCGGCCCCCCAGCCCCCCCCCCCCCCCCGTTTACTTACCTGAGCCCTCGAAAGTCCCATGTTGTGAACACGCTGGCTTCTCGACCGTGCTTCTCGGCTCATTCATTGAATGATTGATAGCAGCGCAGCCATTGGCTCCAGCTGCTGTCAATCAAATCAATGACACGGTGCGCCAGAGCGGGCCCGAGTGATACAGTCGGCGACTGTATCACTGTATCAGGGGAGCTCGCTCTCAAGCTAACCCCCTTGGGAGAGCGCTTTCCAGAACGGGGGTTAGCTGATGCGGGGAGGAGCCGAGACAGGCGCCAAGGGACCCCAGAAGACGAGGATCGGGGCAACTCTGTGCAAAACGAGCTGCACAGTGGAGGTAAGTATGACATGTTTGTTATTTAAAAAAAAAAAAAAAAAAAAAAAAGGAACCTTTACAACCCCTTTAAAGCCTCATACACACGATCGGATTGTTGGCCAACAAAACCGTGGACTTTTGTCCGAAGGGCGTTGGCCCAAACTTGTCTTGCATACACACAGCCACACAATTGTTGGCCAACAAATATGTACTACATATAGTGACGTACTACATTGTTTTTCAGCTCTTTAGCGCCACCCTTTGGGCTCCTTCTGCTAATTTTGTGTTAGTAGAAGTTTGGTGAGTGTTCGTACTTTTCATTTTGCGCTTTTCAGTTAGTTTCTAAGCGGCCGTTCGTCAACCAGCTATGTTGCGGAATAGGAGGAGACAACGTGTTATTTATTATTGGCCTTGGAGTTTTTGCTTTGACATTATTTTTTTGGTTAAATAATAATTTGATTTGGTATATTTTCTATATTTTTGGATGCATAGAATGCACTTTTTTGGTTAAAGGGGTGTTTCGGGAAAAAAAAAAAAAATGAAAAGCCAACAGCTACACATACTGCAGCTGCTGGCTTTTAATAAATGGACAGTTACCTGTCCTGCAGTCCCTCGATGTCGGCACCGCAGCTGTTGTCTCCATCAGCTGTCAGGTGCTGCCGCCGCCATTGCGGGTAAGGTAACCCGGCAGTGTAGCCTTTCGGCTTCACGCCGGGAACCCTACTGCGCATGAGCGAGGCCCCGCTCCTCTCTCTTCTATTAGCCCGCGGCCAAGGGGGGAGGAGGAGGAGGGAGCCCCGCGGTGACGTCAGGGCCGCATCGCGACTGCGGCCGGACTTCCGGAAGTGGGAAAGGATACCTGTCAAAGACGGGTATCCTGTCCCCCCCTCCCCCCGAAAGGTGCCAATTGTGACACCGGAAGGGGGGAGGAATCTGATGAGCGGAAGTTCCACTTTAGGGTGGAGCTCCGCTTTAAGTTCTATTGGCAGATAGCATGTCTTATTTTATTTGTTTTCTTTTTTTAATGCACAATAAAAAAATTGTGTAGAATAATACTTGGCGATGTGTTTTACTTCAAATGACAGTTTGGGAGTCGGCAGTTACATTTAAAAAAATAGGGACACCAACATAGTTGTATCTTTGATCTTAAAAACCACAGGATAATGGTGTTGTGGTATCTTGCCCAAACAAAATGAAAATAAATAAAAAAGCATAATAATATTATTCTTGATATCACTAGAAAAAAAAAAAAAGCCTTTGAATTTTTTTTTGCAATAACTCCATCAGTATCACCAGCAAAGCAGCTTCATTATTATCCCATTAAAGAAGAAGAGAATTGTGCGCTGCATTTCCAGATTTCATAATTTGCCGCGTCACGAATGTTAATTCTCCATTACGAATGCTAGTTTACAAGACCGACCGCTTCCGGCTTGTCCTTGCTTACGAGCATGCGTGTTTGTACTTTGGACTTTTGTCCGCGGAAAATTTTGAAACCTGCTAGTCAACATTTGTCCGCGGAAAGTCTGACAACAGTTGTCTGATGGAGCGTACACACGGTCGGATTTTCCGCCAACAGCCTGTCATCGAACATCTCCCGTCGGAAATTCCGATCGTGTGTACGAGGCTTTAGAGTTGGGTTTGAGGCAGATCGTCAGACCATTTGTTTCCAGGGTACAGAAGAGTTGGAAATTGGGAAAAGTCTACACTTTGGCAGAGTGGGAAATGACGGCGCGGTGGCTCAGCCCTTGCAGCAGGTTGTGCTCCACATTCCGAGGTTAAATAGAGCCCTGTGGCTTGTATCTCCAGACATCAGACAGATGAAAATTATACATAACACTTAATGTGTAATTGCCCTTCATAACATGAGCTTTTCTCTTTTAAATGAGGCCATTTGGATAAAGAGGTCCCAAAGTACGCCACTAATATGCCAGCGAAGCGTGGCGCACTTGGAGGGTAATGATGCAGGTGAGCAACGTAGATGAGGGACCAATTATACCTAATAAATGAGTATGCGACCTTCTCAGAACAGTGAGCAGCGGGTGTGACGAGGAGGATGAGACCGAAACAACATCTGTTCTTCCATGTAACAGTAAAATCCTCCCCAACAAGGGCCCTCCCATGCCGGCTGAACACAGGGAACGGTACATCGCAAATGGGGCGGAAATACAATATGGTCCGGACCATCCCCGCAGCCTCGTAGAACTTTATGGACCTTATTGTGTCAGGTATAATCTACACATTGCACACAACTAGATGTGGTCGCATTCAACTTATTGTGTTTGGCAAACTGTAAGATACTTTAACTACTTCAGCCCCGGAAGGATTTACCCCCCTTAACCCGTTCTTTACCAGAGCACTTTTTGCGATTCGGCACTGCATCGCTTTAAATGACAATTGCGCGGTCGTGCGACGTTGCACCCAAACAAAATTGACGTCCTTTTTTTCCCACAAATAGAGCTTTCTTTTGGTGGTATTTGATCACCTCTGCGGGTTTTATTTTTTTTGCGCCATAAACAAAAGAAGAGCGACCATTTTGGAAAAAAAAAACACAATATTTTTTACTTTTTGCTATAATAAATATCCCTTTTTTTAAAAAAAAATAAACAAATTTTTTTACACAGTTTAGGCCGATACGTATTCTTCTACATATTTTTGGTAAAAATAATAAAAAAAAAAAAAAAAAAAAAAAAAAAATCGCAATAAGCGTTTATTGATTGGTTTGCGCAAAAGTTATAGCGTTTACAAAATAGGGGATAGATTTATTGCATTTTTTTTTTTACTAGTAATGGCGGCGATCTGCGATTTTTTTTTTCGTGACTGCGACTTTGCGGCGGACACTTCGGACACTTTTGACACATTTTTTGGGACCATTCACATTTACACAGCGATCGTTGCTATAAAATTGCACTGATTACTGTGTAAATGTGACTGGCAGGGAAGGGGTTAATATATGTTCCCTGCAAGTGATTCTAACTGTAGGGGGAGGGGACTCACAAGGGGAGGAGACTGATCGGTGTTCCTCTGTAGTTGGAACACATCATCGGTCTCCTCTCCACTGACAGGACGTGGAGCTGTGTGTTTACACACACAGCTCCACGGTCCCGCTGTTTTCCCGGGCAATCGCGGGTGCCCGGCGGACATCGCGGCCGCCAGGCACGCGCACCGGGTCCCAAGCGACACCGCGGGTGCGCGCGCGCGCCCCCTAGACAGCCGGGAATAGGAGGACGTAATATGACGTCCACCCAGGATGGGAGATCCACCTTGTGGGCGTCATATGACGGTGGGCGGTATTGAAGTGGTTAATGATCAGGCCATTTTTGCGATACGGCACTGCGTCGCTTTAACTGACAAGTGTGCAGTCGTGCAGCGTTGTACCCAAACAAAATTGACGTCCTTTTTTTCCCACAAATAGAGCTTTCTTTTTAGCGGTATTTGATCACTTCTGTGGTTTTTATTTTTTGTGCTATAAACAAAAAAAAAGAACGACAATTTTGAAAAAAATAAAACTGTTGCAGAAATGTTTTACTTTCTGCTATACAATGTAAATTTTTTTTATCAGTTTAGGCCGATATGTATTCTTCTACAGATTTAAAAAAAAAAAAATCCCAACAAGCGTAGATTGTAGGGCTGTGGAAATTAAAGATTAATTCCTCGATTAATCGTTCATTTTTTTGATCGATCAAAATTCTTTTGATCGGTACTCACCTCTCCGCGGCTTCCGGGTCTTCAGGGAGTTCCGGTGACGTCACAGACATCGATGTCACCGGACTCCTCCCCCCTTCCCCAAGTGCCTCCATCTGCCAACGAAGGGAAGGGGGGGGAGGAGTCCAGTGACATTGAATTTCTGATTGAACGAAATGCGTACGGGGGAGGAGCTACGCATGACGTTACCCGCTGCTGCCCTACGAAACTAACATGGTTGTCGGCTTTACATGCTGTGTTTTTATCATCTTTATGTGAGTAGTTTGTGTTTGAACACAATAATGAAATCTTATACTTAAGCGGCGAGCACTTAGATCTTTTCTTTCTACCCAAGACCCGGCGTCCTTGCTGAGATCTAAGGAGACGGGAGAGAAGTTTATGGTCCATGTTAACCCTTTTGATACCCGCTGTTTGCACAGGGGTCCATGCCATAAGGTGAGAGTGATTAGTTAGACCGGAGGTGGAGGGATTGTCACGCTACTGTGAAAAAAAAACGACTTACGTCAGTGCTACAGTTTGAAGTTAAAACGTATTTGTGTGAACTGTGAAGTTAAGTCATGGATTGTGGAAACTAACTAGTGTCGGGTGATTGTATATAGTGTATACCACATTTACCACTGACTAATGCAGAGTTGCAATGCAAGGAGATCAGCTAAAAGTAGTTGGATCTGTATGTGCGTTATAATTAATCTAAATTAGTCAATTAATCGATTAAAAAAGAAAAAAAATCTAATTTTAAATTAGTAACAGCCCTAGTAGATTGATTTGTGCAAAATTTATTGCATCTACAAAATAGGGGTTAGCTTTATGGCATTTTTATGATTACATTTTTACTAATAATGGTGGTGATCAGTGATTTTTAGCGGGGCTTCGACATTACGGCGCACAGTTAGGACACCTAACTGACATTTTTGACACTTTTTTGGGGAACCAGTGACATTATTACAGTGATCACTAATTGCTGTATAAATGCCAATGGTCCAAAAAATGTGTCAAAAGTGTCAAAATTGTCTGACGTGTCCGCCATAATGTCGCAGTCCCGATAAAAAAGAAGAAAAAAAAAACTTATTGCAATTTTTTTTTTACCAAAAATTTGTAGAAGAATACATATCAGCCTAAACTGAGGAAAAAAATCGTTTTTTTTATAGATTTTTGGGGGATTTTTATTATAGCAAAAAGTAAAAAATATTGCGCTTTTTTTCCAAATTTTCGCTCTTTTTGTTTATAGCGCAAAAAATAAAAACCGCAGAGGTGATCAAATACCACCAAAAGAAATCTCTATTTGTGTGAAAAAAAAGACATTAAATTTTGTTTGGGTGCAACGTCGCACGACCGCGCAATTGTCAGTTAAAGCGACGCAGTGCCGAATCGCAAAAAGTGCTCTGGACAGGAAGGGGGTAAAATCTTCCGGGGCTGAAGCCGTTAATAGGAAAGCCATCAAGAGTTAAGTGGGGTACACACTATAAGAAAATCGGGTGGAGGATCATGAGATTTTCCTCGTTTGACAGCAAATCGGAACCGATGAATGAAAATTCATGCGAAAAATCTCGTACGACGAAGGCTGTTTTTGTTGTTTATTGTTTCTGATTATGCGCAGTCTTTCTTCTCTGATTTTTCTTGTATGAAAATTGGTACACATTAAAAACGAAAATCGTTCGTTCTGTTCGCGAACGAGAAAAGATTTGGAGTTTGTCCCTTTGGGATTTTTCGGACGAAAATTCAGGAAATCGGCTGTCAAAAGTTGCGTACACACAATACGAAAATTGGACGAAAGTTCGGCAGTCATTTTTCTCAGAAAAGGTGACAAAAAAAACCCGTAACTGTATACGATTGAAATATTCTTTTCACAATAGTTGTTAAAGAGGAGGGCCCACAAAAAAAATAAAAATTAAAAGTCAGCAGCTACAAATACTGCAGCTGCTGCCTTTTAATAATCGGACACTTACCTGTCCCGGGGTCCAGCGATGCGAGGGAACGAGGCCCCCCCCTCGTTCCCCGCTCCGCTCGCAGCGCCGGCATTCTTAATGTGGGCACCCGGCTGTGGCTTCACAGCCGGGCACCCACTGCGAATGCGCGAGCGGCGCTATGATTCGACGCTCACTCATCTGGGACAGGTGACAGGTCCCAGATGACTGTGTGGCGCCGAGGGGAAGTGACGTCAGTTGCTGGGCACTGAAGGTGGCAGACTACGAGGGACCCCCTAGCAACAGGCATTTAGAGGTGAGTAAAAAAAAAAAAAAAAAAAAAAAAAAAAAAAAAATGTTTTTTCCAATTATTTTTAAGACTATTTTTTTTTTTTTTTTTGGTGGCAACACCACTTTCATGAATTTTTTTTTTTTTAAGTATAAGAAGCACAACACAGAGGTATGGAAAAGTAGTATTGACATTACAATAACCAAATCAGGGCAAGGGTTAAGGTGGTTCTAAAGGTTCACATTTTTTTTTTTAATAATAAACATGTTATACTTACCTGCTCTGTGCAATGGTTTTGCACAGAGCAGCCCAGATCCTCTACTTTCTGGGTCCCCAACCGTCAGTCCTGGCTCGTTCCCCCAGACAACCCCCCCATAGCAAGCCGCTTGCTATGGGGGCACTCGAGCAGGCTCTCTCCGGAGCCGCTCTGCTGTGAATGGACATTGTCAATTCACACATGGAGTGCAGCTTGGCCCCTGCTCTCTCCTCATTGGCTCACTTGCTGTGTTTGACCGCCAATGGCTCCCACTGCTGTGTGAGCCAATGAGGAGACAGAGATACCCGGGAGAGCTGCAGCTCTTATGCACATTGCAGGATCAAGATGTGGCTCAGGTAAGTATAAAGGGGGACTGGGGGGGGGGGGTGGTTGCACCCAAAAGGTTTTTTACCATAATGCATAGAATGCATTAAGGGAAAAAAAAAATGTTTGCCTTTAAAACCACTTTAATTGCTCATTTTCGTCTAGGAGGCTGGAGATATACTTACCTAATCCTCCAATGTTTCTTGTACAAGACTGGTTCTTTCAGCTCCTGCCCCCCTCCTCGGTCTAGCGGTTGTGTGCTGTGGACTGTTCCTGATGTCATCAAGCTCATAGTCCTTGCCTTGGACGCAAGGATGTTGGGAACAGCTCACCCCTGGATCATGGGGGAGTGCTGTTCGACGATTCCGGACTGCCGCACGCCGATATATGTCCTAACTTTGAAGAGGGATATCTTTGTTATGGTAGCAGCTAGCTGCCATAACCCCAGTGTCCTCTTCTTTGGCCCGCTGGCCCGGTTTCCGAAAATAGTGGTCTCTGCGGCGGATTCGCCGCAAGATCACTTTTAAATCGGTGGCGGGAGAGGGCCCCCCCCCCCTCCTCCCGCTGTGCTTCGGTGCTCTCCGCCGATACCGGCGGCTCCGGTAAGCGATTGGATGCTTGTCCTTCCTGGGTATGGAGACGAGTGAGGGGAAGATGACTCCCACTCGTCTCCACACCATTGCAGGGCGGAAGTGATGTCAAAACATCACTTCCGCCCATAGATCTTAAAAGGGCAATTTTTTTTTTTTTTAATTGCATTTTAGTGTAAATATTTTGACCCCAGATCTCATATTTAAGAGGTCCTGTCATGCTTTTTTTTTCTATTACAAGGCATGTTTACATTCCTTGTAATAGGAATAAAAGTGATTATTTTTTTTTAAAAAAAAGAGAAGAAGAAGAAAAAAGAAGGAAGAAGGAAGAAGAAAGAAGGAAGAAGGAAGAAGGAAGAAAGAAAGAAGGAAGGAAGGAAGGAGAAAGAAAGAAGAAAGAAGAAAGAAGGAAGAAGGAAGAAGAAAGAAGAAAGAAGGAAGAAGAAAGAAGGAAGAAGGAAGAAGGAAGGAAGAAGGAAAAAAAAGAAGGAAGAGGAAGACATTTTTTTAAACCTGTCCCGTTCCACCGAGCTCGCGTGCAGAAGCGAACGCATATGTGAGTAGTGGCCACATATTAAAACGGTGTTCAAACCACACATGTGGGCAAGCAACGGTGGGGTGGTGTTTAGTTTGCATATCGACCGAGCGACTGGGGGGGGGGGGGGTGGCGTATTTGACTGACGGACCGATCAAAGGGGGGGGTGGTGGCTTGTGGTTTGTTTGCGAAAACAAAAATGGCGAACCAACCACCTTTGAGTACAACCATTAAGTTAAGTAAGGGATTTTACCAAATACTTCTGCTCAAAACTATGTAGACAAATTGATAAACCCTGATCCAAAAACTCTTTCATTTTTGGACAGTCTCTCCAGATATGCAGAAGTGTACCCGCAGGAGGAACATCCCCAAAAGGAGTTGGGAGAAGAGTCTTCTATAAATGTGGCCATCCTTGGAGACCATGACTGAGACATTCTATTTTTCTTGGTAAAACTGGCCTTTTAATTGCTGATTCTTTCAACCCTTTAGTTTTACACCACAAAATAGACAATTAAATGAAAAACAAAAAGCTTTTTACCACCCAGGGCTCAAACAAGTTTGGTCTTTCTAAAAATCATGACTTACATCAAACCACCCACGTCCTCCATTCATAGAAGCTGTACTATAGCTTTGATGAATGAAAAGTGATCTATGAATGGAGGATGGACAGATAAATGAAAAGTCCACCTCCTCAATCCATAGAGTGCTTTTTTCTTTAACCACCTGAGATCCACGCTATAGCCGAATGACAGCTACAGCGCGGATCTAAGATGCCGGGACGACGTCTATTGACGTCGTCCCGTCACGATCGGCCTGCGCGCCCCTTGAAGGGCGCGCGCATCACGCTCTGTGATCAGCGAGTCTGTGAGACTCGCTGGATCACAGATCCGAGTAAGGGGTCGATCCCGACCCCCTTACCACGTGATCAGCTGTCAGCTAATGACAGCTGATCATGTGATAATAACAGAGCCAGTAATCTGCTTTTTTTCCTCCTCACGCTGACAGCGCGAGGAGAAAAAAAAAAAAAAAGCCGATCACCGGCGGCAGTGAGAGGGACATCAGTCCCTCTCACTGCAATGTGCCCAGGGTCCATGGTGCCCACCTGTGCCCTATAAAAGTGCCACCTACCAGTGCCCACTATCTCCACCTGTCAGTGCCCACAGTGCCATCTGTCAGTGCCCACAGTGCCAGTGCCCACAATGTGCCTTTACAGTGCTGCACATCAGTGTCACCTACCAGTGCTCATCAGTTTCACCTACCAGTGCTCATCAGTGTCACCTACCAGTGCCCAGTGTCCCCTATCAGTGCCATCTATCATTGCCCGTCAGTGCCATCTATCAGTGCCCATCCGTGCCACCCATCCGTGTCCATCAGTGCCATCTTTTCTGTGCTCACCAGTGCAGCCTATCAGTGCCCACCAGTGCAGCCTCATCAGCGCATATCAATGAAGCAGAAAAATTAACTGTTTGCAAAATCTTATAACAATCTATTAAACATGATTTTTTTTTATTTTTAAATTTTCCATCTTTTTTTGTTTGTTTAGCAAAAAATAAAAACCCCAGCTTTGATTAAATACCACCAAAATAAAGCTCTGTGGGAAAAACATGATAAAAATGTCATTTGGGTACAGTGTGGTATGACCGCGCAATTGTCATTCAAAGTGCGTCAGCGCCGAAAGCTAAAAATTGGTCTGGGCAGGAGAGGGGGTAAAGTGCCCAGTAAGCAGGTGGTTAAAGGAAACTCTAGTATGACTTATATGAATGGGAGGAGGGTGGGCATAGCGGGCACTTTTGACATGTGCCTGTGGCAGGTCTCCCTCTTCCTAACACCTATGCTGACTAACCCTAAGGAATATATACTGCCCAACATAATAGCCTGACAGGTTATTCTGACTTCCTGCAAAGCTCTCCCTGATAGAAGCCATACTGTATCCTACACTGATGAGACTTTACGGGTACGTTCACATTGGAGGCAAGTTTGAAATCGTGCGAGATCGGCTGAACTCGCACAAATTTCAAACCCGCATTTCAGTCAGAGTTCGGGGGGATGATTTGAAAGACATGGTGTGCGGGTTCATGCACAGAAGTCTATTGAAATCGCCCCTGAAGTCGCCAAAAGTAGTACAGGAACTACTTTTGGAAAACGGTGCGGCGATGTAGTCAGGCGTCGCACTGATTCGGACGATGCCGTTGCTGGCAATAGGCTGCGATTTGGCATGTGATTTGACCTGTCAAATTACCCCGATGTGAACGGGAGGCTAAAAAGGCAGAAACAGCTGTATACAAGTCATATACAGGGGGTCCCCGGGTTACAAACAAGATAGGGACTGTAGGTTTGTTCTTAAGTTGAATCTGTTTGTAAGTCGGAACAGGTACATTTTTTTAAGTGTCGCTCCAGCCAAAAAAATCTATTTTTAAGTTTTTTAGATAACATAGAGAAGGGTTATCATCCCTGTAACGTTTGTTTTGCTGTCTGTGCCCCTGTACAGAAGATTTCACCTCACCTTCTGTCCCAATGACAATTGGATTTTGAAAATTTTGGGTTGTTAGGGAAACATGGACTGGCGATAAAGCATCAGTGGAGACACCTTTTACCCATAATAAAACTCTTACAGGAGTGAATTTCCCTTCCTAGGGGTAGATTTCCTCTCACTTCCTGTTGTCTCCCTCCGTTTGTAAGTAGGAGACGTTTGTAAGTTGGATGTTTGTAAGTAGGGGACCCCCTGTAAATGGCTCTATATAGTAGGCCATATCCTTGCTATACTGGCATTTCTGGGTTTCTTATAGGTTCCCTCATGCTTAGCTCTGTTAGTTCTATGATCACGTTTTTTGTACGTCGTCAGCGTGTCCAGTCATGTCGCCTGCGCTCGTTCCCGCTCTTTTTGAAGAGGGGAGTTTGAATGGCAGGAGGTTAATGTGCTCCCAATTCCAGCAAACAATCAGCTCTTCTGATCTTTTATGACTTCCACAAAACATCTGTGTTGGTAAAACAATTAGCGGTGGAGATGCTCGTGTGCTGTTTAATCATTAATTGGCTGCTGACAGGAATCTGAATTGTGATCGAGGCATCTGCCATCTCATTAAAGAGACACAAAAGCCTAATCAGCAGCATTTACTTTTATTGCAGAGGTAAGAAGTGGGACATTTGAGGACCATTCAACAAGAGTAAACAAAATAAAAATGTGCCATTATTTCCTGCTATATTATTTTATTTCCCGCCTATATTACAAGTTACAGTTGTCATCGAGGTAACTTTATTATTATTCACTATGCCAAGGCATACGCTCTTTGGGTCAACCCCCTGCATTACATTGTCTTCTCAGTTTAGACTGGCCATAGACAGTAGATTACTGTTGGATCATGATCGGACATATCATTTTTTTTTTTTATGAAATACTTAAAGCAGAACTACAGTAAAACCTTGGATTGTGAGCATCCAGGGCCAGTGCTACCACTAGGCAAACTAGATGGCCGCCTAGGGCGCCCTGCTGCCTAGGGCACCCGGCCAATGGTTTTCCTACTCTCTTCTCTCTGCAGCAAGCGACGAACTCTCAGCATCATCAGGCAGCCGCCGCTCCGTTCGCACATAGTGTCAGAGGCGCAGCAGTGGTGGAGGACTGTGTCTGTGTCCCGACTCCCGCAGCAAGCAAACATTGATTGATGGGCACTGGTAGGCTGCATTGAAGGGCGCTGGTAGCCTGCATTTGATGGGTGCTGGTGAGGCTACATTTGAGGGGCGCTGGTGAGGCTACATTTGATAAGCGCTGGTGAGGCTGCATTTGATAAGCGCTGGTGAGGCTGCATTTGAGGGGCGCTGGTGAGGCTGCATTTGAGGGGCGCTGGTGAAGCTGCATTTGATGGGTGCTGGTGAGGCTACATTTGATGGGCGCTGGTGAAGCTGCATTTGAGGGGCGCTGGTGAGGCTGCATTTGATGGGCGCTGGTGAGGCTACATTTGAGGGGCGCTGGTGAGGCTACATTTGAGGGGCGCTGGTGAGGCTACATTTGAGGGGCGCTGGTGAGGCTACATTTGAGGGGCGCTGGTGAGGCTGCATTTGATGGGTGCTTTATTAAAAAGGTGGGATTTACATGGGCAGGAAAAAAGGGGTGGAGTCAGCCGGGGGGGGGGGGGGGAGCGGCAAAATTAGGTTTCACCTAGGGTGTCAAAAATCCTTGCACCAGCCCTGTGAGCATCATTCGTTCCAGAAACGTGCTTGTAATCCAAAGCACTTGTATATCAAAGCGAATTTCCCCATAAGAAATAATGGAAAATCTGATGATTCCTTCCACAACCATTTATTCATAAATCCTTCCGTTTATAGTCCAAATAAGAAGATTTTAGCAATGTGATAACCATAAAATGTCCATCCACAAATGGAAGCCTCTGCAAGGGGATTAGAAGAAAAATCCAGCAGGAGCTCCAGAGTATAAAAGAGAAGAGAGGCGCCTCTAAGTGTAGCAATATGATTACATTTAATGAAGGTACAACATTTAGCAACTCACATGGTTGATGATTAAAAGAGGCAAATCTAAGTATGGAGGCATCCGGGGGAAAAGCTGTCCACATAGACTGTCCTTCACACCGCCGGCTCTCATCGCTGTCGGTCTGCAATCGTGACCAGGAAGACTACCCTGCAGTAGAGCAAACTGATAGCGAGGCTTGACCCGCTCATGGAGCGCAGCGTGGAAGGGACGACTTTGATGGTGAGGAGGATGGTCTATGTGGACAACTTTACCCCGGATGCCTGCATACTCTTTTAATCATGAACCATATGAGTTACTAAATGTTGTACCTTCATTAAATGTAACCATATTACTACACTTAGAGGCGCCTCTCTTCTCTTTTAGGCCCCTTTCACACTGAAGCGTGTTTCAGGAGCGACAGCACTAAAAATAGCGCCTGTATAGCTTCTGAAAAAAGCGTGACCTTTTAAAACCACCCCGCTAGCGGCCGAATACCGTGGCTATAACGACGGTAAAGCAGCGCTAAATATAACGCTGCTTTACCGCCGCCGCCCGCACCGCCCCAGTGTGAAACCAGATTTATACTCAGTTGTGACATGACACTACTTGTATATCAAGTCAAAACTTATTAAAATATTTTGCTTGTCTTGCAAAACGCCCTCAAACCAAGGTTTTACTGTACTCTTATGCCTCGTACACACGTAGGGACTTTTGCCGGCGGACCTAGTCCAGCGGACAATCCCGCGGGACTTTCCGGCTAGGTCCGCTGGACTTTCCGAGGGTGTGGACTTGCCCACACACGCACGGACTTCTCCAGCGGATAATCCGCCGGCCAAAAGTCCGCGGGACTTTTGAAAATGAACGGACTTGCCCACACACGGAGCAGTCCGTTCATTTCGAACGTAACTTCAGGTTACGTAGCTAGCGTAGGCAGTAAATGCCGCCGCGCTAGCTCCGCAAGCTGGCATGGATTTAAAGGGAATCCCCACGCCGAAAAAACGGCGTGGGGGTTCCCCCCAAATCCATGTCAGACCCTCATCCGAGCACGCAGCCTGGCAGGCCAGGAAAGGGGTGGGGACGAACGAGCGCCCCCCCCCCCCTGAGCCGTACCAGGCCGCGTGCCCTCAACATGGGGGGTGCCCTGGGGAAAGGGGGGCCGTGCGCCCCCCCCACCCCAAAGCACCTTGTCCCCATGTTGATGAGGACAAGGGCCTCTTCCCGACAACCCTGGCCGTTGGTTGTCGGGGTCTGCGGGCGGGGGCTTATCGGAATCTGGGAGCCCCCTTTAATAAGGGGGCCCCCAGATACCGGCCCCCCACCCTATGTGAATGAGTATGGGGTACGATGTACCCCTACCCATTCACCTAAGGTGTAAAATGTAAAGTACAAAAACACACACACTTTTGAAAAAATATTTTATTGCACTGCTCCGGGGGTCTTCTTCCGTCTTGGGGGTCTTCTCGCCGGACTCCTCCGCTCTCTTCTGCTCTTTTACCTAGCTCTTTCACGAGGGGAGGAGTCCGGCTACCTTCTTCGTCGTCGCCGCCGTCGTCTGGGGGTCTCGATCCGCCTTCGGGGGTCTTCCGGGGGTCTCTTCTGTTCTTGCGGCGGTCGTCGTCTTCCGCGCCGCCGGCGCCTTCTCCTTCTTCTTGTCCTTCTTGTTCTTCTTCTTCTTCCGATGTTGACCCGACGCTCTCTCTGCCCGGAATGCCTGTGCCGCTCTGCGCTCGGACTTATATAGGGACATGGGGGACAGGGTCACATGCACATGTCACATGGTGACCCCGCCCCCTTGTGTTGTCACAGTCCCGGAGGATGCTGGGACTGTGACATCGCAAGGGGGCGGGGTCACCATGTGACATGAACATGTGACCCTGTCCCCCATGTCCCTATATAAGTCCGAGCGCAGATCGGCACAGGCATTCCGGGCAGAGACAGCGACGGGTCAACATCGGAAGAAGAAGAAGAACAAGAAGAAGGAGAAGGCGCCGGCGGCGCGGAAGACGACGACCGCCGCAAGAACAGAAGAGACCCCCGGAAGACCCCCGAAGGCGGATCGAGACCCCCAGACGACGGCAGCGACGACGAAGAAGGTAGCCGGACTCCCCTCGCTCGGTAAAAGAGCTTGGTAAATGGCGGGGGAGTCCGGCGAGAAGACCCCCAAGACGGAAGAAGACCCCCGGAGCAGTGCAATAAACTATTTTTTCAAAAGTGTGGGTGTTTTTTTTTTACTTTACATTTTTACACCTTAGGTGAATGGGTAGGGGTACATCGTACCCCATACTCATTCACATAGGGTGGGGGGCCGGTATCTGGGGGGCCCCTTATTAAAGGGGGCTCCCAGATTCCGATAAGCCCCCGCCCGCAGACCCCGACAACCAACGGCCAGGGTTGTCGGGAAGAGGCCCTTGTCCTCATCAACATGGGGACAAGGTGCTTTGGGGTGGGGGGGCCGCACAGCCCCCCTTTCCCCAGGGCACCCCCCATGTTGAGGGCACGCGGCCTGGTACGGCTCAGGAGGGGGGGGGGGGCTCGTTCGTCCCCACCCCTTTCCTGGCCTGCCAGGCTGCGTGCTCGGATGAGGGTCTGACATGGATTTGGGGGGAACCCCCACGCCGGTTTTTCGGCGTGGGGAGTCCCTTTAAATCCATGCCAGGTCACGGAGCTAGCGCGGCGGCATTTACTGCCTACGCTAGCTACGTAACCTGAAGTCACGTGCTAAATGAACGGACTTGCCGATGAGCGGCAAGTCCGTTCATTTCAAAAGTCCCGCGGACTTGCCCACTAACGGCGGGATTATCCGCTGGACTGCCAAGTCCAGCGGATAATTTGAAAACAAAACTTCAAACTTTAGTCCGCCGTACTTTGGCGCCAAAAAGTCCGCCGGCGCCCACACACGAGGGGATTATCCGCTGGACTTCAGTCCAGAGGATAATCCCGCGGGATTGTCCCTTCGTGTGTACGCGGCATTATTCTAACCACAACACTAACCCTAAACCTCAGGGTTATTATAGAATTTTATTGTGAAAAATACAACAATATTGTAGCGATAAATACTATAATATGGGCACTACTAGCGATAAAACCAATTTGTAGAAAGCATTACCAGCTTTGGTACCCATTCAGAGAGTCAACTCATCAGCCCTAAAATGATCAACTCCCCTAAACCCAGGGCTGTACATATAATGCTTAGGACCACAAGGCCAACTATGGCAACTGTTATAATGTTGTTTTTTCATTTTTGATCTCATCTTAGTCATTCTTTGGCGATGCGTTTTCTGATTTCTTAACCACTTGCTTACTGGGCACTTAAACACCCTTCCTGCCCAGACCAATTTTCAGCTTTCGGTGCTCTCACACTTTGAATGACAATTACTCAGTCATGCAATATTGTACCCAAATGAATTTTTTGTCCTTTTTTTCCCACAAATAGAGCTTTCTTTTGGTGGTATTTGATCACCTCTGGGTTTTTTATTTTTTGCGCTATAAATGAAAAAAGACTGAAAATTTTGAAAAAAAAAAACGCTTTTTTCTTTGTTTCTGTGATAAAATTTAGCAAATTATTAATTTTTCTTCATAAATTTTGGCCACAATTTATACTGCCACATATCTTTGGTAAAAATAACCCAAATTAGTGGATATTATTTGGTCTTTGTGAAAGTTACAGACTCTACAAACTGTGGTGCGAATTATACAAAATTGATCACATCTGATGTACTGAGGGCCGATCTCATTTCTTGTGACCCGAACAAGCCAGGAAAGTACAAATACCCCCCAAATGACCCCTTTTTTGAAAGTAGACATTCCAAGGTATTTAGTAAGAGGCATGGTGAGCTTTTTGATGTTGTCATTTTTTTCCCACAATTCTTTGCAACATGAATTATTTATTTATTTATTTCCACAAAATTGTCATTGTAATAGGTTATTTCTCTCACATGGCATGTGTATACCACAAATGACACCCCAAAATAAATTCTGCTCCTCCTCCTGAGTATTACCATACCACATGTGTGGGACTTTTTCACAGCCTGGCCACTTAGAGAGGCCCAACATGCAGGGAGCGCCATCACGTGTTCTAGGAGCATAAATTACACATCTAACTTGTTGACTACCTATTAAACTTATGAAGGCCCTGGAGCACCAGGACAATGACACGTGACACTGACGTGGCACTGATAGGTGGCACTGATGACAGATGGCACTGATATGGGGCACTGATGACAGATGGCACTAATACGGGGCACTGATGACACGTGACACTGACAGATGGCACTAATATGTGGCACTGGTGACAGATGGCACTTATACGTGGCACTGGTATCATGTGGCACTAATACGTGGCACTGATGAGAGATGGCACTAATATGTGACACTGATGACAGATGGCACTGATACGTGGCATTGATGACACGTGACACTGACAGGTGGCACTGATGACAGATGGCACTGATACGTGGCACTTATGACAGATGGCACTAATATGTGGCACTGATGACACATGACACTGATATGGCACTGATGACAGATGGAAGGAACGTGGCACTGATGACAGATGGCACTGATGACAGATGGCACTGGGGACAGGTGGCACTGGCAGATGGCACTGGGGACAGATGGCACATTTCGTTTTTTTTTTTTTTTTACTTACGGCCGCCAGAGCCGTTCATCTCTCTCTCCTCACACGCTGTCTGTGTGAGGAGGGAGAGCGGCGCTGAGAGATGATCTCATATTTTTACATATGAGATCATCTCTCATTGGACACGCCGATCTCGCTGTAAACGGCCGCTGTGATTGGCCGTTTACAGCGATCTGTGACTGGCTGTGTCTGACGGACACGGCCAGCACAGAACTTCCCCGATGCGCGCTCTCAGGAGCGCGCATCAGGGAAGTAAACAGCAGGACGTCCAGGGACGTCCTCCCTGCAGCCGTCTTTCTGCTATAGCGCGGGCGCGTAGTGGTTAAAGGGCTGCGGTTGTTCTTCAGCCTCTTCTGCATGAAAGAAAAGCTTGAATTTTAATCGTTTATCTTCCCCAAAGGTTTTAGTTTGGAAGCAGAATCTAGGTTCCAGGGGAACGCCCTTTTGCCTGCCCGTGCCATTCTGCCTACGTAAATCGGCGTGCGGCGGTCGGAATGTGGTTGAAGGGTTATTAGTCATGCTAGTTGTTCTCGGCTATCTTGATGATCTCCGCTGTTGCTATATGTTCTTGCACATATCTCATGTTCTAGTTTACAACTCTCAAATTGATTTGCAGTTCAACCAATGCAGTTCCTTATTCTTCTCCTGTTGCTGCACAGTCCTGGCTGGTATTTTTTTTATATTTTAAGCAGCAGATGCAAATAGAAATAAAACCCAGGGCTACACACATAATGCTTGAATCACAAGACTAACTATGGCAATTGTTTTAATGTTTTCAATTTTGATCGCATCTTGGGCGACCTTGGGCAACGTCTTTTCTGGTTTCTTCAAAGGCTGCAGTTGTTCTTTAGCCTCTTTTGCATGCAAAAAAAAAAAAGCTTGGATTTTTAATCTAGAAGAATCTACCTTCTATTTGTACCCTGATGTTTAGGCAGGGCTGCTATAAAATTTAGTTGCCAGGCAATAGTTGCCTTGGCCAATTGTTAGGTCAACTGATTTCCCCCTAATTCTGTAATTGCTGCACTTCTCTTTTGTGTCACTAGGTGGCATTATAGCTGGTGATATTGGATAGGAGAAGGGCATAGCAAGGACAGATTATGAATGAATGGGGGGGGGGGGGGGGGTTCACAGCCAAGGGGCATACATTTATTTTGGTCCCTTGGTCTGCTGGAAGCGCCTATTTATTTGGGTGAGGTCAGGTGATCGGGGTTCTGTGCCACTTGGTTGGCTGTCTGGGTGGACGTGTGTTGTATTCCCCAGGCTGCTAGGCCGGAAGCCTGAGGCTTATCCCAGGGACACCTGGCTGCTAGGCTGTCTGAGGCCTATCCAGAAGCAGGAGAGCAGCGTAGGGTTGGGACTGTGGGCTTGTAGTCCAACCAGAAGTAACGGTTCTGCCGGCCGGGGAACCAGTTGTGGTTGGAGGGAAAGGGGAAGCTTTCGCTAAAGAAAGGGACCATCTACCTCGTTACTGGAGACCACTGTGAGTAAGCTAAGGCCAGTACCAGAGCAGAATTCTCGCCAACTGGGGACGGTGAAGAAGTGGGAAAACTTCAGCCCGTGCCAAGTCAGGGACCCAACAGGGCAGCAAGGTGACGCTTGTGGAGCATCAGTGAGTGCCAAGCCAGGGACCTAGCGTGTCCACAGGGGTGAAGCTTGGAGAGTATCTGTGAGTGCCAAGCCAGAAACCCAGCAGGGAAGCGGGGGTGACGCTTGAGGAAGATACTGAGTGCTACTAGTGGAAGAACTCAGGGGATCCAGTGGATCTGAAGTCTAGTGAGAGAGACTGGGAGCTCGTTGAGTGAAGACCCACAATGAGGGATGGTGGGGTAAACTAAGAACTGTTCGTGTTGCAAATAGTTGACTTCAATTGCTGTTAGTAAAAGCTACAAGATTGTTGCCATAGGAGACAGCGGTCCTACCTATACAGAAGTGGTATCCGGTTGGAGGCCTTCACCTGTATAGCCGTCTACCTATAGAAGTCTTGAAGTCTGCCAATTACCTTTGCGTCTACCGAAGGGTGCCCTGGCCCTAAACCTCTCTCCCACAGTTCTGTTTAAGAGACAATAAATATCTTTGCATTCAAAAAGTGTCTGGCGCCCACCTGTTCATCTTACATTGCACCAACCATGCCTTGTAACCCACTCTACGCAGAAGGATGTCAGCTGTCCCTAACTCTGGAGGTCACCATTGGGCTTCAGGGGCCCCCGGACTTTGCTACATATATGTTCTTGCACGTATCCCATGTTCAAGTTTACAACTCTCAAAATGATTTCCAGTTCAGCCCATGCAGTTCTTAATTTTGCTCCTGTTGCCGTACAGTCCTGGCTGGTATTTTTTATATTTTAGGCTATGTTTCCACTATTGCGTCCCCAAAGTCGCGCTTCTGAAAAGCAAGCAACACTCCATTTCAAATGGGGTTAGGATATGATGTCCTGCCCTAACCCAACCCAACCCAACCCAACCCTAATTTATGGTAATGATGCTGGCACCACTGGAATCCATTTTTGGGGTACACTGACGTAGAGATGAAATCTAATTAAAGCGGTGTTTCACCCTTTTCACCTTTTTTTTTTAAAAGTCAGCAGCTAAAAAAAAAAAAGTAGCTGCTGACTTTTAATAAGTACACTTACCCTCCCAGGGCGCCCGGGATGTCGGTCGTGGAGGCCGAGATGTCCCTCGTTGATCTGTTTCCAGCGCTGCCATCCTCAGTAAGGGAAATGGCTGCCCGTTTACTACTGCGCATGCGCGAGTCGGCGCGCGGCCTACTGCGCATGCGCGAGTCGAATTTGTGAATGGGGAACGCGATGTGTTGTGGGACACAGTTCCCATAACACACCGCGCCCCATTCACTAGAAGACGGCGCTAGGAGCAGAGGAGAGAACATCACTGCGGAGCTGGAAGAGGCAGATTAGGACGATCTGCCTAGCAACAGCCATTTCTGGCATTTTAAATTGTTATTAACATTTTTTTAAAGTTTTTTTTTTTTTCAGGGTGTCCCACCACTTTAATTTGTAATCACAACTTTGGAGTTGCTAGGACAATGCCTGACTAACTGAAATAGAAAAAAAAAAAAAAAAAAAAAAGAAGAAGAGCATATCACTAGTTTACTGCCACTTAACTTCAGATTTTCATATAAAAGAACCCCCACAGAGTTCTAGCTGTACAATTATAGAGTGCAGACAGCATTAACAAAAAAAAAAAAAAAGCACAAAACCCGGCAACCTCCTTCACACTTTGAAGGCCTCATTATGACCTATAAATTCTGGGTTCAGAACACCACAGTAGAGAAGCTCCAAGGGTGGCTGAACTTTACGGACCATGTCTGGTGGCCTTCCTCACAATTACTGGCATGTTTGGCCTGGTGGGACACAGAGATGGACACCAGCCAGCAGATGCTCACTTGTGCCGTATCTTTACTGCAGACCCTCCAACAATACGCTGTAAATATCCAACTAGGTCATTCATATGTTCATGAGGAGCCTTGTAGAGCTCTTGTAAGTGTGTCACCGCCTTCTGCTCCCTATTGACCTGGCACACTTACAAATGCAAATGACAAACAAGCCCTATACTTGTCACTCCATTGACAGAGCTCAGCCGGTTCCACCCCTGTCTTATCCGTGTCTGCTCATACAATGGCTGGTTGTATTCACCTCCAACATACATCATTTAAAATGTCATGGTATTCGTTTAATCATTTGCCGATTATGCTTTATTTACCCTTCTAGAGGACAATGGATAAGAGATTCAGA
Organism: Lithobates sylvaticus; assembly: GCA_028564925.1. Classification (NCBI taxonomy): domain Eukaryota; kingdom Metazoa; phylum Chordata; class Amphibia; order Anura; family Ranidae; genus Lithobates; species Lithobates sylvaticus. The sequence continues at coordinate 25,930,434 of CM053036.1, read as the reverse complement.
GCTACCTGTAACCCTACTGACAGATCCAGGGAAAAATTTGGCTCGTTGACCCTTTTGCTGGTGGGGATGAGATATACTGTAAAATAGGTCATTTTAGTTTTCCATAAGAATAAGATAATTACAACCTCTTGCCATCTACAGGTAGGAAGCTACAGGTAGGCAGCTTCCCCGGTAGGGAAGTGGTTAATATAGGCCAATATGTATTCTGCTACATGTTTTTGGTAAAAAAAAAAAAAAAAAAAATCCCAATAAATAAGTGTATATTGTATGTGCAAAAGTTATAGCATCTATAAACTATAGAAAAGATTTATGAGATTTTTATTTACTTATTTTTGCGTTTACTAGTAATAGTGGCGATCAGCAACATATACATATACAATATATAGCGGGACTGCGACATTGCAGCGGACAACTTGGACACCAAGTGACACTTTTTGGCGACCAGTGACACTAATACGCGATCATTGCTAATAATATGCACTGTCACTGTACTGACACTGGCTGGGAAGGGGTTAACATCAGGGACGATCAAAGGGTTAACTGTGTGCCTAACCTGTGCTTTCTCACTATGTGGGAGGTGCTTTTACTATGGGAAGGCATGGATCCTTGTCCCTGCTTTGCAGAAACACAGGATCACAACCGTCCCGTCTCACAGAAAGGCAGACCGCCGTTCTGCCTGTGTCCCCCGAACAATCAGTGGGTCCCGGCAGATGCCCCTGCTGATTGGCTCCCGCTGTGTCCAATCACAGCGGGTGTGGGTTATCGACAGCGCGCCTGCGCATCCCAGACCCGAAGGTGCAGGATCACGCCCAGGTATGTAATTCTGCCCAGGAGAGCCACCTTGCCGGTGTGTGTGTGTATATATATATATATATATATATATATATATATATATATATATATATATATATATAGAGAGAGCTAGATAGATAGATAGATATATAGAGAGAGAGTATATACGGTCAGCAAGTGGTTAAACAGCGTAAACCCAAAGCGATTACCTGTCTGTGATCGCAGCTGGACGCAGACAAAGTGTGTCCATCAGCGATCATTATAGGTAATCACTGACTGTGCAGAGAGCTACGAATAGGTGCGACTGCTGGCGACCTGACATTATAGTGAATGGGGCTGGGCTGAGATCCTCAGGCGGAACTTCTGCTACTAGAGATGCACCAAAATTTCGGCGGCCAAAACATACCACCTGAAATGGTGTTTTCGGCATTTTGCCGCTTGTGAAATAGGTGCCGCTAATGGTGCAAAAAGTGCATGCAATTTTATTGTGCCTATGGTACATTTTTCATAGATAACGTGACTAAAAAAAAAAAAAAAACGCATCAGAAACGAAACAAGTGCGTTATCAATGCGTTCTTGCTGCGTTTTCAAAGCATTTCAACAGCGAGGTGCATTTTTTTTTTCTAAACTGACCAAAAATGCTTACCTGAGCCCGATCTTTCCAACAACGAGTACAGCAGCTCCAGCCACTGTCTCGGGTCCTGATTGGATAGATTGATAGCAGCGGGAGCCAATGGCCCCAGCTGCTGTCAATCAAATCTAGTGACACGGGAGCCGGGGGCGGGGCCGAGTCTTGCTGTCTGTGTCAATGGACGCAGCAACAGGACTCGGGAGGGTGCCCCCATGGAATGCGGCTCTCTATGGGGGCACTCAAGAAGAGGAGGAGCCAGGAGCGCCGCTGGGGGACCCCAGAAAATATTGCAAATATTAAAAGATTCTAACTACCAGCAAGAATGAGTCCTTACATTCAAAGAGCACCTGTCATTTCAGATCTATCATGGCATCCACTCACCCGCTGCCGCCATGTCCCTCACCTTGTTGTGTCACTGCCACATCACCAGTCGTCCCATTAAAGTGAATGAGACTGTCAGGGAGCCAACAGCGGGTCAGAGGAGGAGCCAACAGCGGGTCAGAGGAGGAGCCAACAGCGGGTCAGAGGAAGAGCCAACAGCGGGTCAGAGGAAGAGCCAACAGCGGGTCAGAGGAAGAGCCAACAGCGGGTCAGAGGAAGAGCCAACAGCGGGTCAGAGGAGGAGCCAACAGCGGGTCAGAGGAGGAGCCAACAGCGGGTCAGAGGAGGAGCCAACAGCGGGTCAGAGGAGGCGCCAACAGCGGGTCAGAGGAGGCTTCAACAGCGGGTCAGAGGAGGAGCCAACAGCGGGTCAGAGGAGGCGTCAACAGCGGGTCAGAGGAGGAGTCAACAGCGGGTCAGAGGAGGAGCCTCTGTGGGACAGAGATGACAGTTGCTCTTTAAAAATTATGATTTAAATCAAACCCACCCTGATGGGACAACATGGCAATCTTTGGAAAAGCGCAGGAAACTCGCATGAAACCTGCAGGTTAGCTGCACTTTGTCCAAAGCGCTATGGGACGGCACCGGGGGAGTGTGAAGCCGCCTTTTGGGGTTCAAAGTATTCTGCATCTTAATTGCGTCTGTACACTGACATCTCTGTAGTAACATTCGCCTTCCCTTGTACTAGAGCCCACTATATTTAGACCTTGCCTTCCCACGTATATATATAACCAGAGGTCAGTCAGTGACAGATAACACCGAGCCATCGCAGCCCAGTTACAGTATTTCCAGTTTTCTGGGCACACAAAGGGTTTGGCTACTGGAGTGATTACTATAACACAACAGGTAGAATTGTCTTGCTTGTGTTTGACGAGCGATTTTGTTGACATTAAAGCGGAACTACACTGTATCCGAGCGTCACAAACCAAAAATGCTAATTAATCCCTTTGTGACCACGTTATAGCCGAATGGCTGCTACAGCGTCGCCACGTTGTGCGGGGAGGCTGGCATATGACGTCCTCCCATACTCGCGCTGCCTGCTTGCCCCCCCCTGCGGCGCGAATCAGCAGTGATCTGTGATCGCTGCGTCTTTTGGATGCAGCTGATCACAGATCGGGGTAAAGAGCCAATCAAGGTGGCTCTTCACCACATGATCAGCTGTGTCCAATCACAGCTTATCCCAATGCAAACAGGATTTGCAGGTTTTCGGCAATCCTCCCCTCAGGCCGACAGCGTGTGAGGAAAGCCGCAAACTGGCAAATCCACACAGGGGACATCTGCACTGACAATCAGGGTACTGATCATCAATTTTCTGATGATCAGTGCAGCCCCAACAGTGCCTATCAGTCCCACTATCACTGCCACCCATGAGTGCCGCCTATCAGTGCCTATCAGTCCTGCCATCATTGCCACCCATCAGTGACGCTTATCAGTGCCCATCAGATCTACCAATCTGTGCCCAGCAGGGCCTATCAGTCCCGCTATCATTGCCACCCATCAGTGCCGCCTATCAGTGACCATCAGATCTACCAATCTGTGCCCAGCAGGGCCAATCAGTCCCGCTATCATTGCCACCCATCAGTGCCGCCTATCAGTGCCCATCATTGCTGCTCATCATTGATGAGACAGAGACAGGTACCTGGGTACTCTGATGAGCTGGAGACAGGTACTCTGATGGGCTGGTGGTAGGTACTCTTTATTTATGGGCAATCAGTGTGTACTATAGGCGGTAACTAGCTGTTACCGTGGTTTGCTGACATCTGTGACCAGCTGTGATTGGACACAGCCGGTCACATGGTGAAGAGCCAATTTCATTGGCTCTTTACCCTGATCAGGGGTGGGCTGTGTCAGAGTGACATGCCTCATCCCCAATCGCCGTGCTGATTAGCAGGCTATCATTGCCACCCATCAGTGCTGACAATCTGTGCCCACCAGTGCCTATCATTGTCACCCAGTGATGCCTATCAGTGCCCACCAGTGCTGCCAATCTGTGCCCACCAGTGCCTATCAGTCCCACTATCATTGTCACCCATCAGTGCTGCCTATCAGTGCCCACCAGTGCCTATCAGTCCTGCTATCATTGCCACCCATCAGTGCCACCTATCAGGGCTGCCAATCTGTGCCCACCAGTGCCTATCAGTCCCACTATCATTGTCACCCATCAGGGCTGCCAATCTGTGCCCACCAGTGCCTATCAGTCCCGCTATCATTGCCACCTATCGGTGCCCATCAGTGAAGGAGAAAAATTACTTATTTACAAAAGAAACTAAAAAAGAAATATTTTTTCCAAATTTTCTGTCTTTTTTCATTTGTTTAGCAAAAAATAAAAACCCCAGTGGTGATTAAAATGCCCCCAAACGAAAGCTCTATCTGTCTCAAGCAACTAAAGATAAAAATGTATGACCGCGCAATTGTCATTCAAAGTGTGACAGGTGAAAATTGGCCTGGGCAGGAAGGGGGTGAAAATGCCCAGTAGACAAGTGGTTTGTAACATTCAAAGCAAACGCCTCCATTCATCCATGTCTTCACGCTTTATTTTGCTAAACAAAGCACTTTGAAAAACACCCCCCCTAGGATTTCTGATTGTGGCCTTCTTAAATAAGGGCAGATGATTCATGTAGCATTTACTTCCTGGAATCCATCTACCCTTAGCTCAGGCATGCAGATGGGGGGGGTTTGCTTTACTGAGAAAACCCCTCCTCCCCTCCCGAAGACTCCTGGGGTGTATGACATCATTCACCAAGGCCTGTAAACCAGGAAGTAACTGAAGACATAAAAAAAAAAAAAAGTTTAACAAGTAAACATAATATACCTTCCTATCTATTTACAAAGCCTGGCAGCATAGGGGTTAAAAATAGTCAATGATGATTGAGAGAGTTCAACTTTAAATGTTCAGTTGTCCTTGTGGTCGGATTAGAGCCGCATAGCTCTTTGTCCCGCAAAGCTCCTGATGCATACTTGAGATCGGGAGCTTTTGATCATGTGACCGAGGCGACTGCCAATCACAGCAATCACATGAATGCCCTCCGCCTCCCGACATTTTGATCCACTTAAAAGGGCTGGGAGGTGGGGCGGAAGGAAGAGGGTTAAAAAGTAATTCCAGATATAGATTTTTTTTTTTTTTTTTTTTTACATGGTCACATTGGTCCAACTTGGGCCAATCATAGTGGCCCTTTACCAAGTGATCAGCTGTGTGCAATCAGAGCTGATCACCATGTAAAACAGACTTGCTGGTTATCGTCAGTCTTCTCCTCATGCGCTGCGACAGGCCATTCCCACAGGGGACATCTACACTGATAATCAGGGCACTGACCATCAGTGCAGCCCCATAAGTGCCAATCACGAACCCTCATCAGTGCCGAATATCAAAGCACCCTCATCAGTGTGCCCACCAGTGCCTATCAGCGCCGCATATTAATGCACCTTCATCAGTGCCGAATATCAATGCCCCCTCATCAGTGCCACCTATCAGCGCTGCATATTAATGCACCTTCATCAGCGCTGAATATCAATGCCGAATATCAATGCCCCCTCATCAGTGCCACCTATCAGCGCTGCATATTAATGCACCTTCATCAGCGCTGAATATCAATGCCGAATATCAATGCCCCCTCATCAGTGTTGCCTATCAGCGCTGCATATCAATGCCCCCTCATCAGTGCCGCCTATCATCGCCGCATATTAATGCACCCTCATCAGTGCCGGATATCAATGCCCCCTCATCAGTGCTGCCTATCAGCATTGCATATCAATGCACCCTCATTAGTGCGAACTATCAGCGCCACATATTAATGCACCCTCATCGGTGCCACCTATCAGCGCCGAATATCAATGCCCCCTCATCAGTGCCACCTATCAGTGCTGAATATCAATGTCCCCTCATCAGTGCTGCCTATCAGCACCGCATATTAATGCACCATCATCAGTGCCGCCTGTCAGCGCCGCATATCAATGCACCCTCATCAGTGCCGCCTATCATCGCCGCATATTAATGCACCCTCATTAGTGCCGAATATCAGCACCGCATATCAATGCACCCTCATTAGTGCTAACTATCAGCGCCGCATATTAATGCACCCTCATCGGTGCCACCTATCAGTGCCGAATATCAATGCCCCTTCATCAGTGCTGCCTATCAGCGCCACATGTCAATGCACCTTCGTCTGTGCCATCTCATCAGTGCCCTGTTGTATTTTGACAGCGGGAGGTTTCCCCACCATCAGAATACAGTGGTGGCTATAACCAGTGGGGGTGATCTCATGCAGGGTGTACTAAAAAAAAAAAAATCGACTGATAGATGGACTTCAGTACAACCAGCCTGCCAATAGATGGATCGAAATTCTAAATTTCAGTTTGTCTGTGTCTGACTTTAGGATGTGATGGGTGCATTTGTTTTCTTTTTTTGGTGTTCTTTCATTCATTTAATTATCACCTGGTGATCCAGCCAGTAAGTCTTATTTTTCAACAGAAGGAGCTCTCTTGCAGATGTAGCAGTAAGGCCCCTTTCACACGCGCTGTCCAATCAGGTCTGCCTTTCAGGCAGACCTGATTGGACCCTTCAGCCTCCTTTAATGGAGCTGCTGATGTCAGCAGAGGGCACCCGCCGCCATCCGATCGGATCCCGTCCACCAAAAACAGACGGATGGTGATCCTATTTCCCATCTGTCCAGCGCATCGCATATGTGTGAACCGCGCCTCAATCAGTACAGTCCAGTGCAGGAAAAATGCAGCATGTTGGGGCCTGTTCATCACGCGTAGAAACGCAGTCCAGATGCGTTCCGAATGCTGTGCTTCATGCATGTTTTTGATGCGTTCCAGTGCGTTTTTAATGCATTCCAGTGCATTCACCCCCCCTTTCTTTTTTCTTAATCGTAAATAAGGACGTGTGTTCCAGTGCATTTTTGGTGCGTTTTAGAGCATTCCAGTACAGTCCAGGAAAAAATGCAGCATGTTCTATTTTTTTTTTTTTTTTGGAACGCACTGGTGAGCACTATGCCATTGAAAACCATATAACCTACTTTCCAATGCGTTTTTGATGCAGAAAAAAAAAAAAACGCACTGGACTGCATATGGTGTGAACTGGTCCTAAATCTGCTAGTCCATTTAACACTCCCCTCCCCCTAGACAAGGGGTCTCCAAACTTTCTAAGCAAAGGGCCAGTTTCTTGTCCTTCAGGCTTTAGGGGGGCCGAACCATGGACAGTGGGAATAGAAAATGTCCCGTCGTTGCTTTTAATGGGAGGAATGGCGTCCCGTCGTTGCTTTTAATGGGAGGAATGGCGTCCCGTCGTTGCTTTTAATGGGAGGAATGGCGTCCCGTCGTTGCTTTTAATGGGAGGAATGGCGTCCCGTCGTTGCTTTTAATGGGAGGAATGGCGTCCCGTCGTTGCTTTTAAATGGGAGGAATGGCGTCCCGTCGTTGCTTTTAAATGGGAGGAATGGCGTCCCGTCGTTGCTTTTAAATGGGAGGAATGGCGTCCCGTCGTTGCTTTTAATGGGAGGAATGGCGTCCCGTCGTTGCTTTTAAATGGGAGGAATGGCGTCCCGTCGTTGCTTTTAATGGGAGGAATGGCGTCCCGTCGTTGCTTTTAATGGGAGGAATGGCGTCCCGTCGTTGCTTTTAATGGGAGGAATGGCGTCCCGTCATTGGTTTTAATGGGAGGAATGGCGTCCCGTCATTGGTTTTAATGGGAGGAATGGCGTCCCGTCATTGGTTTTAATGGGAGGAATGGCGTCCCGTCATTGGTTTTAATATGAGGAATGGTGCCCCATCATTGGTTTTAATGGGGGGAATGGTGCCCCATCATTGGCTTTAATGGGGGGAATGGTGCCCCATCATTGGTTTTAATGGGGGGAATGGTGTCCCATCATTGGTTTTAATGGGGGGAATGGTGTCCCATCATTGGTTTTAATGGGAGGAATGGTGCCCCATTGATGGTGTCAGTTGGTGGAATAGTGCCACAAGGGCCAGATAAAGGCAAGCAAAGGGCCATATCCGGCCCCTGGGCCGCAGTTTGGAGACCCCTGCCCTAGACTGACAACGTTGCTGCGCCCCCCGTGTTCCTCCCTCCAGAGTGGGAGAGATCTAACACAAGAGGTGAGTTACTAAGCCAAGTTCCCGAGGTAAAAAAAGCCATTTGCACCCAACGCTGCTCCGCCCAGGAGCTGGCACCGCCCCCGAGGGACAAGCAGTGCTGTCAGTAGGAAAGGTTCTCTTCAATATGGGGTGGTGACACATGTTCTGGTATACAGTATAGATCATTATATAGGAACCCATCACCACAACCAATCAGATCTCACTCTGCTGAGATAAGTACAATGCTCTAGGAATGAATGATGATGATTTCCATACAGTCTGTCTCCCCTCCCCCCAATCTATAACAACAACACAGCATTTCCTACACTAAGCACGTGTCCGGCCCCGCCCCCACCGGCCAATCCCCCTCACAAACCCCGCCCATTAAAGTAACAACCACGCCCCCCACCTCTCTGGTCTCGTGCACCTCACCTGTTGACCGCCTCTACAGAGCCGGGGATGGCGGCGCCCCCTTCCGGCCCCCCGCTGTCATAGAGCACACCGCTCACATCTAGCAGCACCGCCCGGACCCCTCCAGCCCAGGACGCCATAACCGACCCGCTTCTACTATGGACTGGGAGCGGCCCCGCCTCCGATGACGTATGACGCTGGTGCATGATGGGATATGTAGTCTCAGAGCAGCGCCACCCCGCGGGGGGAGGAGAGAGAGGCAGATGTGTGATAATAAGAATAATAATAATAGTGTGTATCCTGTACATGGCAGAACTACCGCTCATTACACACTTCCTGCAAAGTAGAACTGAGGTTAAAACTTTATTTTTTTTCAATTTGGAGGGTTGTCATCTTTATTTTGTCATCTGTGTCCCATTGGGGAGATTTTTCTTCACTTCCTGTTCACTTCTTCTGGGCACAGCAGCATTGGGCGCTGCAATTTTGCCACGATTGCAAAACACGACAACCCGTGGCAAAAATCGCACCGCGATTGGAGTGTCATTAACAAGTAACGGCGTCGCAAAACGCGTCCTGCGTTTCCGGAATCGCAGGCAGAATGGTGGCGATTCCTCCCCCCAATATTCCAACCGCCTAAGTGTGAACGGAGCCTTATGCCCCCAGGCCCGGGTGAACGGAGCCTTATGCCCCCAGGGCCGGGTGAACGGAGCCTTACGCCCCCAGGGCCGGGTGAACGGAGCCTTACGCCCCCCAGGGCCGGTGTTGGAAGGACTGCACGATCGTATGACCGCTGCGGTTGACTGTCACGATAGTCATGTGATCGGGAGCCAGTCGCAAATATCACATATTCCAGGAGGCCTCGGGGTACTCTAAGCCCCCCCTCCGCCGTTTACACCGGTGCGACTTGTCATGCGATTTGACAGATCCAAATCGCATGACAAGTCGCCCCCCCCCAATGAAACTGTTCAAATCGGTGCACCGCCCACTTTGCGGTGCCTCACTGATTTGAAAAAGAAGTTCCTGCACTGTTTTTGGCAATTTCAAGTGCGACTTGCCACCTGTGTATGAAGTTGCACAGATGTCGGCCGCGTGCCACTGACATGCGTCTGTGAAGTCGCACAATTTCATAGTCGGATTTGGTGAGAATGGGGGTTATCCTCCTGCCCACCGTCTAATGACAAAGGAACGGTGCAGCTCTTGTTCTGGGTGGACGTCATATGACGGCGCCCCAGAACAGCCGCTTGCGCGGGGGGGAGGGGCATAGCGTAGGCAATCGTAGCCACGCTGTGTTGCTAGGACACAGCCGGTCACATGTAAATACGGAAGTGCCGTTAATTGGCGCTCCTCGCCTCACACTGAGTGCCGATTAGCGGTATCTCCTCACAGGGGGGACCAGGGCAGGTAATCGGTGCCCTATCAAGTGCCACCATTAAACCGGATCTTCAGTAGACATGTGCAATGCGTTTTTTTTTTTTTTTTTTCGTTTTTCGTTTTTTTTCGTTATATTCGTTCATTCGTTATCGTACGAATGAACGAACGATTCGCTAAAAATTTTAACGAATTATCGAATCGAAAAATTACGAAAAATATCGAAAATCCGAAATAACCAAATTAGAAACAACTAATCTACGAAAGAAGAAAATCCGAAAAACGAAAACAGGAACAACGAAAATCAAAATGAACGAAAAAAATTTGTACATTCGTAACTTTTTTTTTTGTTGAATTGGTAATTTTCCGTGTCTCTTACAATGGCGCTGCTTAACGTGCCTCGAATGGATTGAACGAAAAAATTCGTACATTCGCAACTTTTTTATTTTTTTCGATTCGATTCGTAATTTTCCGCGTCTCTTACAATGGCGCTGCTTAACGTGCCTCGAATGGATTGAACGAAAAAATTCGTACATTCGCAACTTTTTTATTTTTTTCGATTCGTAATTTTCCGTGTCCCTTACAATGGCGCTGCTTAACGTGCCTCGAATGGATTGAACGAAAAAATTCGTACATTCGCAATTTTTTTTTTTTTTTTTCGATTCGTAATTTTCCGTGTCCCTTACAATGGCGCTGCTTAACGTGCTTCGAATGGATTGAACGAAAAAAATTGTACATTCGCAATTTTTTTTTTTTTTTTTTTCGATTCGTAATTTTCCGTGTCTCTTATAATGGCGCTGCTTAACGTGCTTCGAATGGATTGAACGCAAAAATTCGTACATTCGTACCTTTTTAAATTTTTTTGCGATTTGTAATTTTCCGTGTCTCTTACAATGGCGTTGCTTAACGTGCCTCGAACGGATTGAACGAAAAAATTCGTATATTCGCAATTTTTTTATTTTTTTTTTCGATTTGTAATTTTCCGTGTCCCTTACAATGGCGCTGCTTAATGTGCCTCGAATGGATTGAATGAAAAAATTCGTACATTCATAACTTTTTTTTTTCGATTCGTAATTTTCCGTGTCTCTTACAATGTAATAATAGCATACACATTACATAAAATTATGAATTATGCTCCGATTACGAATCTACGAAAACAATGTTACGAAAGTACGAATAAATCAATCTAACGAAAGTACGAATGTAACTAAATCTACGAAAATACGAATGCGTCCGAATTTCGAATAAACGGAGAAACGAATCAACGAAAATTAAACTAACGGAAAAACGAATCAACGAAAAAATAACTCTTACGAAAATACGAATCGTTACGAATTCGAACACCGACGACTTGCGAAATTACGAATCGTTACGAATCAACGGAAATGAAAAAAACCGAAACGAAAATAAAAAATTTTTTTGGTTGTGCACATGTCTAATCTTCAGTCATTTTTTTCATCTTTCCATCTATTAAATCTTCTGCCCTTTTTGTTTTAACTTTGGCCGTCTTACCCCACATATGTGCCTGACGCCCGCTCCCACTTTGTGAATACCGGTTGTTATATATATATATATATATCTCAAACACGTGTGAAACGCGTTGACCCCCCTTTAACCTGCCTGTACAGCTGTGTGCTTTTTCTAAATTTATTGAATTCATTGAATTGGCTTTTTGGATCTCACTACAAAGAGTTCTGCCATCGGGACTTTCTTTATCGGGGCTCAACACAGGATAAAACCTGGATGACTGTTGTCACCTTCCATTGCTGCTCAGCACCTGCTGTCACGTTGTTCCTCTATAAGGACGGATTAATACTGGTCAGTGTTGCCAACCTACCAGATTGAAATTTACTGACACGACACCAAAAATTTACTGGCACAGCCACGTTTTTACTGGCATTTCCAAAAGTTACAAAATAAAATTTTTAAGTGCAAATTAGAGTATTTAGGCTACAAACATATACAATGTGCAATTAGCAATATGATTTAAGGTAGATAATAAGGTAAAAAACATATTTATTATTTTATTTTCGATATAGTAAGTACCGTATTTATCGGCGTATAACGCGCACCCCAAGTTTAGGAGGGCATTTTAAGGAAAAAAAGTTTTAGGAGGGAAGTTTAGGGAAAAAAAAATAATTAAATTTAAACGCCATTTGCAGCCTGCCCAGTGTCATTGGCAGCTTGCCCAGTGTCATTTGCAGCCTGCCCAGTGTCATTTGCAGCTTGCTCAGTGTCATTTGCAGCCTGCCCAGTGTCATTTGCAGCATGCCAGCGTCATTTGCAGCCTGCCCAGCGTCATTTGCAGCCTGCCCAGTGTCATTTGCAGCTTGCCCAGCGCCATTTGCAGCCTGCCCAGTGTCATTTGCAGCTTGCCCAGCGTCATTTGCAGCCTGCCCAGTGTCATTTGCAGCTTGCCCAGTGTCATTTGCAGCTTGCCCAGCGTCATTTGCAGCCTGCCCAGTGTCATTTGCAGCCTGCCCAGTGTCATTTGCAGCCTGCCCAGCGTCATTTGCAGCCTGCCCAGTGTCATTTGCAGCTTGCCCAGTCTCATTTGCAGCTTGCTCAGTGTCATTTGCAGCCTGCCCAGCATCATTTGCAGCCTGCCCAGTGTCATTTGCAGCATGCCAGCATCATTTGCAGCCTGCCCAGTGTCATTTGCAGCTTGCCCTGTGTCATTTGCAGCCTGCTCAGTGTCATTTGCAGCCTGCCCAGCGTCATTTGCAGCCTGCCCAGTGTCATTTGCAGCCTGCCCAGTGTCATTTGCAGCCTGCCCAGCGTCATTTGCAGCCTGCCCAGTCTCATTTGCAGCTTGCCCAGTCTCATTTGCAGCCTGCCCAGTGTCATTTGCAGCCTGCCCAGTGTCATTTGCAGCCTGCCCAGCGTCATTTGCAGCCTGCCCAGTGTCATTTGCAGCATGCCAGCGTCATTTTCAGCCTGCCCAGCGTCATTTGCAGCCTGCCCAGCGTCATTTGCAGCCTGCCCAGCGTCATTTGCAGCTTGCCCAGCGTCATTTGCAGCTTGCCCACGTTTAAATTTCCCGCCGTCTAGACAGACCGCGCGAGCGCCGCCGAAAAAGACAGAGCGAGCGCCGCAGAAAAAGACTGAGCGCCGACGGAAAAGACCGAGCCGTTCGGCTCCGCTCGCAGTCCCGCCTCCGAAAATCCGATCATTCTGAACGTGGTGACGTTCGTTGCGTACGACGGAACTACGTAGAGGCTAGTAGCCAATAGCTTTGGTCTCCTAATTTGATCTGAGCATTAGTGGCACTTTGTCCGTCGGAATTCTCTATACACGATCGGAAAAAGTCCAATCGGATTTTGTTGTCGGAAAATTTGAGAGCAGGAGATAAACATGTTCTATGTTTTTCCAGAGTATTTCCTGATTAGGATTTCTTTTTGATGTTCTGTATAATTTAGTTAGTAGGTAATACGCTCCAAGCTGTTTTATTGCCGATACTAATGAGTCACCTTGATGTTACCATTCAGTGATTAGCACGGCTCGTGTTGCCATCTATTCTCATTTGCAGAGTAATATGTCCGGCATACCTTTGTATTGGCTATAAGGCCCGGTTCACACTGCTGCGGTGCAGGAGATCGCATATGATTCGCACCGCACTGCAAATCATATGCGATCTCTGTGCGATGCAAATTCAGCCATACAGATAGTATGGCTGAATTCGCATCGCATTCGGCCCAAACTCGCACAGGACCCTTTTTTTCGGTCCGCAGCAGAATTGGATCGCATGGGTGTTCTCACCATGCGATCCGATTCCTGTCCGAGTTTGCAGATCGCACTGCGATATGCGAGCTGATATGGGGGTGTCATTAACATTTCACTGACACTCCCAGCAGCTCGCATAGGGCAGTGTGAACTGCCGGCGGGAGACATGCGGTGCGGGAAACCCGCAGTAGATTCGCAGCGTTCCCGCACCGCAGCAGTGTGAACCGGGCGTAAGGCTCGATTCACATCTATGCATTTTGCTTTTGAGCGTTTTTGCGGTGCTTGCCGCGTTTTTGGACACGCGTTTTTACCGCAATTTTGCCACGTTTTGCGTCTTTGTATTTTTTTTTACACTGTGGTTGCTTAGCAACCGGCTATATACAGTGTAAAAAAAAAAATTAAAAAAAAAATGCAAATCGCGGCAAAATCGCGGTAAGGCTCCATTCACACTAGCGCGTTTTTTGATGCATTTTGCATTTTGCAGAAATGCAGGGAAATTTTTTAACATGGGTTCCTATGGAACCTGTTCACATCAATGCATTTTTGTGCCTCTGCGTTTTTGGAAAGGGTCGGGGACTTTTTTTCATGCAAAATGCAGCGTTTTGCATGTAATAGAAGTCAATGGACCCGCATCCAAAACGCAAGTACCGCGTTTTTACCACGATTTTGCCGCGATTTGCGTTTTTTTTTTTTTTACACTGTATATAGCTGGTTGCTAAGCAACCACAGTGAAAAAAAAAAAAAATACAAAAACGCAAATCGCGGCAAAATCGCGGTAATAACGCGTGTCCAAAAACACAGCAAGCACCGCAAAATGCACTGCAAAAACGATCAAAAGCAAAATGCATAGATGTGAATCGAGCCTAAAAAAACACAGTAAAAACGCGGTACTTGCATTTTGGATCCGGGTCCATTGACTTCTATTACATGCAAAACGCTGCATTTTGCATGAAAAAAAGTCCCGACCCTTTCCAAAAACGCAGAGGCACAAAAATGCATTGATGTGAACATGTTCCATAGGAACCCATGTTAAAGAATTTCCCTTCATTTCTGCAAAACGCATCAAAAAAACGCGCTAGTGTGAATGGAGCCTAAAAAGCAGAGATCTTGAAGAAAATAGTTAATAGAGGCCATGGCTGTATGCAGAGATGAACAGAGGGCCGACCTATACATTAACCGCTTCCCGACCGGCCACTGCATATATACGTCAGCAGAATGGCACGGGCAGGCAGAATCACGTACCTGTACGTGATCGTGCATGTGCCTGCCTGTGGGTCGCGCGCGCGCCGCTAGCGGTGCGCTCGCGACCCGGTCGGGAGCTCCGTGACCCCGGCCGCGGGACCAGCGGACCCGATCGCCGCTGGTATCCCGCGATCGGGTTACGGAGCTGAAGAACGGGGAGAGGTCTATGTAAACAAACCTCTCCCCGCGCTTCCTACACTGCCTGTCAGTGATCGGCGGTTCCCTGTCATCGGGAACGCCGATCAATGACGTCAGACGTACAGCCACGCCCCCCTACTGTAAAAAAAAACACAACACGTCACACTGACTCCTCCCCGCCCCCTAGTGGTTAACCCCCTAACTACAACTGTCATTTACATAGGAATCAGTGCTATTTAAATAGCAGTGATTGCTGTATAAATGACAACTGTCCCAAAAATGTGTCAAAAATGTCCGATGTGTCCGCCAAAATGTCGCAGTCACAATAAAAAATCGCTGATCGCCGCCATTACTAATAAAAAAAAAAATATTAATAAAAATGCTATAAAACTATCCCCTATTTTGTAAACGCTATAACTTTTGCGCAAACTAATCAATAATCGCTAATTGCGATTTTTTTTTACCAAAAATATGTAGAAGAATACGTATCGGCCTAAACTGAGGAAAAAAAATGTTTTTTTATATATTTTTTGGGGATATTTATTATAGCAAAAAGTAAAAAATATTGCATTTTTTTCAAAATTGTCGCTCTATTTTTGTTTATAGCGCAAAAAATAAAAACCGCAGGGGCGATCAAATACCACCAAAAGAAAGCTCTATTTGTGGGAAAAAAAGGACGTCAATTTTGTTTTGGAGCCACGTCGCACGCCCGCGCAATTGTCAGTTAAAGCGACGCAGTGCCGAATGGCAAAAAGGGGCCTGGTCCTTTGGCTGCCAATTGGTCCGGGGCTGAAGTGGTTAAGGACCCAGATGTAAGGAGGACTTGGATGGGGATTTTTTTTTCAGCCCGTGAATATCTGTAAAATATAAAATGCAGCCCTCATACTGAAAAGTTTGGAGACCCCCTGGTTTAAATACTTGCTTGAATCTTGGAGTTCTTTGTGTATCTGTTCCAAAATTGTGCATTAACCACTTAAGCCCCCGGACCATTTGGCTGGCCAAAGACCTGAGCGCTTTTTGCGATTCGGCACTGCGTCGATTTAACTGACAATTGCGCGGTCGTGTGACGTGGCTCCCAAACAAAATTGACGTCCTTTTTTTTTCACACAAATAGAGCTTTCTTTTGGTGGTATTTGGTCACCTCTGCGGTTTTTACTTTTTGCTATAATAAATACCCCCAAAAAATCTATAAAAAAATGTTTTTTTTTTAGTTTAGGCCGATACGTATTCTTCTACATATTTTTGGGGAAAAAAAATCGCAATAAGCGTTTATTGATTGGTTTGCGCAAAAGTTATAGCGTCTACAAAATAGGGGATAGTTTTATGGCATTTTTATTAATTTTTATTTTTTTTTTAACTAGTAATGGCGGCGATCAGTGATTTTTATTGTGACTGCGACATTATGGTGGACACATTGGACAATTTTGGAGCTATTTTGGGACCATTCACATTTATACAGCGATCAGTGCGATTAAAAATGCATTGATTACTGTGTAAATGTGACTGGCAGTGAAGGGGTTAACCACTGTAGGGGTTAAGTGTGTCCTAAGGAGTGATTCTAACTGTGGGGGGGCTATGTGTGACACGACACTGATCACTGCTCCTGATTACAGGGAGCAGAGATCAGTGACACTGTCACTAGGCAGAACAGGGAGATGCTTGTTTACATCAGCATTTCCCCGTTCTTCCTCTCCGTGACACGATTGCGGGTATCCCTACGGATATCGAGTCCGCAGGACCCGCGATCACACTTACGGAGGTCGCGGCAAAGCGTGCCCGCAAATCGCTTCTTAACCCCTTTCAGACCGGACCATTTTGCTGGCTTAAGACCAGAGCGCTTTTTGCGATTCGGCACTGCGTCAATTTAACTGACAATTGCGCGGTCGTGCGACGTGGCTCCCAAACAAAATTGACGTCCTTTTATTCACACAAATAGAGCTTTCTTTTGGTGATCACCTCTGCGGTTTTTATTTTTTGCGCTATAAACAAAAAAATCGTTAAAATTTGGAAAAAAACACATTATTTCTTACTTTTTGCTATAATAAATATCCCAAAAAAATATATAAAAAAACGTTTTTTTCCTCAATTTAGACCAATACGTAAACAAAAAAAAAAAAAACGCAATAAGCGTTTATTCATTGGTTTGCTCAAAAGTTATAGCGTCTACAAAATAGGGGATAGTTTTATGGCATTTTTATTAATAATTTTTTTTCTACTAGTAATGGCGGCAAACAGGGATTTTTATTGCTACTGCGACATTATGGCGGACACATCGGACACTTTCGGCGCTATTTTGGGAGCATTCACATTTATACAGCGATCAGTGATATTAAAAATGCATTTATTACTGTGTAAATGTGACTGTCAGTGAAGGGGTTAACCACTAGGTGGCGCTATAGGGGTTAAGTGTGTCCTAGGGAGTGATTCTAATGCCCCGTACACACGGTCGGATATTCCGACAACAAAATCCATCAGATTTTTTTCTGACGGATTTTGTCCGAAACTGGTGTTGCATACACACGGTCGGACAAAGTTGTCGGAAAATCCAATAGTTCGGAACGTGGCGCCGTTCGTTGCGTACGATGGAACTACGTAGAGGTTAGTAGCCAATAACTTTGGTCTCGTAATTTGATCTGAGCATGCGTGGCACTTTGTCCGTCGGAATTCTCTACACACGATCGGAAAAAGTCTGTTTTTTTTGTTTGAAAATTTTTTCCGTCGGAATTTCCGATGGAAAAAGTCCGATAGAGCCCACACACGATCAGATTTTCCGACAACATAATCCGATCGGACCTTTTCCGTCAGAATTTCCGACCGTGTGTACGGGGCATAACTGTGGGGGGCGGGGCTATGTGTGACACGACACTGATCACCGTTCCCTATTACAGGGAGCTTCGATCAGTGTCCTGTCACGAGGCAGAGCGGAGAAAACGTATATCGGCATGAGCCGGTCGGCAAGCGGGTAATTCAGTTTAATACTTCACCTCTGTGCAGGAGGCGGAGCTTCCTGTAATAAAGAATGGTCACTGCTGCTCGGGGGGACTGCTGGTTCCCTCCCACAAAAATATGTACATGTTAAGGGGAAGTAAGAAGGAGCTGTGCAGCAATGGAAAGTGTATAACCTTGTCTGCCTAAATGTGCATTTTTCCTGTTATGGAATACAGTTACCGTATATACTCGAGTATAAGCCGAGTTTTTCATCAGATTTTTTTTTCTGTGCTGAAAATGCCCCCCTCGGCTTATACTCGAGTCGAGCACTTTTCTGCAGCAGAAAATTACATTTTCCGACCCGACTTTGGGGCCCCGTATCTGGAACCCCAAATTTGGTATGCAAACCCAGTGGACCTAGCACTACAACATATCCAAAGATGGGGTTCCTAGCACTAAGTGGCCCCGAGATACGGGGCCCCAAAGTCGGTTCGGAAAATGTCATTCTCTGCTGCAGAAAAGTGCTTGACATTTTCCGACCCCAATTTGGGGCCCCCGTATCTCGGGCCACTTGGTGCTAGGAACCCCAAATTTGGTATTCAAACCCAGTGTGAACTAGCACTACAACATATCCAAAGATGGGGTTCCTAGCGCCAAGCGACCCCGAGATACGGGGCCCCAAAATTCGTCAACTGTGTCCATCTGCAGCAATGTCATTTCGGGACCCTTTGGGTCCAGAGACCCCCACATTTTGGCTGCAGCTAGGGGGCATCTAGGAACCCTTAACTACCAAGTTTGAAGTTTGGGGGATCTATGGCTGCAAATGGGCACAGTGAGGCTGCAAATGGGCATTGTTGACCCTCTTTTCCACTTACAGTAGCTGCGCATTTCTCACCCTAGGCTTATACTCAAGTCAATACGTTTTTCCCAGTTTTTGTGTGGTAAAATTAGGTGCCTCGGCTTATATTCGGGTCGGCTTATACTTGAGTATATACAGTAAGGCCCCTTTCACACTGGGGCGTTTTTCAGGCGGTACAGCGCTAAAAATAGCGCCTGTATACCGCCTGAAAAAATCCGGCCCCATTCACTCCAGTGTGAAAGCCGGCGGGCTTTCACACTGGAGCGGTGCGCTAGCAGGACGGCAAAAAAAGTCCTGCTAGCAGCATCTTTGCTCCTTCCCATTGATTTGAATGGGAAACCGCGGTAATACCGCAGCAATACCGCCGCAAAGCGCCGATACGGCGGCGCTCTGCGGGGGTTTTAACCCTTTTTCGGCCGCTCACGGGGGGTAAAACCGCCCCGCGAGCGGCCGAATACCGCGGCTAAAACGATGGTAAAGCAGCGCTAAATATAGCGCTGCTTTACCGTCACCGCGGCTCCCGCCCCAGTGTGAAAGGGGCCTAAGTGGTTGATTATAATTAGTCACACTAGCCTCAGCGTAACGGGAAAGTAAAGATTCCTAAATAAACATGTGACTAATAGGAGGGGTTCATCATTCTGAAAAGTGTCGATGTGTTCTCTCCACGTAGGTACGAGCTCCAGTATCAGCCTGATGTACAGGATGTCTAATGCGAAATCCAGGCCACCGCCTCCTCTGAAGGCTGCGCCGCGCTGTTCGCTCTTATCAGAGCTCGCCACACGCTGAGAATATCGATTTCAGCTTGCCGGAGTCATCAGGACAGGTCGGGGGTGAAACACACCCAGGATCAAAGCAATTTAAAGGTGGCACGGGGACAGAATATATATGACGGTACGCGGTCAAATAATCACTTCGACTCGGGAAGAAATGATGATAATGGAACAAATATAAATCATACCGTATTCTGAAATGTTCTGTTTCATGACGCAGTAATAATATCCTTGTGATTTAGGAAGGCATTTGTAAGCCCTTGAAGAATTTTGTATATTATTGGATAATGAATAAGAATGCGATTTATGGATCCACGATAATGGAGAGATTAGTACACCTCACAGTCAGCTTGATATTTTATTGATGATTTTAAACAATGATTACCGTATATACTTGAGTATAAGCGACCCGGATATAAGCCGAGGCACCTAATTTTACTTATTGACTCGAGTATAAGCCTAGGGTGAGAAATGCGCAGCTACTGTAAGTGAAAAAGACGGTCAACAATGTCCATTTGCAGCCTCACTGTGCCCATTTGCAGCCATAGGTCCCCCAAACTTCAAACTTGGTAGTTAAGGGTTCCTAGATGCCCCCTAGCTGCAGTCAACATTTGGGGTCTCTGGACCCAAAGGGTCCCGAAATGACATTGCTGCAGATAAACGCAGTTGACTGAGTTTGGGGCCCTGTATCTCGGGGTCACTTGGTGCTAGAAAACCCATCTTTGGATATGTTGTAGTGCTAGTTCCACTGGGTTTGAATACCAAATTTGGGGTTCCTAGCACCAAGTGTCCCCAAGATACGGGGCCCCAAAGTCGGGTCGGAAATTTTTTTTTTTTGCTGCAGAAAAGTGCTTGACTCGAGTATAAGCCGAGGGGGGCACTTTCAGCACAAAAAAATGTGCTGAAAAACTCGGCTTATACTCGAGTATATACGGTACTTGATCTACCCCGTTCCCAGGATAGGTAAGGTAGGGATATGACTGATCTGGGCTATAATGAGCTTGGTTTTCACTAGGGCTGATTACAATTTTCGTGTTCGATTAATCAAATTTTTTTTTTTTTTAATCGATTAATCGACTAATTTCGATTAATTATAACGCACATACAGATCCAACTACTTTTAGCTGATCTCCTTGCGTTGCAACTCTGCATTAGTCAGTGGTAAATGTGGTATATACTATATACAATCACCCGACACTAGTTCGTTTCCACAATCCATGACTTAACTTCACAGTTCACACAAATACGTTTTAAATTCAAACTGTAGCACTGATGTAAGTCATTTTTTTTCCACAGTAGCGTGACAATCCCTCCACCTCCGGTCTAACTAATCACTCTCACCTTATGGCATGGACCCCTGTGCAAACAGCGGGTATCAAAAGGGTTAACAGGGACCATAAACTTCTCTCACATCTCCTTAGATCTCAGCAAGGACGCAGGTCATGGGTAGAAAGAAAAGATCTAAGTGCTCACCGCTTAAGTATAAGATTTAATATTTGTGTTCAAACACAAACTACTCACATAAAGATGATAAAAACACAGCATGTAAAGCCGACAATCGTGTTAGTTCCGTAGGGCAGCAGCGGGTGATGTTATGCGTAGCTCCTCCCCCCGTACGCGTTACGTTTAATCCTCGCCGTACTCCTTATGTGCGGCGTAGGGCTGGCCTGTCCGCGATCGCTCCTGAAGTCCCGCCTCCGCACATGAACCCCAGGCCCGCCCTATCACAGTGCGCTGCGCCGGACACTGGAGAGAAGCAAAAATGTGAGTTGTCTTCTCCTCCTCATATCATATCCGGACCGATGCAGGACAAGAGAGAGAGACCAGAGAGAAGAGAGACAGAGAATAGAGAGAGAGACCAGAGAGAAGAGAGACCAGAGAGAAGAGAGACAGAGAATAGAGAGAGAGACCAGAGAGAAGAGAGACAGAGAATAGAGAGAGAGACCAGAGAGAAGAAAGACAGAGAATAGAGAGAGAGACCAGAGAGAAGAGAGACCAGAGAGAAGAGAGACAGAGAATAGAGAGAGAGACCAGAGAGAAGAGAGACAGAGAATAGAGAGAGAGACCAGAGAGAAGAAAGACAGAGAAGAGAGAGACAGAGAATAGAGAAATAGACAGAGAATAGAGAGAGAGACAGAGAATAGAGAGAGAGACAGAGAAGAGAGAGAGAGAGGGGAGAGAGAGAACAGAGAGAGAGAGAATAGAGAGAGCGAGAACAGAGAGAAAAGAGAGAGCGAACAGAGAGAGAGGACAGAGGGAACAGAGAGAGAGAAGAGATAGATAGAGAACAGAGAGAGAGAAGGGATAGAGAACAGAGAGAGAGCGAACAGAGAGAGAGCGAACAGAGAGAGAGCGAACAGAGAGAGAGAACAGAGGGAGAGAACAGAGGGAGAGAAGAGATAGAGAGATAGAGAACAGAGAGAGAGAGAACAGAGAGAACACAGAGAGAGAATAGAGCGAAGAGAGAGAGGAGAGAGAGAGAACAGAGAGAGAATAGAGAGAGAGAGAGTAGAGAGAGCAGAGAGATATAGAGAGAAAGAACACAGAGAGAGAATAGAGAGGCAGAATAGAGAGGGAGAATAGAGAGAGAGAGACAGAATAGAGAGAGGAGCGAGAGAGAGAGAGAGAATAGAGAGAGAGAGAGAGGGAGAGAGAGAGAAGAGAGAGAGAAAAGAGAGAGCGAACAGAGAGAGAGGGAACAGAGAGAGAGAGAGAACAGAGAGAGAGAGAGAATAGAGAGAAGAGAGAGAGAAGAGAGAGAAGAGAGAGAGAGAAGAGAGGGAGATAGAGAGAGAGAGAGAGAGACAGAATAGAGAGAGGAGAGAGAGAACAGAGAGAGAGAGAATAGAGAGAGAGAGAGAGAGAAAAGAGAGAGCGAACAGAGAGAGAGAGAACAGAGGGAACAGAGAGAGAGAGAACAGAGAGAGAATAGAGAGAAGAGAGAGAGAATAGAGAGAAGAGAGCGAGAAGAGAGGGAGAATAGACAACAATGAAACATTTTTTTTTTTGTTTAGCAAAAAAATAAAAACCCAAGTGGTGATTAAATACCACCAAAAGAAAGCTCCATTTGTGTGAAAAGAATGAAAAACATTTCATTTTGGTACAGTGTTGTATAACAGCACAATTGTCATTCAAAGTGTGACAGCGCTGAAAGGTAAAAATCGGTCTGGGCAGGAGGGGGGTTTAAGTGCCCAGTAAGAAAGTGGTTAAGGTAAAAAAAAAAAATGTCCCAGTGTTTGTATCACCCCCCTTTATACTTACTTGAGTCCTATCTTGATCCAGCGCTGTGCCAATCTACAGTAGCTCTCTCTCTGCTCACAGAGGCAGCAATGGGAGCCATTGAAAAAATATTACAAAGTGCTATCAGTGCAAAGACTCCAAATCAATACATTATAAACACTATCCAAATAAAGCAGATGTACTGTATATACACTCACCGGACACTTTATTAGGTACACCTTGCTAGTACCGGGTTGGACCCCCTTTTGCCTTCATTCTCCATGGCAAAGATTCAACAAGGTGTTGGAAACATTCCACGGAGATTTTGGTCCATAGTGACATGAGGGCATCACACAGTTGCTGCAGATTTGTCGGCTGCACATCCATGATGGGAATCTCCCACCACATCCCAAAGGTGCTCTATTGGATGAGATGTGGTGAGTGTCTCTATTGGATGAGATGTGGTGAGTGTCTCTATTGGATGAGATGTGGTGAGTGTCTCTATTGGATGAGATGTGGTGAGTGTCTCTATTGGATGAGATGTGGTGAGTGTCTCTATTGGATGAGATGTGGTGAGTGTCTCTATTGGATGAGATGTGGTGAGTGTCTCTATTGGATGAGATGTGGTGAGTGTCTCTATTGGATGAGATGTGGTGAGTGTCTCTATTGGATGAGATGTGGTGAGTGTCTCTATTGGATGAGATGTGGTGAGTGTCTCTATTGGATGAGATGTGGTGAGTGTCTCTATTGGATGAGATGTGGTGAGTGTCTCTATTGGATGAGATGTGGTGAGTGTCTCTATTGGATGAGATGTGGTGAGTGTCTCTATTGGATGAGATCTGGTGAGTGTCTCTATTGGATGAGATGTGGTGAGTGTCTCTATTGGATGAGATGTGGTGAGTGTCTCTATTGGATGAGATGTGGTGAGTGTCTCTATTGGATGAGATGTGGTGAGTGTCTCTATTGGATGAGATCTGGTGAGTGTCTCTATTGGATGAGATGTGGTGAGTGTCTCTATTGGATGAGATCTGGTGAGTGTCTCTATTGGATGAGATGTGGTGAGTGTCTCTATTGGATGAGATGTGGTGAGTGTCTCTATTGGATGAGATGTGGTGAGTGTCTCTATTGGATGAGATGTGGTGAGTGTCTCTATTGGATGAGATCTGGTGAGTGTCTCTATTGGATGAGATGTGGCGAGTGTCTCTATTGGATGAGATGTGGCGAGTGTCTCTATTGGATGAAATGTGGTGAGTGTCTCTATTGGATGAGATCTGGCGAGTGTCTCTATTGGATGAGATGTGGCGAGTGTCTCTATTGGATGAGATGTGGCGAGTGTCTCTATTGGATGAGATGTGGTGAGTGTCTCTATTGGATGAGATGTGGTGAGTGTCTCTATTGGATGAGATCTGGTGAGTGTCTCTATTGGATGAGATGTGGTGAGTGTCTCTATTGGATGAGATGTGGTGAGTGTCTCTATTGGATGAGATGTGGTGAGTGTCTCTATTGGATGAGATGTGGTGAGTGTCTCTATTGGATGAGATGTGGTGAGTGTCTCTATTGGATGAGATGTGGTGAGTGTCTCTATTGGATGAGATGTGGTGAGTGTCTCTATTGGATGAGATCTGGTGAGTGTCTCTATTGGATGAGATGTGGTGAGTGTCTCTATTGGATGAGATGTGGTGAGTGTCTCTATTGGATGAGATCTGGTGAGTGTCTCTATTGGATGAGATGTGGTGAGTGTCTCTATTGGATGAGATGTGGTGAGTGTCTCTATTGGATGAGATGTGGTGAGTGTCTCTATTGGATGAGATGTGGTGAGTGTCTCTATTGGATGAGATCTGGTGAGTGTCTCTATTGGATGAGATGTGGTGAGTGTCTCTATTGGATGAGATCTGGTGAGTGTCTCTATTGGATGAGATGTGGTGAGTGTCTCTATTGGATGAGATGTGGTGAGTGTCTCTATTGGATGAGATGTGGTGAGTGTCTCTATTGGATGAGATGTGGTGAGTGTCTCTATTGGATGAGATGTGGTGAGTGTCTCTATTGGATGAGATCTGGTGAGTGTCTCTATTGGATGAGATGTGGCGAGTGTCTCTATTGGATGAGATGTGGCGAGTGTCTCTATTGGATGAGATCTGGCGAGTGTCTCTATTGGATGAGATGTGGCGAGTGTCTCTATTGGATGAGATGTGGCGAGTGTCTCTATTGGATGAGATGTGGTGAGTGTCTCTATTGGATGAGATGTGGTGAGTGTCTCTATTGGATGAGATCTGGTGAGTGTCTCTATTGGATGAGATGTGGTGAGTGTCTCTATTGGATGAGATGTGGTGAGTGTCTCTATTGGATGAGATGTGGTGAGTGTCTCTATTGGATGAGATGTGGTGAGTGTCTCTATTGGATGAGATGTGGTGAGTGTCTCTATTGGATGAGATGTGGTGAGTGTCTCTATTGGATGAGATGTGGTGAGTGTCTCTATTGGATGAGATGTGGTGAGTGTCTCTATTGGATTAGATGTGGTGAGTGTCTCTATTGGATGAGATGTGGTGAGTGTCTCTATTGGATGATATGTGGTGAGTGTCTCTATTGGATGAGATGTGGTGAGTGTCTCTATTGGATGAGATGTGGTGAGTGTCTCTATTGGATGAGATGTGGTGAGTGTCTCTATTGGATGAGATGTGGTGAGTGTCTCTATTGGATGAGATGTGGTGAGTGTCTCTATTGGATGAGATGTGGTGAGTGTCTCTATTGGATGAGATGTGGTGAGTGTCTCTATTGGATGAGATGTGGTGAGTGTCTCTATTGGATGAGATGTGGTGAGTGTCTCTATTGGATGAGATGTGGTGAGTGTCTCTATTGGATGAGATGTGGTGAGTGTCTCTATTGGATGAGATGTGGTGAGTGTCTCTATTGGATGAGATGTGGTGAGTGTCTCTATTGGATGAGATGTGGTGAGTGTCTCTATTGGATGAGATCTGGTGAGTGTCTCTATTGGATGAGATGTGGTGAGTGTCTCTATTGGATGAGATGTGGTGAGTGTCTCTATTGGATGAGATGTGGTGAGTGTCTCTATTGGATGAGATGTGGTGAGTGTCTCTATTGGATGAGATGTGGTGAGTGTCTCTATTGGATGAGATCTGGTGAGTGTCTCTGTTGGATGAGATGTGGTGAGTGTCTCTATTGGATGAGATCTGGTGAGTGTCTCTATTGGATGAGATCTGGTGAGTGTCTCTATTGGATGAGATGTGGTGAGTGTCTCTATTGGATGAGATGTGGTGAGTGTCTCTATTGGATGAGATCTGGTGAGTGTCTCTATTGGATGAGATCTGGTGAGTGTCTCTATTGGATGAGATCTGGTGAGTGCAGAGACCATTGGAGTACAGTGACCTCATTGTCCAGTGGTGAGATGATTGGAGCTTTGTGACATGGTGCGTTATCCTGTTGGAAGGAGCCATCAGAAGATGGGGACACTGTAGTCATAAAGGGATGGACATGGTCAGCAACAATACTCAGGTGGGCCGTGGCGTTTAAATGATGCTCAATTGGTACTAAAGGGCCCAAAGTGTGCCAAGAAAATATATCCCCCCCACCATTACACCACCAGCCTGAACCGGTGATACAAGGCAGGATGGATCCATGCGCCAAATTCTGACCCCACCATCTGAATGTTGCAGCTGAAATCAAGACTCATCAGACCAGGCAACGTTTTTCCATTCTTCTATTGTCCGATTTCGGTGATCCTGTGCGAATTGTAGCCTCAGTTTCCCATTCTTAGCTGACAGGAGTGGCACCCGGTGTGGTCTTCTGCTGCTGTAGCCCATCTGCTTCAAGGTTTGATGTGTTGTGTGTTCAGAGATGGTAGTCTGCATACCTTGGGTGTAACGAGCTATTGTTGCCTTTCTATCATCTAAACCAGTCGGCCCATTCTCCCCTGACCTCTAACATCAACAAGACATTTTCCTCCACACAACTGCCGCTCACTGGATATTTTCTCTTTTTCGGACCATTCTCTGTAAACCCGAGAGATGGTTGTGCGTGAAAATCCCAGTAAATCATTGGCACTTTTCTGTTTCATACTTTTGAATTCTCCTTATGTAGCCCCTGCGTGGGCGACCCTGGCGCTTATTTTGTTATTTTCACTAAAACCAATTAACATTACTGAACCGAAAATCCCAATAGATCAGCAGTTTAATAAATAAATAAAAAAAAAGGCCCATAAATAAAGTGATTTTTGCGATTCGGCACTGCGTCGTTTTAACTAACAATTGCGCGGTTGTGCGACGTGGCCCCCAAACAAAATTGACGTCCTTTTTTTCCCCACAAACAGAGCTTTGTTTTGGTGGTATTTGATCACCTCTGCGGTTTTTATTTTTTGCGCTATACCAAAAAAAAGAGCAAAAATTTTGAAAAAAAAACGCAATATTTTTTACATTTTGCTATAATAAATATCCCCCAAAAATATATAAAAAAACGTTTTTTTCCTCAATTTAGGCCGATATGTAATCTTATACATATTTTTGGTAAAAAAAATAAAAAATCGCAATAAGCAATTGGTTTGCGCAAAAGTTATAGCGTTTACAAATAGGGGATAGTTTTATGGCATTTTTTTTTTTTTTACTAGTAATGGCGGCGACCAGCGATTTTTATCGTAACTGTGACATTATGGCGGACACATCGGACATTTTTGACACATTTTTTTTCCTGGTGGCGTCCCTGACTGTGCAGTGCAGGCATCCTTGGAGGGGCTGCAATGATAATCAATCAGCACAGACACCCCCTCCCCCGTCAGGAGAGCAGCCGATCAGCTCTCCACTACTCGCGAGTGAGGAAAAGCCGATCAACGGCTCTTCCTGTTTACATCGTGATCAGCCGTGATTGGATACATGGCTGATCACGTGGTAAAGAGTCTCCGTAGACTACCTAGATCGGAGTTGTGGTGTGTCAGACTGACACACCGCAACAACGATCGCCGCGATGCGCGACCCCGGGGGCGCGCAGCGGCTTGATATGCTGGCGACGTCATATGACGTCCGGTCAGGATATCGCTACCACTTTGCCGACGTCATTTTGCTATATGGCGGGCGGTAAGTGGTTAAACTTAGTTGGTGTCCCTATCTGCATCAAATTAGCCTCAGAACCCGTGTAATTTATATGTGTTCGGGTTTAAAGGGATGAGGTGGCAACTCTATTTGGGGCAAGTAAATATAATGCCACGTACACACGGTCAGAATTCTCGTCGGAAAAAGCTCTGATGGTTTTTCCGCCGGAATTCCGACGGAATTTCGCTAAAACTGTCTTGCCTACACACGGTCACACCAAATTACGACGGTGAATAACACCGCGACATACAACAAGTTCTACGGCACTATAAAAGGGAAGTTTAATGCTTATGAGCACGCATCAAATTGTTTCCGCGCATGCGTCGGAATTTTGCGTGTCGGAATTGCGTACACACGATCGGAAAAACCGATGAAAAGCTCCCATTGGACTGTTTCCATCGGAAATTCCGACCGTGTGTACGCGGCATAACATGTTTGTTATTTTAATTTTAACCTTTGCAAACTCTTTTAAATGATAAGATTGTGATGTGTGAGGGGCTTCATTCAGTTCTACTGTTTACAAAAACCTTGTTATTAAAAATAAATAGGGCTGTGGAAATTAAAGATTAATTCCTCATTAATCGTAAATTTTTTTGATTGATCAAAATTCTTTTGATCGGTACTTACCTCTCCGGGTCTTCAGGGAGCTCACGGACATCGACGTCACCAGACTCCTCCCGGTGACGCCACAGACATCGACATCGCCGGACTCCTCCCCCCCTTCCCCATGTGCCTCCGTCTGCTAATGAAGGTAAGGGAGTCCGGTGACTTCGAAGCTCTGATTGAACGTAACACGTACAGGGGAGGAGCTACGGATGTCGTCACCTGCTGCTGCCCTATGGAACTAACACGATTGTCGGCTTTACATGCTGTGTTTTTATCATCTTTAGTAGTTTGTTTGACCACAAATATTAAATCTTATAATTAAGCGGTGAGCACTTAGAGCTTTTCTTTCTACCCATGACCCGGCGTCCTTGCTGAGATCTAAGGAGAGAGAAGTTTATGGTCCTTGTTATACCCTTTTGATACCCGCTTGCATGACCACCTGTTTGCACAGGGGTCCATGCCATAAGGTGAGAGTGAT
Organism: Lithobates sylvaticus; assembly: GCA_028564925.1. NCBI lineage: Eukaryota > Metazoa > Chordata > Amphibia > Anura > Ranidae > Lithobates > Lithobates sylvaticus. Next base: position 25,901,717 of record CM053036.1, on the reverse strand, counting down.
TAGTTAGACCGGAGGTGGAGGGATTGTCACGCTACTGTGGAAATAAAAAAATGACTTACGTCAGTGCTACAGTTTGGATTTAAAACGTATTTGTGTAAACTGTGAAGTTAAGTCATGGATTGTGGAAACTAACTAGTGTCGGGTGATTGTATATAGTGTATACCCCATTTACCACTGACTAATGCAGAGTTGCAATGCAAGGAGATCAGCTAAAAGTAGTTGGATCTGTGTGTGCGTTATAATCGAAATTAATCGATTAAGAAAAAAAAATCGATTATTCGAACACGAAAATTTTTATCAGTAACAGCCCTAAAAATAAAAATTAAAAAAAATGAATACAGTCATCTTCGTACAACATACTTTTGTATGTCATTTGTAGAACTCTTAATTAAATTTTCTGCATCTGTTTAAGGATTGATCCTCCACACCCATCCTTCTCTGAATACGAACCCAGCATGCTTTTTTTTGTGAATCACATAGAGCCCACAATAATCTAAATCTGGAGAACAATGATGAGTTGATGTCTTTGGTTTAATCCAAACCTTGAAATTCACATTATAGCTAACCAACCAACACTAATTTTTAGAGATTAGGACCAAATGGATGAGGAATTAAATGGATGATTGAGATGGGGGGGCAGATGTGAGATGAAAGAGCTGCATTACAGGATGGGGTAGTGTCAATGCACGGTAATTGTGGCAATGAAAGAGTACAATAGCAGGACACCAAGGACAAATAAAATGGACTGGGTACCCAAGATAAATAGACTTCTCTCCTCCGCCTCCTGCCTTGTCCCTCTTCTCTCTCTCCAGTTTAGTGTCATCTCCTCCCCTCTGTCTCGTGGCTGCTTGCTGTGTGTCTCCTCCTCTATGGGATGCCCATTAAAGCAGAGATGAACATAGACACCTGTCATCAGAGACAGTCAGACACTGAGGGGCACCGGAGGGATCAGCAGAGCCCCTGACCTGACTCGGATCTACCCAAGTCCCATATTCTTCATCGGATTCAACAGGATATCTAAGTAGGACTCCAGCGCTTGGCAAGTTCCAGCTGGATCATCACCATGGGCATGCTGAACTGTGATAGCTCCGAAGAAAAAGTTACCAGTAATCGGAAACATCTCCATACTCCTTTCTCCATCGTGGACATTCTCAATCAAGTTGGAGACAAGAGACCAACAAGTGAGAGTTCCAGAGAGTCCGAGAAGGAAATAGGTGAGACGGCCGGGGCACTCAACTGTTTAATTATAAGCAATTAAAGCTGGATACACACTATACAATTTTCTGTAGATTTTTTTTTTTTCTTCAGATTTACCAAAACCATATAATATGAGGTTAAACCTTAATGCGGCGTACACACGGTCGGAATTTCCGATGGAAACAGTCCGATGGGAGCTTTTCCGACCGTGTGTACGCCCAACGGTCTTTTTCTGTCGGAATTTCCGACGGACTTTGAATTGAGAACCTGTTCTCAATTTTTCAGACGGAAAACCTTTCTATCGGATTTTCCGATCGTGTGTATGCAATTCCGACGCATGCTCGGAAACAATTCGACGCATGCTCGGAAGCAATAAACTTCCCTTTTATAGTGCTGTCGAACGTGTTTTATGCCGCTGTGTTATTGACCGTCGGAATTTGGTGTGATCGTGTGTAGGCAACACAGCTTGAGCGGAATTGCGTCGGAAAAACCGTCAGTTTTTTTTCCGACGAGAATTCCGATCGTGTGTACGCGGCATTAGAGTTTTCAAGTTGTATGCAATCGGGCAGACCCTTGTACGACATGGTTTTGGTAAATCTAAAGGAAATCGGACAACAAACGTTTTAGAGTGTGTATGGGGGTCTTAGGCTGGATTCACACGTAATGCATTTTTAGTGCTTTTTGCATTTTGCACTACAGTCCATTTATCATGGTTTCCTATGGAACACGTTCTGTAGTGCAAATCTGCAAAATGCAAAAAGCACTAAAAATGCCATAGGTGTGAATCCAGCCTTAGTCAGTGGTACATTTTTTTTTTGGAGTGTGATACATTTAAGTGGATTGGTGGGTGATCATAGGCACCCACATGCCTTTTTGATATCAAAAACGCACTGGGATGGATTTCCTAAGGCTCGATTCGCATCTATGCATGTTGCTTTTGAGAATTTTTGCAGTACTTTTTGCGTTGTTTGCCGCGTTTTTGGACACACGTTTTTACCGCGCTTTGCGTTTTTTTTATTTTTATTTTTTTACACTTTTCAACCAGCTATATACAATGTAAAAAAAAAACGCAAATCGTGGTAAAAACGCGGTACTTGCGTTTTGGATGCGGGTCCATTGACTTCTCTTACATGCAAAACGCTGCATTTTGCATGAAAAAAAGTCCCCGACCCTTTCCAAAAACGCAGAGGCACAAAAATGCATTGATGTGAACATGTTCCATAGGAACCCATGTTAAAGCGGGACGGTACTGGGGGAAAAAAAATTTAAAGCCAGCAGCTACAAATACTGCAGCTGCTGACTTTTAATAAATGGACACTTACCTGTTCCTGGTTCCAGCGATGTGGGCAGCAGAGGCCGATCAATCGATCGGCTCTCTGCTGCTGCCGGCGCCATTCTCAGTGAGGGAATCAGGAAGTGCCTTCACTTCCCGGTTCCCTACTGTGCATGCGCGAGTCGCGCAGCGCAATGAGAATCGTCAGCGCTGTCTGCCGGGACACGTGTGTGTCCCAGAAGACAGCGCGCCAGGACAGGAAGTGGCGTAAACTCCCGTGGGAGTTTATGCCCGGAAGTGGGTGCAGATACCTGTCTTAGACAGGTATCTGCACCCCCCTCCCCCCCCTGAAAGGTGCAAAATGTGACAACGGAGGGGGGGAGGGTTCCGAAAAGCGGGAGTTCCACTTTAGGGTGGAATCCCGCTTTAAAAAATGTTCCCTGCATTTCTGCAAAATGCAAAATGCATCAAAAAACGCATTAGTGTGAACCAGTCCTTAAAACAGAATAGACGGTGCACTTTGCAAGTGCAGATGCACTTTTTTTTTTTTTTCTTAGTAGATGTCAATGTGGTAAAGCTTCACTTTGTAAAAAAAATACCCAATCAGGTGCAAGGAAAATGTTTTCCAATGTATTAGTAAATATATATTTTTTTCTTGTCAAAAGTATTTTATTTAAGTACAAGGAATGTATACAAGTAACAGTAAATATATATTTTTAAATGGAAAACGTGCCTTATTAATGCCTGGCAGTCCCACTAAAAAAATATTGCGTGTCTTTAAGCAGGTTTAATGTATTCTTTGTGTTCATGGACCACCTTTTCCCCCAATGAAAATGATATAGAAGGCGCATTGGCTGAGTGATTTTAAGCTTATCCTATATGAATTTAGGATTCATTTTTACCCTGGCTGTTTTTTGTTTTTTTTTTTACCAAAAATGATTTTTATTTGTCTTGAAGTAGACCTAGAGGGTAAGATATTAAAACTGTAGAGTGCAAAATCTGGTACAGCTGTGCATGGGAGCCAATCAGCTTCTAACTTCAGCTTGTTCAATTAAGCTTTGACAATAAAACCTGGAAGCTGATTGGTTTTCGATGCAGAGCTGCCCCAGATTTTGCTCTCTCCAGTGTTCATGAATCAACCCCAGAGTAACAACATCATGAGCTTATATTGGCCCTATTCATTCAAAGGAATAGGTAAGACGAGGTCTCTGCATTATACCATACACAGAAGGGATGTATTACCATCCTAGACTCAAATCGTTTAAAATTAAATCCCAATAAATCCCGGGAGGAGGAGAGGAGCATGTGCTGGTGGCTGCTCATCTCCATTTTAGCTTGAGGCTGACCAATCCCAATCTGTCATACCCCCTACACTTACTTTGTTTGCAGGGCAATCACAGGTAACTTGTTGTTTGTCTACTTTTAGGCTTGATTCGCACCTATGGCATTTTTAGTGCTTTTCGCATTTGAACTACAGTCCATTTACGATGGTTTCCTATGGAACACGTTCTGTAGTGCAAATCTGTAAAATGCAAAAAGCACAAAAAATGCCATAGGTGTGAATCCAGCCTTATAGAACTTCAGTAATTTGTTATCTTTAACCACACCTGTAATACCCCTTTAGGCTTCGTTTCCACTATTGCAACCCCAAAGTTGTGCGATTTTTAGAGTACAACTTTTGTGTGCAGCTTTGATCCAACTTTACAGTCGCTGGATCAAAGTTGCATCAAAAGTCACATTAAAGTGGAGCAGGAACCTTTTTCAAAGTCGCTGCAACTTTAAGTTGCACAGATAGGAATGGGTGCCATTGAAATCAATAGGCTATGACTTGTCATGTGACTTTAGACAAAGTCGCATGACAAGTCGTACTAGTGGAAACGGAGCCTTAGTACCCAGACAGTTTTCAGTGTTGCGATGGTTTGTCTGACAAATACTCCTATAAACACTGTACCCAAATAAGTTTTATAACAATTTTTGAGCTTTTGTTAGGTAGCATTTAATAATGTATATCTCTATCTCTATGTGTGCGTGTGTGTGTTTTGTTTGGCTTTCCATATAAAAGATAATTAAAAAAAATAAATAAAAAAAAAATATATATATATATATATATATATATATATATATATATATATATATATATATATATATATTTTATAATAAATTTTTTTTTTTTTATTGTCATTTATTAATAAGATATATTTTATTAATAATCCCCATTGTAGGGTTAATGGGGAAATGTATATTTTCTGATGAATGTGTTAAGTATGTGAAATAAATATATATTTTTATTATTATTATTATTATTTTTTAAATATTGTTCTATATTTTGGATAAAAAAAATAACCCTTGAATGACCCTTCTTTGAAAAGTAGACACCACAAGGTGATATCATGATTTTAAGGACCTGAGTTGAAACATTTAGTTTAGACGACAATCTATCCAAGAACAATAATGAATAGTGTTGACGCTTACTGATCCTTAGATGTGGTGGCTGCATTCGTTTTTTCTTTTTTCACACTTTTTTTTTTTTCTTTTCTTTATTTGTTCTAGGGTGACAACCAAACTGAGCACTATTGTCACCCTAAAACAGGGAGTATGTTAAGACTACGTAACACCTCCCTCTCTTCTTCATAACAGGAAAGTGTTTTGCAGTCCACAAAGATAGCAGGGAACAATGTCAACTGATCACAGTCCAGAGGCAGAGAGCACAGGAAGCTATTAACTCTATGTGCAATCGACAATCTTTCTTTCCTCTTCCTCTTCCTCTTCCTCTCTTTCCCTCTTTCCCTCTTTTCCTTCCTCTTCCTTTCCCTCTTTTCCTTCCTCTTAATCTTCCTCTTTCCCTCTTTTCCTTCCTCTTAATCTTCCTCTTTCCCTCTTTTCCTTCCTCTTAATCTTCCTCTTTCCCTCTTTTCCTTCCTCTTAATCTTCCTCTTTCCCCCTTTTCCTTCCTCTTAATCTTCCTCTTTCCCTCTTTTCCTTCCTCTTCCTCTTTCCCTCCTTTTCCTTCCTCTTTCCCTCCTTTTCCTTCCTCTTCCTCTTTCCTTCCTCTTCCCCTCTTTTCCTTCCTCTTCCCCTCTTTTCCTTCCTCTTCCCCTCTTTTCCTTCCTCTTTCCCTCCTTTTTCCTTCCCCTTTCCCTCCTTTTCCTTCCTCTTTCCCTCCTTCCCTCTTTTCTTCCTCTTTCCCTCTTTCCTTCCTCTTCCTCTTTCCCTCTTTCCTTCCTCTTCCTCTTTCCCTCTTTCCTTCCTCTTCCTCTTTCCCTCTTTCCTTCCTCTTCCTCTTTCCCTCTTTCCTTCCTCTTCCTCTTTCCCTCTTTCCTTCCTCTTCCTCTTTCCCTCTTTCCTTCCTCTTCCTCTTTCCCTCTTTCCCCCTCTTTCCATGGTGTATATATAACATAGCAAAAGGGAGAAAATAGAAGGCATTTATTGATAGTTTACATACAGTGACCCTTCCATGCAGGAATAGGATTGATAAAAGCATTTCCATGGACAGATCTGCAAAACTTGGGAGCTCCGAGACGACAACCATGTTCTTAGATTTCCATGATACGGAAACAGAGATAAATCTGGCTGATTACTTGGAGGCGAAGGGCCCCTGTAATTGCTCCGGCCCCTGTGGGATGATGGGGCAGGTAGGTTTAGTTGTAAGACTGCTGTCCCTGGCAGTGATCAATATCCCATTACTGGTGTCTGCCTATCTCTGTGCACAGGCTTCCTGCCTGATGAGAAGACCCTGTATGGCAGAGATGACAGCTATCGATCCTCATCACGGGACGGTCACTTCATCAGGACTAGAAAGCCGGCAATTTCTCCTTAATAACCCTGACTAATAAATCTTCTAGCCTGTGCCTGCCCTGTCACCTATTTGTCAGGGACACAGGTCACGGCAGACAGCGTCGTCTTATTATATAAGAAGGTTATAGGAGGAATATTCTGTATATTGCTGTGACCTTTCCAACGACCGAGGAACTACAAGTCCCAGCTAAATGCTACAAGATGTACCGAGATTTGTGTTTTACTTACAGAACCACTAAAACCTCAAGGTGACCACACACTGTGCAATCTCCTTTAGATCTATTCTAAATTATGTAGTGGAAGAGCCTGTCTGACTTGATGCACATTCAATGGATTGTTTTGAAACATATTTTATTTCAAAGTGCCAACACAGAATTAAACCTACCAGCGGCTCTGTACAGAGGATGGGACCGATCATCCCTCCGAATGAGTCCTAAGGGACCAAAAACATACAATTCTGCCAGATCCGCTCAGAATGCAGGGATCAGGAGCGCGTAACGCTCACAATGCACTGTGCAACATACACTGACCAACCCAACCCCCCCCCCCCCCCCTCCCTACACTGACCTACCCAACCCCCCCCCTCCCTACACTGACCTACCCAACCCCCCCCCCTACACTGACCTACCCCCCCTACACTGACCTAGCCGACCCCCCCCGCCTACACTGACCTAGCCGACCCCCCCCCCCCACCTACACTGACCTAGCCGACCCCCCCCCCCCATACACTGACCTAGCTGACCCCCCCCATACACTGACATACCTGCCCCCCCCTATACACTGACCTAGCCGACCCCCCGCCCCCCCCCATACACTGACCTCTCCATGGTCTCATCTTCCAGCTCTCCCGCAGTATGGCAGCAGTCCCCGCCATCCAGACGCTCTTTGGTATCCCCACTGCCGGGAGGTCAGCTAGCAGCCACTGCACTTCTCCCATGGTCATGATCTGCTCCGAGAACTGCCCCACCCCCTCCGCTGTTCCACAGGTCGCAGTGCCAGAGGCATTGGCTGGACCAAAGTCGTAGACTAGGGTACTGCAGAGAGGAATGCCTCATCGGAGGTCTAGGGGGTCCGAGGGAGGCAATAAGCTGCAGCACAGACCCTCGGGACAGCGGAGGAGTAACTTTTACACCCCCTAAGTGTCGCACCTGGGGCGAGACGACTGGCTGCCCACCCCCATGCTACGCCACTGGCTCCAAGTTCCCGCCAACCTCAGGCCTTGGGACTCTAATTATTCTGAATGGTAAATACGAGGGGCTTTATGGGGGGCACACTCGGGGCTGTAGCCCCTGTCAGCCCCCCCCCCCCCCTGCCGACACCACTGGCACTGATGCAAGGAAGGGAGCCGGCTCCTCTGCCTGGCTGGGGGATTTCCCCCCCTCCCCCATCCTGGCGGCGCTGGTTTTGTAAGCTTGCGTGCCCACAGAGAGGGCTCTGCGTGCCATAGGTTTGCCATCACTGGTGTAGTGTATGGCCAGCTTAAAGCTGCATACACACTATACAATTTTTATTTATTTTTTTTCCTTTTAGATTTACCAAAATCATACGGGGTCAAACCTAAACCCTTTCAATTTGTATGCAATCAGACCATTGTACTACATAGATGTAGGTAAATCTAAAGGAAATTGAACAACAAACGTTGTATAGTGTGTATCCAGCTTTAGACAAATTCCTTAGTTAATAATGCTACCAAATTCTATCCAGTTTCCCGAGATTTCCATTATTGTAAAGCCCCATACACACGGTCGGACTATCCGCGGACCACGTCGGTCGGATCCTGTCCGTCATACTTTGTCCGATGTTGGTTTTGCGTACACACGGTCGGACAAAGTTGTCGGAAAATCCGATCATTCTGAACGTGGTGACGTTTATTGCCTACGACGGGACTACGTAGAGGCTAGTAGCCAATAGCTTTGGTCTTGTAATGTGATCTGAGCATGCGTAGCACTTTGTCCGTCGGACAACCGTACACACGATCGGATTTGGTGTGATCGGACCGTGTTGTCGGCAAATCTTTCCAGCAGGAGATAGGACTTTGTCCGTCGGACAATCCGACGTACACTGTCCGATGGTGCATACACACGGTCTGATTTTTCAACAACATTGTCCGATCGGACAGAATCCATGAAAAAATCCGACCGTGTGTATGGGGCTTTAGAGGGCTTTCACACCAAGCTGCCCATAGTGTTGGTGGTAAAACACCGCTATTTTTATCAGCGTTTTACCGTCGGATTTGCGGCGCATTTCGGCTGCTAGCGGCCGAGAAAGGGTTAAAACCGCCCGCAATATGCCACAGTAGCAGCGTTTTGCCGGCGGTATTGCAGCGCTGCCCCATTGATTTCAATGGGGAGCAGCGCTGGAGGAGCGGTAAACACACCGCTCCTTCACTGCTCCAAAGAAGCTCCAAAGACTTTTCCTGATGTCCTGCCAGCGCACCACTTCAGTGTGAAAGCCCTCTGGCTTTCACACTAGAGACAATGGAGCAGCAGTTTGAGGGCGGATTGCAAACGCTATTTCTAACGCTATAGTGCCTGCAAAACGCCGTCGGTGTGAAAGGGGTCTTAATGCAGCACACTGAAAAACAGAGGTATGAATGTTGCCTAATGAAGTATTGTGAGAGACATGTATTATGTAAAGAGGCCAACACCTCCATATCCACTTAAAGTGGTTCTGCACACATTTCATTTAGTAAATCTCTTTGCCTTCCAAATTTAGGCAAAGAGTACTAAATGAAGTGTGTTTTTATTTTTTATTTTTTTCCACTTACCTTGTAATCGCTGACTTCCTTTCCTCTGTCTCTGCGGCGGTGGGCGGGGTCTCTGCGTCGATCGTCGTCACGCCGCACTGTCTCCTGGGATCTGGTGTCATTGGAGTCAGTGCGGACATCTTCCGAAATCTCGCGAGATTTCGGTCACATCTTCCGAAATCTCGCGAGATTTCGGTCACATCTTCCGAAATCTCGCGAGATTTCGTTCACATCTTCCGAAATCTCGCGAGATTTCGTTCACATCTTCCGAAATCTCGCGAGATTTCGGAAAATGTCCGGGAACGTGAGCTACTCCTTTGCCGTTACTGCGCACGCGTGAGATCGGCGGTGCATGCTGGGCCATCTGAAGTGCCTGTGTGGGTTCACATGCCCACAGGCAAGATGGCCCCCAGCAGGACAGATTTTTTAAAATTATTTTAAATGACGAAAACCGGCAGCAGAGAGGCACAGAAATGGGACACGTGAGTACCTGATTTACATGTCATAATCTACTGCACTGCACTAAAGATAGGAAAACACTACAGACAGTGCAGAACCGCTTTAATGAGCGACCCTACAACATGTTGTCTGCTCTGCGCAGAAACGTGTGTGTGTGTGATCTATATATTTTATTAATAATCTCCATTGTGGGGTTAATGGGGAAATGTATATTTTCTGGTGAATGTGTTAAGTATGTGAACTATATATCTTTTATATGGAAAACCAAATAAAAATACAAATAAAAATACATACATACATACATACATACATACATACATACATACATACATACATACATACACACACACACACACACACACACACACACACACACACATACATACATACATACATACATACATACACACACACACACACACACACACACACACACACACACACACACACACACACACACACACACACACACACACACACACACACACACACACACACACACACACACACACACACACACACACATACACACATACACACATACACACATACACACATACACACATATAATATATATATATATATATATACATACACATTTTATTGATCCCCTGCTGATTTTGGACGTTTGCCCACTGACAAAGAAATTATCAGTCTATAATTTTAATGGTCGGTTTATTTTAACAGTGAGAGACAGAACAACAAAAAGGGTCATTTCGTAAAAGGTATAAATTGATTTGCATTTTAAATGAGTGAAATAAGTATTTGATCCCCTATTATCAATCAGCAAGATTTCTGGCTCCCAGGTGTCTTCTATACAGGTAACGAGCTGAGATTAGGCCGGGTTCACACTGGTATGACAAGCGCTCCGACATTGGGAGCTCATGTCGCATGACGTGTGAAAATCAATGTTTCCCTATGAGAGCCGTCTTAACTGGTCCAACACAAGCCCGTCCGACTTTGAAAATGCTCCCTGCACTACTTTGGTTCGACTTTGATCCTACTTCAGCCCATTGAATATCACTGAAGTCGGATCGCGGTCTTAAAGTGATTGTAAAGGATCGTGTTTTTTTTTTTTTTTTTTTTAACCACTTGCCGACCGCCCCCTGTATATATACGTCGGCAGAATGGCACGTACAGGCAGAACCACGTACCTGTACGTGCCATTCTTCCGGCGGGTGGGGGGTCCGATCGCACCCCCCCCGGCCGGCGGGGACGGTCGGGATCGCTTCAGGAGCGATCCGGGATGAGGGGACGGCCAGTGGTTTCTGGCCACCCCCTCGCGATCGCTCCTGGCGAATCAGATGCTTCCTCTGTCTGTGTCAATCAAAACACAGGCAGAGGAAGTGATGTCACGCTCGGTGCGCCGGTCTATGTGACCGGAACGCCGAGCTGTGAACATCTAAAGGTTAGTGCACCAACAGTACACTGACACCAGTACACATAGGCACACAAAACACCCCCCTGTCACCCCCAGATCACCCCCCAGATCACCCCCTCCCCCCCCAGTCACAGTGTCACTAATTGCAGTGATCATTTTTTTACTGATCACTGCATTTAGTGTCAGTGTGACTGTAATAACTGTCAGTGCAGTTAGTTTTAGGTCCAAGGTAGCCCCCCACCCCCCCCTAATAAAGGTTTAACCCCTTGATTGCCCCCCAGGTAACCCTTTCACCCCCTTTTGCCAGTGTCACTAAGCGATCGTTTTTCTGATCGCTGTATTAGTGTCACTGCTGTCGCTAGGTAACCATTTTTTTTTTTTTAGGTAACCGCCATGTTTATATAGGTTCATAAATAGGTTTATAGGTCAGGTACCCCCATATTACAACCTAAATAAAGGTTTTAAACCCCTTGATTGCCCCTAGAGTTAACCCTTTCACCAGTGATCACTGTATAACTGTCACTGGTGACGCTGGTTAGCCAGTTAGTTATTTCGTTATTTAGGTTCCCCGTCAGGTTTTTATATAGCGTCAGGTACCCCCATATATTACCTAATAAAGGTTTTAACCCCCTGATTGCCCCTAGTTAACCCTTTCACCCCCTTTTGCCAGTGTCACTAAGCGATCGTTTTTCTGATCGCTGCATTAGTGTCGCTAGGTAACCATTTTTTTTTTTTAGGTAACCGCCATGTTTATATAGGTTCATAAATAGGTTTATAGGTCAGGTACCCCCATATTACAACCTAAATAAAGGTTTTAACCCCCTGATTGCCCCTAGAGTTAACCCTTTCACCAGTGATCACTGTATAACTGTCACTGGTGACGCTGGTTAGCCAGTTAGTTATTTCGTTATTTAGGTTCCCCGTCAGGTTTTTATATAGCGTCAGGTACCCCCATATATTACCTAATAAAGGTTTTAACCCCCTGATTGCCCCTAGTTAACCCTTTCACCCCCTTTTGCCAGTGTCACTAAGCGATCGTTTTTCTGATCGCTGCATTAGTGTCGCTAGGTAACCAGTTTTTTTTTGTATTACTGTTACGGGTGACGCTGGTTAGTTAGCTTGTTTTTTATACTGTCAGGGCACCCGCCATTTATTACCCAATAACGGTTTAACCCCCTGATCGCCCGGCGGGTGATATCAATTAGGTTTTAGGGTCAAATAAGGTCTGCGTCGCCCCAGGTTAGTGCCAGTACCGCAAACACCCACGCGCAAAGCATACACCTCCCTTAGTGGCACAGTATCTGAACAGATCAATATCTGATCTGATCAGATCTATACTAGCGTCCCAGCAGTTTAGGGTTCCAAAAAAAAAACGCATTGTTAGCGGGATCAGCCCAGATACCTGCTAGCACCTGCGTTTTCCCCCTCCGCCCAGCCCAGCCCAGCCCACCCAAGTGCAGTATCGATCGATCACTGTCACTTACAAAACACTAAGCACACATAACTGCAGCGTTCGCAGAGTCAGGCCTGATCCCTGCGATCGCTAACAGTTTTTTTGTGGTAGCGTTTTGATTCAGTCGCTTCAGTCAGGAGCTTTTTTACCTGTGAATCTCAAAAAAATAAAAAAAAATAAAATAGTTGTCGTTTTATTGTTCTCTCTCTCACTCTATTCTCTCTCTATTGTTGCTCTTTTTTTACTCCATTCTATTCTGCAATGTTTTATTATGTTTTATTATGTTTTATTATGTTTTATCATGCTTGCTTTTCAGGTATGTAATTTTGTTTACTGTGTGTTTTAGTGTTGAGCATTTTTTTGTTTTCAGGTGCGCCATTCAGTTGCAACGCGGATTTATTTATCTTGACAGCAACAGCGTTTGCTCCCACGATACATAAAGCCGCGACTCCAACGCTGTAGGAGGTGATTTCACCACCACAGTTAAAAAAAAGAGCATATATGCCGAAGCATGGGGCAGCAGGGGGGGGGAGGAGCGATTGGCTCCTAATGCCACGTACATACGGTCGAAATTCCGACCGTGTGTACACGGCATAACTTTTGCGGGAGGATGCCCCCATGCATCGGCATATATAAATGGTGCATGTATGCCCATCATTAGAAGTGGGTGGATGAAGGGAGGTATTCTAATGGTGGGCATACCCACCAATCAATCTCTTTTTTTCGTTCAGCCAAGAGGCTGCATGAAAAAAAAAAGATTACAATATATGTCCAGTATGTTGCTGGACTTTGAATGGTTATACCAGAATGATGCCTGCAGGTTTAGGTATCATCTTGGTATCATTCTTTTCAGCCAGTGATCGGCTTTCATGTAAAAGCAATTCTAGCGGGTAATTAGCCTCTAGACTGCTTTTACAAGCAGTGGGAGGGAATGTCCCCCCTCCCGGATATAAACCGCGCCATTGGGAAATTGGGAAAGCATTTTATCACACCAATCTTGGTGTGGTCAGATGCTTTGAGGGCAGAGGAAAGATCTAGGGTCTAATAGACCCCAATTTTTTCAAAAAAAGAGTACCTGTCACTGCCTATTGCTATCATAGGGGATATTTACATTCCCTGAGATAACAATAAAAATCATAACAAAGAAAAAAAATGGAAGGAACAGTTTAAAAATAAAATAAAAAAGCTAAATAAATAAAAAAAAAAAAAAAAAAAAAAAAAAAAAAAAAAAAAAAAAAAAAGCACCCCTGCCCCCCCTTCTCTTGCGCAAAGGCGTACACAAGCGTTGGTCTGGCGTCATATGTAAACAGCAATTGCACCATGCATGTGAGGTATCACCGCGAAGGTCAGATCGAGGGCAGTAATTTTAGCAGTAGACCTCCTCCGTGAATCTAATGTGGTATCATGTAAAGGCTTTTAAAGGCTTTTAAAAATGTATGTAGTTTGTCGCCACTGCGTGTTTGTGCGCAATTTTAAAGCATGTCGTGTTTGGTATCCATGTACTCGGCCTAAGATCATATTTTTTATTTCATCAAAAATTTGAGCAATATAGTGTGTTTTAGTGCATTAAAATAAAAAAAAGTGTATTTTTTTCCACAAAAAATGCGTTTGAAAAATCGCTGCGCAAATACTGTGTGGAAAAAAAAAATGCAACACCCACCATTTTATTCTGTAGGGCCTTTGCTTTAACAATATATATAGTGTTTTGGGGGTTCAACGTAATTTTCTTGCAAAAAAAAAATATGTTTTCATGTAAACAAAAAGTGTCAGAAAGGGCTTTGTCTACAAGTGGTTAGAAGAGTGGGTGACGTGTGACATAGGCTTCTAAATGTTGTGCATAAAATGCCAGGACAGTTCAAACCCCCCCCAAATGACCCCATTTTGGAAAGTAGACACCCCCAAGCTATTTGATGAGAGCAATTTTGAGCCCATTAAATATTTTTTTTTTTTGTCCCAAGAGATTGAATAATGAAAAAAAAAAAATATATATATTTTTTTTTTACAAAAAGTTGTCACTAAATGATATATTGCTCAAACATGTCATGGGCATATGTGGAAATACACCCCAAAATACATTCTGTTGCTTCTCCTGAGTACGGGGATACCACATGTGTGGGACTTTTTGGGAGCCTAGCTGCGTACGGAACCCCAAAAACCAATCACCGCCTTCAGGCTTTCTAAGGGTGTAATTTTTTTATTTCACTTCTCACTGCCAATCACAGTTTCGGAGGCCATGGAATGCCCAGATGGCATAAAACCCCCCAAAATGACCCCATTTTGGAAAGTAGACACCCCAAGCTATTTGCTGAGAGGTATTGTGAGTATTTTGCAGATCTCGCTTTTTGTCACAAAGTTTTGAAAATTGAAAAAAGAAAAAAATTTTTTTTTTTCTTTACTTTCTTCATTTTCAAAAACAAATGAGAGCTGTAAAATACTCACCATGCCTCTCAACAAATAGCTTGGGGTGTCTACTTTCCAAAATGGGGTCATTTGGGGGGGTTTTGTGCTATTTTGGCATTTTATGGCCTTCGAAACGGTGATAGGTAGTGAGGAGTGAAATCAAAAATTTGCACCCTTAGAAATCCTGAAGGCGGTGCTTGGGTTTCGGGGCCCCGTACGCGGCTAGGCTCCCAAAAAGTCCCACACATGTGGTATCCCCATACTCAGGAGAAGCAGCAAAATGTATTTTGGGTGCAATTCCACATATAACTATGGCATGTGTGAGCAATATATCATTTAGTGACAACTTTTTGAAAAAAAAAAAAATCTTTTTTATTTTTGTCTTTATTCAATCACTTGGGACTAAAAAAAAAAATATTCAATGGGCTCAACATGCCTCTCAGCAAATAGCTTGGGGTGTCTACTTTCCAAAATGGGGTCATTTGGGGGGGTTTTGTACTTCTCTGCCATTTTAGCACCTCAAGAAATGAAATAGGCAGTCATAAATTAAAAGCGGTGTAAATTCCAGAAAATGTACTCTAGTTTGTAGACGCTATAACTTTTGCGCAAACCAATAAATATACGCCTATTGGCATTTTTTTTACTAAAGACATGTGGCTGAATACATTTTGGCCCAAATGTTTGACTAAAATTGAGTTTATTAGATTTTTTTTATAACAAAAAGTAGAAAATCTCTTTTTTTTTCAAAATTTTCGCTCCTTTTCCGTTTATATCGCAAAAAATAAAAATCACAGAGGCAATCAAATACCATCAAAAGAAAGCTCTATTTGTGGGAAGAAAAGGACGCAAATTTCGTTTGGTTACAAAATTGCATGACCGCGCAATTACCAGTTAAAGTAGTGCAGTGCGAAATTGAAAAAAGACCTCTGGTCCTTAAGCTGACAATTGGTCCGGGGCTAAAGTGGTTAAATAACAAACATGTCACACTACCCTCCACTGTGCAGCTCGTTTTGCACAGAGTGGCCACAAACATCTTCTTCTGGGGTCCCTCAGCGGCTCTTGTGGCTCCTCCCCCCCCCCCCCCCCACATCAGATAACCCCCTAGGAGAAGCACTCTCCCGAGGGGGGTTACCTTGCGGGCGCGCTCCCGAGTCCAGCATTTGTGTCCCCAGACACTAATGCTGGACTTGGCCCTGGCGCCCACGTCATTGGATTTGATTGACAGCAGCAGGTGCCCTCCTATCAATCTATCCAATCAAGAGCCGGGACCCCGTGGGGAGAGGGACAGTACGCCCCCGCTAAACAGATGAAGGGGCTCAGGTAAGTAAAACGGGGGGTGGTGACTGCAAGGTGTTTTATTTTTCACCGTAATGCATAGGATTTTTTTACAACCCCTTTAACTGATCCGACTTTGGCATGCAACTTAAAGAGGAAGTAAACCCTGATGGGTTTTACTTCTTTTGTTTGCAGCAAATGAAAAGCATATTGGGCTAGTAGCATCGCCTACTAGCCCATTATGTGGCACTTACCTGCAAAAGAATCCAGTGATGTCCCCTTTTGTAGGCAGCGACCATCATCTGGCCCCTCTTCCTCCTGGGCCGCGGACACCGGCTCTGTGATTCGCCGGAGCCATGTGACGTCACTCCCACGCATGCGATGGGATTAACGGCACAGGCTAGGGAAGAAACAGCACTTAGTTTTGTTTCTTCCCCGCGCATGCGCCGTTGGAATTTTCGGCAGACTACAAGTGAAATAACTCCTAAACGGCGCACGTTTAGGAGATATTTCCACTACCTATAGGTAAGCCTTATTCTAGGCTTACCTATAGGTAGAAGTCCAAAAAGTGGGTTTACAACCACTTTAAGCTCTGATCTTGAAGGCGAACTCCACACCAAAAAAAAAAGGGATCCCCCCTCCAAGAGTATACCAGGCCCTTCGGTCTGGTATGGACTTTAAGGAGCACGCCCCCCCCCCCCCCCCCCCCCCCCCCATGTCGAAAAACCGTCTGTCTGTTTTCATCCGATCTTCCCAAAGAGATCGTCGGGGGTCTGACAGGTCCACCCCGGCACAGTGGGCAGAGACGGACTTGTCATCTGCCTGCTCAGATTTATCAAAACCATCTAGTGCAAGGGCCTGCCTGATTGCAAATAGAAACTCTTAAAGGGGTGTTTCGGGAAAAAAAAAAATTAAAAGCCAGCAGCTACACATACTGCAGCTGCTGGCTTTTAATAAATGAACACTTACCTGTCCTGCAGTCCCTTGAAGTCGGCACCCATCAGCTGTCGGGTGCTGCCACCGCCATTGCGGTTAAGGTAACCTGGCAGTGTAGCCTTTCGGCTTCACGCCGGGAACACTACTGCGCGAGGCCCCGCTCCTCTCTCTCCTATTAGCCCGGCGGCCGGGGCGAGGAGGAGGAGGGAGCACCGCGGTGACGTCACGTCTGCATCGCGGCCTCGGCCGGCTCCCGGAAGTGGGAAAGGATACCTGTCAAAGACGGGTATCCTGTGCCCCCCTCCCCCCCCCCCCCCCCCCCCCGAAAGGTGCCAATTGTGACACCGGAAGGTAGGCGGAATCCGATGAGCAGAAGTTCCACTTTAGGGTGGAGCTCCGCTTTAAGGTTTGACTCGTATATTATGGTTTTGGTAAATCTGAAGGGGGAAAAAAATCTACAGAAAATTGTATAGTGTGTATCCAGCTTTAAGGCCCCTTTCACACTGGGGCGGGGAGCCGCGGTGACGGTAAAGCAGCGCTATATTTAGCGCTGCTTTACCGTCGTTTTAACCGCGGTATTCGGCCGCTCGCGGTGTGGTTTTACCCCCCGCGAGCAGCCGAAAAAGGGTTAAAGACCCCCCGCAGAGCGCCGGCGCAGCGGCGGTATTGCCGCGGTATCACCGCGGTGTCCCATTCTAATCAATGAGAAGGAGCGGTGAACACACCGCTCCTATACCGCTCCAAAGATGCTGCTAGCAGGACTTTTTTGACTGTCCTGCTAGCGCACCGCTCCAGTGTGAAAGCCCGCCGGCTTTCACACTGGAGTTAAAGGGGCCGGATTTTTTCAGGTGGTATACAGGTGCTATTTTTAGCGATGTACCGCATGAAAAACGCCCCAGCGTGAAAGGGGCCTAAAGGGAGTGCTTCTAATCTCAGATTACCTGTATAAGAGTCCCCTGTCCACAGAAGCAATCAATCGGATTCCAATCTCTCCACCATGGCCAAGACCAAAGAGCTGTCCAAGGATGTCAGGGACAAGATTGTAGACCTACACAAGGCTGGAATGGGCTACAAGACCATCACCAAGCAGCTTGACAAACAGTTGGTGCGATATATCAAATACTTGGGTCAGACCAAAATGAGACAACTGAGGAGAAAAGAGGGACTTTGTTCCAAATCAGGGACAGTCCCTCCAAAATCGGGGAGATATGCAAAAAGGCTGCATGTGTCCCCCAGGCCTTGGTTGACCACCAGAGGTCTAAGCTATCAAGCCTCGATATTTAAATTTTTTCTGAAACATTCACTGAAATCCTTACTAATTGTTGCCCTTTTGCACCTTCACAGATGTGAGCACAGACATTGTGTCTGGACCAGAAGATGACGCAGGACCTTCTTTGGACCCAAAATCTAGGGAAGAAGAGTCCTTAAAGACCGAGAATCAACAGAGCACAAAGGTCCCCGTGGCCAGTTCCAAGCCCCGGCGGGCCCGCACAGCCTTCTCCTACGAACAGCTTGTGGCCCTGGAAAGTCGCTTTCGGAGCAGCCGATATTTGTCGGTGTGCGACCGGCTCAGCTTGGCTCTGACCCTGCACCTAACGGAGACTCAAGTCAAGATCTGGTTTCAGAACCGGAGAACGAAGTGGAAGAAGCAGCAGCCGACGGGAAGTTCAGAGGCCAGAGCCTGTAATACTCACAGTTGTCCCCCGAGTCCCGGTCCACAATATATCCCGACCTATCCGTCCTTTCCCTGCTCTGTACAACACCCTCACGTGTACCCAACTACAAACCACCAGCTGCCACCATTTCCCAGACTCTTCTTATCTCCTTCCAGCTCCTTCCCACCTTGTCCTTTCCCTCAGTTTATAAATTCAGTCGGTATGACATCATTTTATAGCCCCACCCCCTAAGAGCCTGCAGCCTTCAAAGTGTATTGCTCGCTGCTTTGTAGCAGGCACATGGACAACTAAATGGACGGAGGAAACGTGGATAGATGGACTAGAGAGCCAACTCTTCTAGTCCTCTGCCTGGACTCTGTGGAGGGAATTTACTGAGGCCGTTTAAAGTTTTTTAAAGGGACACCAGACAAGACAAAACCGCGTGCTTTGGGTACAACACCATTGGCAGCATCTTCTGTGCGCTTGTAATCCATGCGCCATCATGTGATCCATACGGGTCAGAACATTATCTGTGACATTCCTGCATAAAATAGGGCAAATAGAATGTCTGATTGTAACATTTGTCCCTTCAAGCCGTATTAAACCCAAAAATGTATTGTCCTGCACATTACCAATCTTTAGATGCGGTGGCTGCAGTCGTTATATTTTTTTTTATGCTTTTCTCCCTCTGGTTTCACCTGGTGATCTGGCCAGTAACGCACCTCTTGAATACTAGTATTAGTGCTAGAATTCTAGTACTACCCCCCCCCCCCCCACTCTGTATGAAGGGGCACAGCAGCATTATCAGTCTGGAGGGAAGGGGAGTGTTAGATGTACTAGCAGATCTAAATACACTAACTAATTGAAGCCAAACTACAGCTAATACCGTATATACGCGAGTATAAGCTGACCCGAATATAAGCCGAGGCACCTAATTTTACCACAAAAAACTGGGAAAACGTATTGACTCGAGTATAAGCCTAGGGTGAGAAATGTGCAGCTACTGTAAGTGGAAAAGAGGGTCAACAATGCCCATTTGCAGCCTCACTGTGCCCATTTGCAGCCATAGGTCCCCCAAACTTCAAACTTGGTAGTTAAGGGTTCCTAGATGCCCCCTATCTGCAGCCAAAATTTTTGGTCTCTGAACCCAAAGGGTCCCGAAATGACATTGCTGCAGATGGAAACAGTTGACCGACTTTGGGGCCCTGTATCTCGGGCCAATTGGTGCTAGGAACCCCTAATTTGGTGTGCAAACCCAGTGGAACTAGCACTACAGCACTAGCACCAAGGGGCCCCGAGATACGGGGGCCCCAAAATCGGTTCGGAAAATGTCAAGCACTTCTGCAGTAGAGAATGACATTTTACGAACCAACTTTGGGGCCTCGTCTCTCGGGGTCACTTGATGCTAGGAACCCCATCTTGGGATTCCTAGCACCAAGTGGCCCCGAGATGCGGGGCCCCAAAGTCGGGTCGGAAAATGTCATTCTCTGCTGCAGAAAAGTGCTTGACTCGAGGGGGGTATTTTCAGCACAAAAAAATGTGCTGAAAAACTCGGCTTATATTCGAGTATATATGGTACTTTTAAAAGCAGTTACAGCAAACAGGTTTTTTTTTTTTTTTTTTTTTTGGGATAAAGTTTTTACATCAATAAATAAAAGACAATCATTGTAAGCACCCCTATCGGTGTTAAATGGTTTGCTTCCTCCCTATAAACTGGTACAGCTGCAGGACAGCTTGTTCTTTTGAAAAACAGACTTACTGGCTGGCTCACCAGATCAAAATGGAAGCAAGAAGGCCTAAAAAGAAAATTAATGCAGCCATCACATGTAAGAACTGTTAATCTGCAATATGTGTTTTTTTTTCGGATTTAATACTGCTGTAAAGCTGTTTTTTAGGTTGACTTTTCAATCAGTTGTAGATCTTGGAACTGGTGCAACTTTACTTTTGCCCACTAGAGGGAGGAAACTGAATTCCGGGTATGATCTTTTATTGAACACTTGCATTGGTTCAGCTTGGACCATTGTAAGTATGCATATGTCTTACCTGATGGGCCCACCAAGGAAGCTGACAGTCACTGTAGCAGTTATTTTCCAGGTCCCGTATCAAGTGGCTTCCACCTCTGCACACTGACCACAGGGGCCTGCTTGTTCAACACTGCCGCCATTCATTTATTTTTACAGTGGAACCTCGGATTACGAGTAACGTGGTTAACGAGCGTTTCGCAATACGAGCACTGTATTTTTAAAAATCGTAACTCGGTTTGCGAGTGTCTCGCAAAACGAGCGCAATTCAGGCCAAAGCGTTGCAGTACCACGTTTGGCCTGAGGTGGGGAGCGCCGGAGCCGAGCGGCGCCGATCGCAGCTGTTCAGAAATGCACAGAAAGACCAGAGGACAGCTCGGCTGACCTCGGGAACGGAGTCTTTCCGAGGTTTGCCGAGGTGTCCTCAGGCCTTTCCGGCCGTTTCCGAGGCTCTCCGCCCCCCCCCCCCCCCTTTACCTCTGGTCGCATGCGGTATTGCATGCCATTGAAGTCAATGCAGAACAAATTATTTTTGTTTCCATTGACTTCAATAGGGAAATTCGCTTTGATATGCGAGTACTTTGGATTACGTGCATTCTCCTGGAATGGATTATGCTCGTAATCCGAGGTTCCACTGTATATGAATACAAGATGTTCTCTAAATGGATGAGGTGGAGCAAAGGGGTGTTGATGTCACAGTATTGCTGACTATTACAGTGATTGTCAACATCCCCAGTAAGCCCATCATGTATAAACTATATACATACTTATATTATTCAAAGCTAAACCAAGGTAAGCTTACCCTTCAGATCATACTTGGAGTTCAGAGTTAAAAGAAACTTGTCCTAAGAGAAATATATAGGCAGCAATTGCTGAGCTCTCCTCCTGAAAATGCTAGTTGCTTGGCTATCATGTTGGTTGCCGCGTTTTACCACATTTACTGGCATTAGAGCATTTTTACAGCTCTAACTCCTCTCAAAACCCATGTCCAATTTAGTGTGAACCCAGCCTTAGACTTTTTACATTCCCCCCCTCCAGATTGCGGAGAATGTAGAAAGGGCGAGAGCGCCACAAAACCGGTATTGGCCCCGCAGGTCTTTATGCATAACAAGAGAAAACGCATTTTCCCTTCATCGGGGCTGAGTTAATTGGAATTTAAAAACTGCATAACAATTTGCAAATAAATGAGACTGTGATTGTGCTGTTTTGTACAACACAGCTATGCAAATTATATATTGCTTTTTGGCTAAATCTGGAGTTCTGTAAAGAGGACCGCCTACTGCTGACCTGCAAATGCCATTTGTCTGCCTCTGCCTTGGATACTTTCAGCAGTGAAAAAAAGTATGCAGCAAGTGAAAGCAGAATCTTTGATCCACATACTTGTTCTGGTTGAGTCAAGCTGGGTTCACATATGTGTGAATTGAATGTGGGTTTCCCTGCATCCAATTCGCATAAAATGCAAATGTGCCGGTTCACACAGGTCCGGGGCCGCCAGTCTGCATTCCAAAAGAGTCTTGTGCATCTTTGGGTCCGGTTCAGGTACGAATTTGGGCAAAAATTTGCACCTGAACCGGTGAACAGGAACGCACAAGACCCCGTGCTGGGAACCGCTAGACATGTGCAATTTGTTTAGTTCAGAATTCGTTCTTTAACTAATTTTGACAAATTCGTCAATTTCCGCATTTTTCATTTTCCGAATTTTCCAAAATTATGAAATTATGAAATTTGGAAATTATGAAATTTGGAAATTATGTAATTATGAAAACGTGAAAATTCAGAAATTTGGAAAATTTGGAAGTTTGCAAATCCAAAAATAAGAATGAAAATCTGAACATTCAAAAGAATGAAAATCTGAAATAATAACTAACTAATAATAAATATTAAATTATAGGTATTGGAATTTCCTTTCAAATTTGGCTGGTGAATGTAAAGAGTATGAATTTATCCAAAGTTACGAATTATCTGAAATAACGAATGCCGCATCTAAACGAATGGAACGTAATGATCTAATAATAATAATAAATAACAAAAATAATAAAACCTTTTTATTATTATTATTTTGTTTCATTCCATTTGTTAAAATGAGGATAATTTGTAACTTCAGATAAATTTGTGTTCGCTACATTCACTAACAGCCAAATTTGAAAGTAAATTCCAATACCTATAATTTAATAGTTATTTAGAATTTTACAGATTTTTCTTTTTCTTTTTTTTTTCAGATTTTCGAATTTCTGAATTTCAAAAAATTTGGATTTTCGAATTTCTGAAAAAAGCAAAAAAATGAATGAAACAAAAACGAACAAATTATTTTTTGTCAGTGCGCATGACTAGGAGCCGCAGCCGCACATATGTGAATCTGGCCTTGCTCAGAAATAAATGAAGCTGGAGGATCAGCATGACAGGCAAAGAACTATCAATTTTAAAGGCATATCAGCGATAGCACCCCTCAGTTCCTGCCTAAAAACTTCCATTGAATCGATCGATAATTTTTTGGTAAGACTTACACTGCACCATTACAGTATTTGCATGGTCTGTGTGTGTCAGGGTTTCAGTAAATCCCTCTCAGTATTTGTTCTTATGATGTGAGAATTATAGGAATTTGCACTTTTACAATCTCATCTTTTATTATTGTCTTATATGTATAAGTTCTTCCATTATATATTGAGAGAAGGTGATAATAAATATTTTAACATTTTGTATTTTTTTTTTTTAATGTTCTTTATTTTCAAGCCTTAATTGTATCATAAACAGACCTTTGTTAATATATTACAATTAAACTTTAAAGGGCTAGAAAACTTGTGCAAACTTGCTCAGTGTAAAAGACTACTAAATGGGAAATTCTGGTTGGATTGAATGCCAAAATGAAAACTTGTTTCAGGCTGGGCTCACACTATTATGAATTGGATGTGGTTTTTAACCACATCCAATTCGCATGTCGGGAGACGTGTGAAGCGGGTCCATAGAGAGTCGATCACAATCTCCAGGACGAATGTGGAGTGAATTGCACGGGAGTCCTGTGCGTCTTTTGGTCCGTTTCAGCCAAAAATTTTGGACCGAAATTGGACCTGAAACGGTAAACAGGGACAAATCGGACCCCCTGCTGTGAGCTGCTTTGCATGCAAATGTGAACCCAGTCTTAACCACTTACCCACTGGGCACTTAAACCCCCTTCCTAACCAGACCAATTTTCAGCATTCGGTGCTCTCACACTTTGAATGACAATTACTCAGTCATGCAACACTGAACCCAAATTAATTTTGTGTCCTTTTTTCACACAAATAGAGATTTATTTTGGTGGTATTTAATCACTGCTGGGTTTTTTAAAAATTTTTTTTTGCGCTATAAATCAAAAAATACTGAAAATTCGGTCAAAAAAAAAAAAAAAAAATTCTTTGTTTCTATTAAAATTTATTGGCAGAGTATTGCAGTGTTGCACCGTGGTGGCAGAGCATTGCACCGTGGTGGCATAGCAGGCAGTGTGTTGCATAGTGGTGGCAGAGTATTGCAGTGTTGCACAGTGGTGGCAGAGTATTGCAGTGTATTGCACAGTGGTGGCAGAGTATTGCAGTGTTGCACAGTGGTGGCAGAGCAGGCAGTGTATTGCACAGTGGTGGCAGAGCAGGCAGTGTATTGCACAGTGGTGGCAGAGTATTTCTGTCACTGACCAGCGCTGTGGGAACTACACATCCAGCCCACAGCGCTGGTCCCATCTCATCCCGCTTCTCCCCTCTCACTGTACCGATCAGTACAGAGAGGGGAGGGAGGAACCGGCGTCATGACGTGACGCCGGTTTGTGTACATGTGATCGCTCCGTCATTTGACGGGGCGATCACGTGGTAAACGCCCGCTATCAGCGGGCGTTTACCGTGATGCGCCGGGTCCTCGGGACCCGGCGGTCACGGATGTTCCCGAGTGCGTGCCCCAGGGGGGCGTGCGGGAGTAAGTTTCTGGGAGGACGTCCTTAGGACATCCACTCAGGATAAGCCGACCGCGCTGTAGACGTCTTTCGACTATGGCCCGGTCGGCATGTGGTTAAGCCGGGTACACACCATCGCATTTTCCGACGGGAATTGTGTGATGACCGGCTGTTGGCGGAAAATCCGACCGTGTGTATGCTCCATCGGACAATTGTTGGCGGATTTTCCTCAGGCAAATGTTGGATGGCAGGTTTTAAAGTGGTTGTAAACTCTCCCCCACAACTTTGTCCCATGTAAATCAGCATAAAAAACCCTAATGAACACTGCTTGTAGATTCCTCTTTACTTGCTTAGTGTTATTGTAATCCTTTTTGGTCTTTAGAATGACGTCACTGAGCATACTCAGATCTCCCCTGATTTATGGCACACTCTGTGTACTTGTCTATCTATTATCAGGACTTCCTATGGCACACAACACTGAAATCCCAGGAGACTGTAGAATCATTCAGAGATTCCTCCTATCCACACCCCATGTGACATAATATGCAGTGTAAACCAGGGCAGCGGAGAGCATTACTACAGTCTTATCAGCTGAAGCTGATAAGACTTACAAAGGCAATAACTAGATAATCGGCACAAGTAAGTACTATGAAATAAAACAAGACAGCTATGAACAGGGAAGTAGGGTTGCCATAGAAACGTTGGCTTGAGAAGGAGGCATGGTTAACAGTACAGGAAGTGCTCAATGTAAGGGCGGAAATACACTCCACGGTGGACTCAGAAAACAATAATTAAGATGGCGCTGCCTTACCCCTGGAAACAAGTTTTTTAAAGTTTCTTTAAACAGCAAGTAATATGCGATTTGGGCTGAAATACAGTTTGGTAATTACTTATTATAATGGACTAAATGAAAAGAAGCATCAGAGTGGTAGAGTTTACTTCCTCCGCAGACAAATGTCTGTTGTCGGGATTTTCTGAGCCTGTGTACACAAGTCCGTTGTACAAAAGTCCAAAGTACAAACAGGCATGCTCGGAAGCGAGGACGAGCCAGCAGCGGTTGGTCTTGTAAACTAGCGTTCATAATGGAGAATTAACATTCATGACGTGGCAAATTATGAAATTTCGAAATGCAGCGCCCAATTCTCTTCTTCTTTAATGGGATAATAATGAAGCTGCTTTGCTGGTGATACTGATGGAGTTATTGCATATTAATTTTCAAAGGCTTTTTTTTTTTCTAGTGATCTCAAGAATAATATTATGTTTTTTTATGTGTCATTTGTCAATTTTACATTGTATTTTTTAAAATGTAACTGCCGACTCCCAAACTGTCATTTGAAGTAAAACACAGAGCCAAGTATTATTCTACACAATTTTTTTATTGTGCATTAAAAAAATAAAAAATTAGACATGCTATCTGCCAATAGAACTTAACCAAAAAGAGCATTCTATGCATCCAAAAATATAGAAAATATATCAAATTAAATCATTATTATTCAACCAAAAAATAAAATAAAAGCCTCATGCATGTGTCCTGCTTCTTAATATAGGGGGTCAACAATGCCAAGAGTTGGTGAAAGTAGGGGTCTGTCATCCAGAGATAATTCCTAAAATCATCCGGATTATTCTCCTGGAGCTCCCGCAGCAAAGGCATATCACATAATTGGTCACGATTAATAAAGCAACCAATTTTTGGTCCAAGAAATCCTCCTCCTCCTGTTCCTGGACTGGACTTGGGTCAAAGCAATAACTCCAAGGCCAATAATAAATAACACGTTATCTCCTCCCATTCCGCAACATGGCTGGTTCAGAAACGAACGGAAAAGCACGAAATGAAAAGCGTGAATCAACACTCACCAAAATTCTACTAACATAAAAATTAGCAGAAGGAGCCCAAAAGGTGGTGTTAAAGAGCTGAAAAAACACGTAGTACGTCACTATGTTCATGGTTGTTGGCCGACAATTCCTTGCCATTTGTATGCAAGACAAAATCCAGGCACACGCCTTCGGACAAAAGTCAGAGGTTTTGTCTGCGGAAAATCCGATCGCGTGTACGAGGCTTAAGCCTTTATGCTGATTTACAACTAGAACAAAAACTGGAGTAAAAAGCGATGGTATTGACCACAGTGACCAGAAGCAAAGCATCAAGACTGCACCATATGTACAGCCCGATTGTTCCAATTTAGGTGGGTGGCCGGGGGAGGGGGGGGTGGGTTGTTAAACTGCGGTTCTTTAGGCTACTTTTACACTGAAGGCGTTTTTCAGGCGTTTTAGCGCTAAAAATAGCGCCTGAAAATAGCCTCTCATGCTTCCCCAATGTGAAAGTCCGAGTGCATTCACACTGAGGCGGTGCGCTTGCGGGACGGGAAAAAAAGTCATGCAAGCAGCATCTTTGGGGCAGCATGGGAGCGCTGTATACAGCGCTCCTACACTGCCCCTGCCCATTGGAATGAATGGGCAGTGCTTCAGAAGCTCTGCAACACGGGCGCTTTAAACACTTTCTTCAGCGGGGGTTCAAAGCAACCTTCTAGTGGCCAAAAAGCACCGCTAAAATGACGGTAAAGTGCTGCTAAAACGAGCAGCGATTTACCGCCAACGCGGTCGTGGCTACAGTGTGAAAGTAGCCTTAAAGTGGTTGTAAACCCTTACAGACCACTTTGACCTACAGGTAAGCCTAGATTAAGGCCGCGTACACACGGTCGGAATTCTCGTTGGAAAAAGCTCTGATGGTTTTCCCGTCGGAATTCCGACGGAATTTCGCTCAAACTGTCTTGCCTACACACGGTCACACCAAATTCCGACGGTCTGTAACACAGCGGCATAAAACACGTTCGACAGCACTATCAAAGGGAAGTTTAATGCTTCCGAGCATGCGTCAAATTGTTTTTGAGGATGCGTCGGAATTTTGCGTGTCGGAATTGCATACACACGATCGGAAAATCCGATAGAAAGGTTTTCCGTCTGAAAAATTGAGAACAGGTTCTCAATCCAAAGTCCGTCGGAAATTCCGACAGAAAAAGACTGATGGGTATACACACGGTCGGAAAATCAGTTGAAAAGCTCCCATCGGACTGTTTCCATCGGAAAGGCATAAGGCTTACCTGTAGGTCCAAGAAATATCTCCTTAACCGTACAGGTTAAGGAGATATTTTACGAAAAAAGGGGCACCGCTGTCTACGGCGCATGCGCACCGTAGACAACGGCGCAGGAGCACTGGGTGCGCCGCAAGTGAAGGCAAACATGCCATCGCTTACAGCTCCCGCACGCATGCGCCGGAGTGGCGTCATCGATGCGCCAGCCACTCACAGCGCCGGAGCAGCGATACCCGGAAAGAAGATGGACGCTCCATGGAAGAGGGGACAGCGGTGACATCGCTGGCTCCTGTGTCAGGTAAGTGACACATAATGGGCTACTATGCGATGCATAGTAGTCCATTATGCTTTACCTTTGCAGGGAAACAAAGAGGAAGTAAACCCCTCAGGGTTTACTTCCTCTTTAAAGCAGCTGCAAGACAACGGCATAATGTGCTAGTATGCATTGTATACTAGCACATTATGAAATACCTACCTTTTAGAATGCAGCCCTCCAGCGGCACCGGTCACCGCTGACGGGGCTTCCATCTTCATCTGGTCTTCCTTCCCACTTCGAGTGCTTCTGATTGGCTGATCCGCGATGATGTCACTCCCACGTGTGCGGAAGTCGCGGCTGCGGCATGGAGTCCGTCCTTTCAGAGCGCATGCACCGAGTGACCTCATCGGCTGCATGCAGTGTGAATATCTCCTAAAAGGTGCAAGTTTAGGAGACATTCACTGTACCTACAGTCAAGTCTTATTATAGGCTTACCTGTAGGTACAAGGTAAAATGAACACTTTATTACCAAATGAAAGCCACCAGTCTGAAAGCCCTGACACTTTTTAAAACAGAACTTCATCCCTAAATGGAGGTTCCACTTTATACCCTACGCTCCACTTTATACCCTACGTTCCACTTTATACCCTACGCTCCACTTTATACCCTACGCTCCACTTTATACCCTACGCTCCACTTTATACCCTACGCTCCACTTTATACCCTACGCTCCACTTTATACCCTACGTTCCACTTTATACCCTACGCTCCACTTTATACCCTACGTTCCACTTTATACCCTACGCTCCACTTTATACCCTACGCTCCACTTTATACCCTACGCTCCACTTTATACCCTACGCTCCACTTTATACCCTACGTTCCACTTTATACCCTACGCTCCACTTTATACCCTACGCTCCACTTTATACCCTACGTTCCACTTTATACCCTACATTCCACTTTATACCCTACTCTCCACTTTATACCCTACGTTCCACTTTATACCCTACGCTCCACTTTATACCCTTTATTACCTACAGTCAAGTCTTATTATAGGCTTACCTGTAGGTACAAGGTAAAATGAACACTTTACTACCAAATGAAAGCCACCAGTCTGAAAGCCCTGACACTTTTTAAAACAGAACTTCATCCCTAAATGGAGGTTCCACTTTATACCCTACGCTCCACTTTATACCCTACGTTCCACTTTATACCCTACGCTCCACTTTATACCCTACGCTCCACTTTATACCCTACGCTCCACTTTATACCCTACGTTCCACTTTATACCCTACGCTCCACTTTATACCCTACGTTCCACTTTATACCCTACGCTCCACTTTATACCCTACGCTCCACTTTATACCCTACGTTCCACTTTATACCCTACGCTCCACTTTATACCCTACGCTCCACTTTATACCCTACGCTCCACTTTATACCCTACGCTCCACTTTATACCCTACGTTCCACTTTATACCCTACGCTCCACTTTATACCCTACGCTCCACTTTATACCCTACGTTCCACTTTATACCCTACGCTCCACTTTATACCCTACGTTCCACTTTATACCCTACGCTCCACTTTATACCCTACGTTCCACTTTATACCCTACTCTCCACTTTATACCCTACGTTCCACTTTATACCCTACGCTCCACTTTATACCCTTTATTACCTACAGTCAAGTCTTATTATAGGCTTACCTGTAGGTACAAGGTAAAATGAACACTTTACTACCAAATGAAAGCCACCAGTCTGAAAGCCCTGACACTTTTTAAAACAGAACTTCATCCCTAAATGGAGGTTCCACTTTATACCCTACGCTCCACTTTATACCCTACGTTCCACTTTATACCCTACGCTCCACTTTATACCCTACGTTCCACTTTATACCCTACGCTCCACTTTATACCCTACGCTCCACTTTATACCCTACGCTCCACTTTATACCCTACGTTCCACTTTATACCCTACGCTCCACTTTATACCCTACGTTCCACTTTATACCCTACGTTCCACTTTATACCCTACGTTCCACTTTATACCCTACGCTCCACTTTATACCCTACGCTCCACTTTATACCCTACGCTCCACTTTATACCCTACGTTCCACTTTATACCCTACTCTCCACTTTATACCCTACGTTCCACTTTATACCCTACGCTCCACTTTATACCCTACGTTCCACTTTATACCCTACGCTCCACTTTATACCCTACGCTCCACTTTATACCCTACGCTTCACTTTATACCCTACGCTCCACTTTATACCCTACGCTCCACTTTATACCCTACGTTCCACTTTATACCCTACGCTCCACTTTATACCCTACGCTCCACTTTATACCCTACGCTCCACTTTATACCCTACGCTCCACTTTATACCCTACGTTCCACTTTATACCCTACGCTCCACTTTATACCCTACGTTCCACTTTATACCCTACGCTCCACTTTATACCCTACGCTCCACTTTATACTCTACGCTCCTTCTCCTCTCCATCTTTTGGTACTTTTTTTTGGGGGGGGGGGGGAGCAACTATTTCTGGCAGGTAACCACTTCCATTGGAATAACCTAAGCAGTTCCACTGGAGGTTCTCCCCCCACCGGTAACCTCCTGGGACACATTACAGGTCCCTAGAGGCTGCGGGGCCATTCACAGAATGCAGCACGGCTAGCACATGTGCAGGGGACCCAAGGACCAGCAAAGAACTGACTCAGGTCAGGACATTGCAGTTATCGGCTTCAGTATTTAACCACTTGCTTACTGGGCAATTAAACCCCCCCCCCCCCTCCTATCCAGACCAATTTTCAGCTTTCAGTGCTAATGCACTTTGAATGACAATTGCGCGGTCATACAACACTGTACCCAAATGAAATTTTTATAATTTTTTTCCCCAAATAGAGCTTTCTTTTGGTGGTATTTGATCACCTGTGCGATTTTTTTTTTTTTTTTTTTTATTATTTTAATTTAAAAAGACAGAATTTTTGAAAAAAACTTTTTTTTTTTTATCTTTTATTTTGTTATAAAATTTTTAAAACAGGTAATTTTTGTCCTCCATTGATGTACGCTGATGAGGCGGCACTGATGGGCACTGATATGTGGCAGTGATGGGCAGTGATGGTTTGTCCTATCCCTCTAACTTTTGCTGGACAGCTTGGTCTATTATAGGACAATGGAATATAACAGACTTAAAGGGGTTGTAAAGGTACGTGTTTTTTTCACCTTAACTGGTTCCCGACCGGCGCACGACGATATACGCCGGCAGAATGGCACGGACAGGCAGGAGGGCGTATATATAAGTCCCTCCTTTAAGCCGTCCGTGCCATCGGGAGCGCGCCGGGAGCGGCGCGCTCCGGTCGGTACCCCCGTGAGGCCGCTCGCCGGTCCCGCGGACTCGATCGCCGCGGGGACACCCGCGATCGTCTCACGGGAAGGCAGAACGGGGAGATGCGGAATAGACAGCATCTCCCCATTCTGCCTAGCAACTAGTGACGCCGATCTCTGCTCCCTGGGATTGGAGCAGAGATCAGCATTCACTAGCTGACAGCCATGCCCCCCCACAGTAAGAAACACACCCCTAGGCATACTTAACCCCTCCCTGCCCCCTTGTGGTTAACCCCTTCACTGCCAGTGTCATTTATACAGGAATCAATGCATTTAAATAGCATTGATTGCTGTATTAATGACAATGGTGTCAAAAATGTCCGATGTGTCCGCCATAATGTCGCAGTCACAAAAAAAAAAAAACGCTGATCGCCGCCATTACTAAAAAAAAAAAAAAAATTATTAATAAAAATGCTATAAAACTATCCCCTATCTTGTAAACGCTATGACTTCTGCGCAAACCAAAAATATGTAGAAGAATACGTATCCGCCTAAACTGAGGAAAAAAAAAAATGTTTTATATATTTTTGGGGGATATTTATTATAGCAAAAAATAAAAAATAATGTGTTTTTTTTCAAAATTGTCGCTCTTTTTTTGTTTATAGCGCAAAAAATAAAAACCGCAGGGGCGATCAAATACCACCAAAAGAAAGCTCTATTTGTGGGAAAAAAAGGACATCAATTTTGTTTGGGAGCCACGTCGCACGACCCGCGCAATTGTCAGTTAAAGCGACGCAGTGCCGAATTGCAAAAAGGGGCCTGGTCCTTTGGCTGCAAATTGGTCCGGGGCCGAAGTGGTTAAGTTGAATTTCATATTGATGTCTTATCTTATCTCTCATGTTATTTGTGGAGAGCACACATTGCCACTGGTTAGTATGACCTAATCAAAGCAGGGACATGTAGAATCTGCCTCCAGATCCAGCTGTATTGATAACACATTTTATCACTTGGAATAAACTTCAACAGCCACAAAAATCTGTTGAGTTCCCACTTTTGTCCCGTGTGTGCGTTGCGTTGCACCAGCCTGTTGAATAGCTGCAAACGCACTTTAGCGCACGCCAAACTGCACCTGACCTTTTTTTTTTTTTTAATGCATTGGATGCTGATAGTGCTTTATAGATATGTGAAGGATGAAACAATTTGTTTCGATTCGTTTTTAAATAAATTAGTTCCAGCAAGTTGGATACTTTATGTGTGTGTGGTAAAGATCCATCCAAACAGTGGTGGCCGGTGCTCAATATTTTGGTGGGGGGCAAACTAACGCCACGCACCCCCCCCCCCCCGCTAGGGGAGATGGTTGGGAATGTGGCGATCGACCCCCCCCCTCCAGCGGGAGATGGACGGGAAGGCGGCGATCAGAGGCCTTACCTTAGGAGGCAGGGCGAAGGGAGAGCCGTGCCGTTGCTTCTCCATCCCAGCCGAACAGGAAGTGTGTCCTGAGAAACGATTGGCCAGGGAGTCTGAAGACTCCCTGGCCAATCTGGTCTAAGGACCCACTTCCTGATCGGCTGGGATGGAGAAGCAACGGCACGGCTCTCCCTTCGCCCTGCCTCCTAAGGTAAGGCCGGGAGGAGAATCAGGAAGACAATAGCGAATATTAATTCGCTACTGTCACACAACTGGGTGAGAGGAGAGGATGGGAGGAGACGCATGGAGGACACTGCTCGCCGCCGTCACCTGCTGCCCCACCGAGACAGGGTAAGTTCCGGGCAGACGGTGGGCGGGGGCGGGGTTGGGTCTCACAGTGGCGACATTCGATGGGCACAGTGGCAGCATTTGATGGGCACAATGGCAGCATTTGATGGCACAGTGGCAGCGTTTGATGGGCACAGTGGCTGAGTTTGATGGGCACAGTGGCTGCTATTGATGGGCACAGTGGCTGCTATTGATGGACACAGTGGTGGCATTTGATAGGCACAGTGGTTGCAATTGATAGGCACAGTGGCGGCATTTGATGGGCACAGTGGTTGCAATTGATGGGCACAGTGGCTGCGTTTGATGGCACAGTGGCTGCATTTGATGGCACAGTGACCGCAATTGATGGCACAGTGGCTGCGTTTGATGGCACAGTGACCACAATTGATGGCACAGTGGCTGCTATTGATGGGCACAGTGACGGCATTTGATGGGCACAGTGGCTGCAATTGATGGGCACAGTGGCTATGTTTGATGGCACAGTGGCTGCGTTTGATGGCACAGTGACCGCAAATGATGGCACAGTGGCTGCGTTTGATGGGCACAGTGAGGCTGCAGTTTCTGTTTTTTTTTTTTCAGAATTTTTCAGTTTGTTTGCGCCCCCCCAAAAGCACCAGCCGCCACTGAACTGAACTGCAAGTTGACTGGGAAATCTTAAGGCTATGTTCACACCTGCACGGCTACGTGGGGCCGGGGTTTGCGCGGGCAACGAGAATCCATTCATTTGAATGGGCTGCTGTGCCCCACAACACGCAGGAAAGAAGTCCCTGCACTATTTTGGAAATCGCAGCCCATAAGGGAACCTCGGTTCCCAGTACAGTTGCGATTTCCAGTGCAAGCAGCGTACCATTAGGATTATTGGCCCCTGCCCGCTGGTCCCACATTTCTCTATGTGGGTGGTTGCTGCTGCCAGTATTTGTGTGGATCCTGCAGCAGCACCACCAGTACAAATGTGAGCCTAGCCTTAAAGGGGTTGTACCCTACGCATTAAGGTGAAAAAACTTCTGACACTGACCGGCCCCCCAGCAAACCCCCCCCCCCCCCCCCCCCCCCCCCCCGTTTTACTCACCTGAGCCCGTTCATTCCCACGGCGGAGACGCGCTCTCTACCCGGGGTTCTCGGCTCCCACTGCTGTCAATCAAATTATCAAATCAAAAGACGCGGGCGCCGGTGGAGCGCGCCCGCACTGGTGTCCACCTAAGGAGAG
This sequence comes from Lithobates sylvaticus, assembly GCA_028564925.1. Lineage (NCBI taxonomy): Eukaryota > Metazoa > Chordata > Amphibia > Anura > Ranidae > Lithobates > Lithobates sylvaticus. The sequence goes on along the minus strand of CM053036.1, from coordinate 25,867,565 downwards.
CACTTCTCCAACGTGGGCACTTGATGCGGGGAGGAGCTACCAGCGCCGCCTGGGGATCCCAGAAGAGGAGGATCGGGGTCACTCTGTGCAAAACGAACTGCACAGTGGAGGTAAGTATGACTTGTTAATTAAAAAAAAAAATGAGGGTTTACAACCTCTTTAACCACTTCAATACTGGGCACTTAAACACTTTCCTGCCCAGACCAATTTTCAGCTTTCAGCGCTGTCGCACTCTGAATGACAATTGCGCGGTCATGCTACACTGTACCCAAATGAAATTTTTATAATTTTTTTCCCACAAATAGAGCTTTCTTTTGGTGGTATTTGATCACCTCTACGGTTTTTATTTTTTGCTAAACAAATAAAAAAAGACCAAAAATTTTGAAAAAAAAATTTTTTTTTTTTTGTTTCAGTTTCAAAACGTTGTAAATAAGTAAGTTTTCTCCTTCACTGATGGGCACTGATGGGGCTGCACTGACGGGCACTGATAAGGCGGCACTGATGGGCACTGATGAAGTGGCACTGATGAGGTGGCATTGATGGGCACTGATATGTGGCACTGATAGGCGGCACTGATGGGCGACATGGATGGGCACTGATAGGTGGCACAAATTGGCACTGATAGCTGGCACGGATTGGCATGGATGAGCATGGATAGGCGGCACAAATGGGCATGGATAGTTGGCACGGATGAGCATGGATGGGCACTAATAGGCGGCATGGATGGGCACTGATAGGCGGCCCATCCATTTACACTGTGATCAGCCGTGATTGGACATGGCTGATCACGTGGTAAAGAGTCTCCGTCGGACACTCTTTACCAAGATCGTAGTTGCGGGGTGTCAGACTGACACCCCGCAACAACGATCGCCGCGATACGCGCCCCCGGGGCGCGCAGCGGCTCAATATCATATGATGTCCGGTCAGGATTTTAAAACCACTTTGCCTACGTCATTGTACAATAGGGCGGGCGGCAAGTGGTTAATACAAACATCATAGTTACATAGTATCCTTTAGGCCCCTTTCACACTGGGGCGTTTTTCATGCGGTGCAGCGCTAAAAATAGCGCCTGTTCACCGCATGAAAAAAATCCTGCCCCTTTAACTCCAGTGTGAAAGCCGACGGGCTTTCACACTGGAGCGGTGCGCTAGCAGGATGAAAAAAAAAGTCCTGCTAGCAGCATCTTTGGAGCGGGATAGGAGCGGTGTGTTCACCGCTCCTATACCGCTCCTTCCCATTGAAAAGAATGGGAGACCGCGGTAAAACCGCAGCAATACCGCCGCAAAGCGCCGCTACGGCGGCGCTCTGCGGGGGGTGTTTAACCCTTTTTCGGCCGCTCGCGGGGGGTAAAACCGCACCGCGAGCGGCCGAAAACCGCGGTAAAAACGACGGTAAAGCAGCGCTAAATATAGCGCTGCTTTACCGTCACCGCGGCTCACCGCCCCAGTGTGAAAGGGGCCTTAGTATTGTTTTCAAAACTCCTTAAAACAACACCTGCACTGCACAGTGACATTTCTCCTATGTACAGTTGTACACAGACTTTTTTTTACAACTCTGTATCCACTATACAAAGATCTATGTACTGAGATACACGGCATATCTTTATTATATTTTTAAATTATTATTGATATAGAAAAATTGCAGTAATTGATATATATATATGTATACTGCAATTTTGATATATTAATATATATATATTTTATATATTAATAATTTATGTCACAATGTTCCTCTCCTGGTTGTATACATTGTATATGTACACACAGTGAGGAGTGTATTATAGTATATAGTGATTGGATACATTGTATACAGTGCCTTGAAAAAGTATTCATACCCCTTGACATTTTCCAAATTTTGTCATATTACAACCAAAATCATGAATGTCTTTTATTGGGATTTTATGTGATAGACCAACACAAGTGAAGTGGAAGGATGATAAATGATTTTCAATTTTTTTTATTTTTTTTTACAAATTAATATGTGAAAAGTGTGGCGTGCATTTGTATTCAGCCCCCTTTACTCTGATATCCCTAAAATCTAGTGGAACCAATTGCCTTCAGAAGTCACCTAATTAGTAAATAGAATCCACCTGGGTGCAGGGCCGCCATCAGGGGGGTACAGCCAGTACACATGTAAGGGTCCCGCCCGTCTGAGGGGCCCGGACCACAGGTCACAACCCGGACTATCCTTAACACCAGGCAGCTGCCGTCAGAGCGGACCGGCTGCCAGGAAGCAGGGGGGGATATGTGGGTGGATCCCACGTGTGTGCAGGTCAGGGCTTGCTGTCAGACGCTGTGCGGGGTGGGGTGACGTCAGGAGCCAGGTCGGAGGGCCCCATGAAGGAGGACATCAGGGGGGAGGAGCCCCTCCCACCTGTCCCGCTGCCTCCCACCTGTCTCGCTGCCCACCTGTCCCGCTGCCTCCTACCTGTCCCGCTGCCCACCTGTCCCGCTGCCTCCTACCTGTCCCGCTGCCCCGTAACCTTTGATACTCCCTCCCACCTGTCCCTCTGCCCCCCACCTGAGATACTGCCTCTAATCTGTGATGCTGCCCCTTCCCCCACTTTTCCCGCTGCCACCTGTCCCACTGACCCCCTTCCATGACACTTTCCCCTCCAGTTCCATTGCCCCCTACCTGTGACACTGCCTCCCACCTGTCCCGCTGCCTCCCACCTGTCCCGCTGCCCACCTGTCCCGCTGCCTCCCACCTGTCCTTTTGCCCCCTACCTGTGACACTGCTTCCCACCTGTCCCACTCCCTCCCACTTGTCCCGCTGCCCCGCAACCTATGATACTCCCTCCCACCTGTCCCTCTGCCCCCCACCTGTGACACTGCCTCTCATCTGCCCCACTGTTCCCCACCTGAGACACTGCCTCTCATCTGCCCCACTGTTCCCCACCTGAGACACTGCCTCTAATCTGTGATTCTGCCCCCGTCCCCCACTTTTCCCGCTGCCCCCCACCTGTCCCACTGCCCCCCTTCCATGACACTTCCCCCTCCTGTCCTGCTGCCCCCTCCTGTCTCGCTGCCCCCCTTCCATGGCACTTCCCCCTCCAGTTCCGCTGCCCCCCGCCTGTCCCACTGCCCTCCTTTCATCCAGCTGCCCCCTCCTGTCACACTGGTCTTTTCCTGTGATACTCCCCCCTCCTGTCCCACTTCCCCCTCCTAACCCACTGCCCCCCACCTGTCCCCCTGCTCCCTTTCTGTCCCACTTCCCCCCTTCTGTGGTAGGAGGAGATGGGACTGGAGGACGAGGACATGGGATGGAGGAGATGGGATTGCAGGAGGATGAAGAGGACATGGGATGGAGAAGGAAGGCCTAAAGCTGTGTAAGGGGCCCCACCATTTCTGGTGACTGCCTAGCCTGTGTGTAATTTAATCTCAGTATAAATACAGCTGTTCTGTGAAGCCCTCAGAGGTTTGTTAGAGAACCTTAGTGAACAAACAGCACCATGAAGGCCAAGGAACACACCAGACAGGTCAGGGATAAAGTTGTGAGACGTTTAAAGCAGGGTTAGGTTATAAAAAAAATATCCCAAGTTTTAAACATCTCACGGAGCTCTGTTCAATCCATCATCTGGGGCAAGACTTAAAAAATTGCTGTTCACAGACGCTCTCCATCCAATCTGACAGAGCTTGAGATATTTTGCAAAGAAGAATGGGCAAAAATATCACTCTCTAGGTGTGCAAATCTGGTAGAGACATCCCCAAAAAGAATTGCAGCTGTAATTGCAGTGAAAGGAGGTTCTACAAAGTATTGACTCAGGGGGGCGCTATACAAATGTACCCCACACAAAACCATTTATCATTTTCCTTCCACTTCACAATTATGGGCCACTTTGTGTTGGTCTATCATATAAAATCCCAATAAATACATTTACATTTCTGATTGTAACACGACAAAATGTGGAAAATTTCAAGGGGTATGAAAACTTTTTTAAGGCACTGTATTAGACACAGTGAGTGTCTATTGTAGTACAGTGATTGGATACATTTCATACACAGTGAGGGTGTATTATAGTACACAGTGATTGGATACATTGTACACAGTGAGGGTGTATTATAGTACACAGTGATTGTATACATTGTATACACAGTGAGGGTGTATTATAGTACACACTGATTGGATACATTGTACACAGTGAGGGTGTATTATAGTACACAGTGATTGGATACATTGTACACAGTGAGGGTGTATTATAGTACACAGTGATTGGATACATTGTACACAGTGAGGGTGTATTATAGTACACAGTGATTGTATACATTGTATACACAGTGAGGGTGTATTATAGTACACAGTGATTGGATACATTGTACACAGTGAGGGTGTATTATAGTACACAGTGATCGGATACATTGAACAGAGTGGGGGTGTATTATAGCACACAGTGATCGGATACATTGTACACAATGAAGGTGTATTATAGCACACATTGATCAGATACATTGTACACAATGAGGGTGTATTATAGTACACAGTGATCAGATACTTTGTACACAGTGAAGGTGTATTATAGTACACATTGATCAGATACATTGTACACAGTGAGGGTATATTATAGTACACAGTGATTGAATACATTGTACACAGTGAGGGTGTATTATAGTACACAGTGATCGGATACATTGTACACAGTGAGGGTGTATTATAGTACACAGTGATTGGATACATTGTACACAGTGAAGGTGTATTATAGTACACATTGATCAGATACATTGTACACAGTGAGGGTGTATTATAGTACACAGTGATCGGATACATTGTACACAATGAAGGTGTATTATAGCACACATTGATCAGATACATTGTACACAATGAGGGTGTATTATAGTACACAGTGATCAGATACTTTGTACACAGTGAGGGTGTATTATAGTACACAGTGATCGAATACATTGTACACAGTGAGGTTGTATTATAGTACACAGTGATTGGATACATTGTACACAGTGAGGGTGTATTATAGTACACAGTGATTGGATACATTGTATATACAGTGAGGGTGTATTATAGTACACAGTGATTGGATACATTGTACACAGTGAGGGTGTATTATAGTACGGGGGTGAGAGATGGAAGGGGGTGGGTGTATGAGAGAGGGAGTAAGTGAAAGAGAGGGGGTGAGAGAGCGAGAGGGACTGAGAGATAGGGGGGACTTAGAAACGGGAAGGCTGAGAGAGGGGGTGGGTGAGAGAGACCAGGTTCTAGGAACGCTGGGGAGGCTGCGCCCGCTCCTGCTCGTCTCTTCGGTGGTCAGGGAGGGGGTGGATCTCTTCTCCCTCCCAGGCTCTCACAAGTCTAGCTGCCCTCCTCGCTGTCCACTTTCCCCAAATTCCCCCGGCCTCGTCGCTGTTTGCTGCCACTCTGCCTGCCACCGAACTCTCCAGGAAAACAACAGGGCTCAAGAGGCAGTGTGTTAAGCAGTGGCGGCTGGTGCTCAACATTTTTGGGGGGGCGCAAATAAACTGAAAAATTCTGAAAAAAAAGCCCATCAAATGCAGCCACTGTACCAAACGCAGCCACTGTGCCCATTAAAACGCAGACACTGTGCCCATCAAAACGCAGCCACTGTGCCCATCAAAATGCAGCCACTGTGCCCATCAAAATGCAGCCACTGTGCCCATCAAAACGCAGCCACTGTGCCCATCAAAATGCAGCCACTGTGCCCATCAAAACGCAGCCACTGTGCCCATCAAAACGCAGCCACTGTGCCCATTAAAACGCAGCCACTGTGCCCATCAAAACGCAGCCACTGCACTGTGCCCATCAAAACACAGCCACTTTGCCCATCAAAACACAGCCACCTTGCCCATCAAAACACAGCCACTTTGCCCCTTTAAAATACAGCCACTTTGCCCATCTAAAACAGTCCCTGCAAAGAAGCTGCCACTGTGCCGTGCCCCCCCCCCCCCCCCCCTGCACTTACCTTGTCTTGGGTGACGGCGGCATCGTGTTCTCCATTTCCTCTCCTGCCCGCTCCTCCTCTCATCCTCTCATCCTCTGCTATGATTGGACGCCTGATAGGCGCCCAATCACAGCGCCTGTCGTTTCAGCCAATCAGGGCACAGGTAACACAGACCTGTGCTCCTGATTGGCTAAGGGGCAGTACAATGTTAGCAAACCGAATTCCTTCGGTTTTCTAACATCAGTGCTGAGTGACAAGGAACGCACAGCGTTGCGCCCGCTTGTCACCTTTTTGGACGCCTATTAGCGCCTACGGCGCTAATCAGGTGTTTCCAAAAAACACCCCCACCGCTGTAATTCAGGTGCCCAGTGACCGAAAAGGGGCCGGACACCTGAATAGGGGGTGTCAGCAGCGACCATAGATAGATTCATGAAATGCATGAATCTATCTATGGTGTATAGAGAGTGACAGGAGAGGGGGGCGGCGCTCCTGCGCCCTTTATGGACGCAACGCCCCTGGTGTGAAGCAAATGAGGCGGCCGTGAGGCCCCTGTAAGTGCGAGGCCTTAGGCAACCACCTAATTTGCCTATTAAAAGAGCCGACTCTGGGACTAAGACTGGCATACCATTAAAGTTCATGTGCGTGTAAAGGCAGGAGTCCCAATACTTTTGTTAAAATCGAGTAAATATAAATATATATATATATATATATATATATATATATATATATATATATATATATATATATATATATACACACATGTGTGGTTGAGCTTTGGGGTGAACACCCTAATGTAAAAGGCTGCCTATGATGATTGGATACATTGTATGAGGTCGGATCGTATTATACAGAACACACTCCCTATTAATAGAACTGTCAGACTCTGCGCATTCCAGGTGTTCTGTCGAGAAGCGCTCCCGCCGTCGAATTGTTCCCGCGCATGCGCAGGACAGAGCCGCACGCCAGCTGAGTGGGGCGGCCCCGCCCCCTGCTCCTCCCTCCGCTGTCACATAGAAGAGGGCCGGTGGGGGGAGATGGCTCGTTCTACGCAGGTGATTGGTTACTGAAAGAGCGGACTGCCCAATCGGCGGTAATCGTCACGCCCCCACCCCGGTCTCGGATATAAGAAGTGGAAGGGGGCGCGGTCGATTTCTTAGCTCTCTGATCTCGACAGGTGTGTGATCGGTCATCGGTGATCCAGGTAAGGGGGGTGGGGCGTGCGGAGCTGGCAGATACCTGAGAAGGGGGGAGATCCGTCCCGGATTGGTAAAATTGCTATTAATGGGAGGAGGGAGGATGCTGGCGGGCGGGGCCTTTGGCTTCCCATCTGCCCGGTTACATCATTCATCCCTCCATCCCATGTACTGTCTATACATCCTTCTCTGGACAGATGAGACTGACCATACATTGTACAATCTGATCGTCATTTTGGTCTACAATCCATTGCCATAGTATGTAGGCCTGATACCCTGGGCTCCTGATGGGGCTCCTTTTGATCCCCCCCCCCACAGAGCTGGGGGCTCCTTTTGACCCCCCCCCCACGGGGCTGGGGGCTCCTTTTGACCCCCCCCCCCCACGGGGCTGGGGGCTCCTTTTGACCCCCCCCCCCCCCCCACGGGGCTGGGGGCTCCTTTTGATCCCCCCCCCCCACGGGGCTGGGGGCTCCTTTTGATCCCCCCCCCCCCCACGGGGCTGGGGGCTCCTTTTGATCCCCCCCCCCCACGGGGCTGGGGGCTCCTTTTGATCCCCCCCCCCCACGGGGCTGGGGGCTCCTTTTGATCCCCCCCCCACGGGGCTGGGGGCTCCTCTTGATACCCCCCTCCCCCCCAGGGGCTGGGGGCTCCTCTTGATACCCCCCTCCCCCCCAGGGGCTGGGGGCTCCTCTTGATACCCCCCCCCCCCCCAGGGGCTGGGGGCTCCTCTTGATACCCCCCCCCCCCCCCAGGGGCTGGGGGCTCCTCTTGATACCCCCTCCCCCCCCCCCCCTGGGGCTGGGGGCTCCTCTTGATACCCCCTCCCCCCCCCCCCCCGTGGCTGGGGGCTCCTCTTGATACCCCCTCCCCCCCCCCCGTGGCTGGGGGCTCCTTTTGATACCCTCCCCCCCCCGGGGCTGGGGGCTCCTTTTGATACCCTCCCCCCCCGGGGCTGGGGGCTCCTCTTGATACCCCCCTCCCCCCCCCCCCCCTGGGGCTGGGGGCTCCTCTTGATACCCCCTCCCCCCCCCCTGGGGCTGGGGGCTGCTCTTGATACCCCACCCCAGGGCTGGGGGCTCCTCTTGATACCCCCCCTCCTCCTGATACCTGGAAAAAGTCCTCCCTCTTAATGGGGCGGCATCTGCACTTGCAAGGGTTATTTGCTAGTTGTTCCTGTCTAGGGGATGGTAAAAGCACTTTTACATTGCTGCCCCCCCCCCCCCGAACATTCAATTATCAACCTACGCTTCCCTGTGTGTGGTGTATCGATCAAATGGGTTGACCACTGTAATATTGGCAGCCTACTAGTCCTTATGACATGGCTGCTTTAGGGCCCATGGTGGCCGGACTCATTCAAGTGAATGGGGGGTGCAGCGGATCTTCATTTTGAGGGTTAGAGGAGGTGCCTGTCAAGCGCCCTCTAAACGGTCTCCCACCATGGATCCCTTTTCAGAAGGGCGGTGGTATACCCGCATGGATGAACAATCCTTAAAGTGGTGGTAAAGTCAGGATTACTGCCAGCCCCTCTGTTGTACCAATGTATACTACACGGTAAAATGTTTAAAACAATGCTTCTAAATACATCATTTCAGATCGCCTCTGTGCGGTCACGTGACCTCCCGCCGCTCTCCTCCTCCCGATCTAAGGGCTACAGCAGGAGGGGCTGAGATCCCACTCTGATGTCAGCCAGGGAGGTCACGTGACCGCTTTGCTGTCCGCTCAGCCCCTCCTGCTGTAGCCCTTAGATCAAGAGGGGGGGGGGAACCGCGGGAGGTCACGTGACAGAGGCGATCTGAAATAAGGTGTTATCATTTTAACCTCTTCCTGGCCCTTTAAGAGATTTATAAAACGGGGAGAAGGGCTTAAGAGCACGTGATTGGCAGTCACGTGATCAGAAAACTCCAGATCGCAAGCAACGATCGGAGCCTTTTCGGTTAGGGGTCGGTAACTGTCGGGGGCTCTCGGCACAGCTGTTTGGACTGCAAAACAACGCAAATATGTGGCCCCTTGGCGCCAAGGGCCAGGCGCAGAGAGGCCACATATTTGCATGCGGCCGGCGCTAAGAGGTTGAACAAACATTTACACTGCGTAGTAGAACACCGGGGTTGGCAGTAATCCTCCCTACTCTGAATTTACTGACGACTATTGATATCGGCGGGAGGGGAAGGAAGGAGATCGCTCACACATGAGCTGGGAGGGGGAGAGAGGAGAGTCTGCGGGCTGATGGAGGCACATAAACTGACCACGGTAGCACGGATCAGCAGCCCTGATTACCGGTGGTCAGTTTACATAGGGGGGGGGGGACACGGGAACAGGCAGGATCAATCAGGTTTTCTACGGCATAGAAAGACGGGTTAGACGGCACAAGAACTATGCTGTTTAACATGCAGCAGGAATTTTTTTTTTTTTTTTAGGGTTACAGCCTCTAAGATTTTTTTTTTTTTCAGGCTTTTGCACCCCTCCTTATCTGGTGGTTCTGTCGGTAACACTTCCTGTTCTAGAAATGGGGGAAGGGGGGGGGCGTGGACATTTTAGGCACGACCAGACAAAAATATATACTTTATTATATAGACATGATATATATTAAAATCCACATTGAAGTGCTTGAAAACCCTTACAACACACTTTTTGCTACAGGTAAGCCTATAATAAGGTTTATCTGTAGTTACCCCGGATATCTCCTAAACCTGAACGGTTTAGTAGATATCCCCTGTATTTGCCAACGTCATCAGCACATGCGCACTGAAGCAACGGTGCGTACGTGCCGTTGCTTCAGTTAGACTGGCTCCTGCACGCATGCGAGGGAGTGGCGTCATCGTGGACTCCGGCCAATCACAGCGCCGGAGCCCACGATGCCCGGAAGTAACTCTGGGAGCGATGTCATAAACTCTAATTTTTTAGGTGGCTTAGACCAGTGTTTCTCAACTCCAGTCCTCAAGGCGCCCCAACAGGTCATGTTTTCAGGCTCTCCATTATTTGGCACAGGTGATTTGATCAGTTTCACTGCCTTAGTAATTACCACAGCCGTTTTATCTGTGGGAAATCTTGAAAACATGACCTGTTGGGGCGCCTTGAGGACTGGAGTTGAGAAACACTGCCTTAGACAATGAGGAATGCCTCCACTTTGCCCCGACCCTTCATCCAATTTCTAATCTAATCAGTGACTTTCTCATATTGGTGTCCATGCATGTCAGACCGGGTCGTACTTTTTCTGAGCGCAGATCACATGTGACAATGGACATACGGGTAAAATTTAAAAACTTGTCGGGGTAGGTACGCAGCTGTACGTACATGTTTGTGAAATATTCAACGGACATTCGCTGTGCCATCAACGGATGGGTCCAATATCGACGAGCTCTGACTCTGGACCTCAGGCAATTTGCGACGACGTTGCTGCCTCATCAAGAGCAACATCAGGAGCATTTCCTGACATATATTCAATGTGGGATCCAAAAAGAGGCAAATGCAAGTGTACAGCTGCTCTCTGCTGCTCACTCTGATCAAAATGGCAGAAATGGTTAATACATGCTTTCTGAGCTTGGGGAGGGTCTATATGATATCTTTACAAATGCTTATAGACGCAAACGCGGTATGAAAACGCGGCAAAACGCAAGTTTTTAAACGCAGGTTTCTGCTTTTTAAAACATTCGTTCAGCAGAGTTTGCATCTGCGTCTCGTGTGCATGGGGCCTTGTATATCTAGAAGAGAGAATCGGTTACTATGACACACCTTGTTCACTGCCTGTGGCACTACTTGTACTCTGTCAGATGTAATAACCAGTCTTTTTTTTTTTTTTTTTTTTTTTTGTATTTAAAATATGTATTCTGTCCAGTCTTTTGTCTGCCTTTCTACTTGTACATCTGCTCTGCTTCGACCTACGTGGCTGCCTCACACGGCTGTCTACTTTTTTTTTTTTTAAAGGCTAAGTGGTGTATGTTGTACAGCTTGTTTACAGTACATCTCCTCTGCTCAGCAGATTGTTTTTTCTGCCTGGCTGCTGAATGGTGAATAATCTTGTTTTGCTGTTTCTCCTCTTCCATTGCCAAATGTTTTTTGTTTATCCTTTTCAGTTGCCAAACATTTTCTGTTTTTCCTTATCCATTGATAAAGCTTTTTGTTTTTTACTTTTCTATTGCCAAACATTTTCTGGTTATGTTATTGCATTGCCAAAATGTTTTTGTTATTGCATTGCCAAAATGTTTTTGTTATTGCATTGCCAAAATGTTTTTGTTATTGCATTGCCAAAATGTTTTTTATTGCATTGCCAAAATGTTTTTTTGGTTTTTCGCATTGCCACAACGTTTTTTGGTTTTTCCATTGCCACAACGTTTTTTTGTTTTTCCATTGCCACAACGTTTTTTTGTTTTTCCATTGCCACAACGTTTTTTTGGTTTTTCCCATTGCCACAACGTTTTTTGGTTTTTTTTCCATTGCCACAAGGTTTTTTTGGTTTTTCCATTGCCACAAGGTTTTTTTGGTTTTTCCATTGCCACAACGTTTTTTTGGTTTTTCCATTGCCACAACGTTTTTTTGGTTTTTTCCATTGCCACAACGTTTTTTCCATTGCCACAACGTTTTTTTGGTTTTTCCATTGCCACAACGTTTGTTTTTTTCCATTGCCACAACGTTTTTTCCATTGCCACAACGTTTTTTCCATTGCCACAACGTTTTTTCCATTGCCACAACGTTTTTTGGTTTTTCCATTGCCACAACGTTTTGGTTTTTCCATTGCCACAACGTTTTGGTTTTTCCATTGCCACAACGTTTTGGTTTTTCCATTGCCACAACGTTTTGGTTTTTCCATTGCCACAACGTTTTGGTTTTTCCATTGCCACAACGTTTTGGTTTTTCCATTGCCACAACGTTTTGGTTTTTCCATTGCCACAACGTTTTGGTTTTTCCATTGCCACAACGTTTTGGTTTTTCCATTGCCACAACGTTTTGGTTTTTCCATTGCCACAACGTTTTGGTTTTTCCATTGCCACAACGTTTTGGTTTTTCCATTGCCACAACGTTTTGGTTTTTCCATTGCCACAACGTTTTGGTTTTTCCATTGCCACAACGTTTTGGTTTTTCCATTGCCACAACGTTTTGGTTTTTCCATTGCCACAACGTTTTGGTTTTTCCATTGCCACAACGTTTTTTTGGTTTTTCCATTGCCACAACGTTTTTTCCATTGCCACGTTTTTTTGGTTTTTCCATTGCCACAACGTTTTTGTTTTTTTCCATTGCCACAACGTTTTTTCCATTGCCACAACGTTTTTTTGGTTTTTCCATTGCCACAACGTTTTTTTGGTTTTTCCCATTGCCTTTGTTTTTGGACAAGAGTATTGTATGTTTAGCCAGCTTAACTTTTAACCACTTCAGCCCCGGACCATTTGGCAGCCAAAGGACCAGAGGTCTTTTTTCAATTTCGCACTGCACTACTTTAACTGGTAATTGCGCGGTCATGCAATTTTGTAACCAAACGAAATTTGCGTCCTTTTCTTCCCACAAATAGAGCTTTCTTTTGATGGTATTTGATTGCCTCTGTGATTTTTATTTTTTGAGATATAAACGGAAAAAGAGCGAAAATTTTGAAAAAAAAAGAGATTTTCTACTTTTTGTTATAAAAAAAATCTAATAAACTCAATTTTAGTCAAACATTTGGGCCAAAATGTATTCAGCCACATGTCTTTAGTAAAAAAAAATGCCAATAAGCGTATATTTATTGGTTTGCGCAAAAGTTATAGCGTCTACAAACTAGAGTACATTTTCTGGAATTTACACCGCTTTTAATTTATGACTGCCTATTTCATTTCTTGAGGTGCTAAAATGGCAGAGAAGTACAAAACCCCCCCAAATGACCCCATTTTGGAAAGTAGACACCCCAAGCTATTTGCTGAGAGGCATGTTGAGCCCATTGAATATTTTTTTTTTTTTAGTCCCAAGTGATTGAATAAAGACAAAAATAAAAAAGATTTTTTTTTTTTTCAAAAAGTTGTCACTAAATGATATATTGCTCACACATGCCATAGTTATATGTGGAATTGCACCCCAAAATACATTTTGCTGCTTCTCCTGAGTATGGGGATACCACATGTGTGGGACTTTTTGGGAGCCTAGCCGCATACGGGGCCCCGAAACCCAAGCACCGCCTTCAGGATTTCTAAGGGTGCAAATTTTTGATTTCACTCCTCACTACCTATCACCGTTTCGAAGGCCATAAAATGCCAAAATAGCACAAAAACCCCCCAAATGACCCCATTTTGGAAAGTAGACACCCCAAGCTATTTGTTGAGAGGCATGGTGAGTATTTTACAGCTCTCATTTGTTTTTGAAAATGAAGAAAGTAAAGAAAAAAAAAAATTTTTTTTCTTTTTTCAATTTTCAAAACTTTGTGACAAAAAGCGACATCTGCAAAATACTCACAATACCTCTCAGCAAATAGCTTGGGGTGTCTACTTTCCAAAATGGGGTCATTTTGGGGGGTTTTATGCCATCTGGGCATTCCATGGCCTCCGAAACTGTGATTGGCAGTGAGAAGTGAAATAAAAAAATTACACCCTTAGAAAGCCTGAAGGCGGTGATTGGTTTTTGGGGTTCCGTACGCAGCTAGGCTCCCAAAAAGTCCCACACATGTGGTATCCCCGTACTCAGGAGAAGCAACAGAATGTATTTTGGGGTGTATTTCCACATATGCCCATGACATGTTTGAGCAATATATCATTTAGTGACAACTTTTTGTAAAAAAAATATATATATTTTTTTTTTTTCATTATTCAATCTCTTGGGACAAAAAAAAAAAATATTTAATGGGCTCAACATTGCTCTCATCAAATAGCTTGGGGTGTCTACTTTCCAAAATGGGGTCATTTGGGGGGGGTTTGAAGGAAGAAGAAGAAGAGAAGAAGGCGGCGGCGGCGGCGACAGCGACACAAGACCGGGCCACCGCTAGTAAAAGAGCTATAAGAAGATAGCGGAGGCCCGGCAAGAAGAACCGAAGTGCAGTACAGGACTCCGAAGTCGGAAGAAGATCCCGGAGGGTGGCGACGATGAAGAAGAAAGCCGCGCTCCTCCGCTAGTAAAAGAGCTAGCAGAAGATAGCGGAGGAGTCCGGCGAGAAGACCCCCCAAGACGGAAGAAGACCCCTGGAGCTGTGTAATAAAGTATTTTAAAAACTTTTGTTGTGTTTTTTTTATTTACACTTTTTTCACATCATACCCCATACTCATTCACATAGGGTCGGGGGCCGGTATCTGGGGGCCCTCTTATTAAATGGGGCTCCCAGATTCCGATAAGCCCCCCCCGCCCGCAGACCCCGACAACCAAAGACCAGGGTTGTCGGGAAGAGGCCCTTGTCCTCATCAACATGGGGACAAGGTGCTTTGGGGTGGGGGGGGCCGCCTTTCCCCAAGGCACCCCATGGTGAGGGCACGCGGCCTGGTATGGCTCAGGGGGGGGGGCGGCGCGCGCTCGTCCCCACCCCCTTTCCTAACCGGCTGGGCTGCGTGCTCGGATAAGGGTCTGATATGGATTTGGGGGGTACCCCCACGCTGTTTTCTCGCGTAGGGATTCCCCTTTCAATCCATACCAGGTGACAGGGCTAGTGAGGTGTCAATCTCGCCGATCGAGGCGGCGGCATCGTCTTCCTTCGCTAGTCCAGTCTACCTGGAGTCACGTTCTAAATGAACGGACTTTACTCCGTGTGTGGGGCAAGTCCGTTCATTTGCTGAGTCCGGCGGATAATTTTGAGTCAAAACTTCTTACTAAGTCCGCCGGACTTTTGGGAAGAAAAGTCCGCTGGAGCCCACACACGGGCGGATTGTCTGGCGGACAATCCCGCGGGAAAGTCTGATCGTGTGTAAGGGGCATTAGTGATATAAACCCACCCATTCTTTGTTAGGTACCTACGTTTCTTAGCTTATCCAAGACAATTACTCAGCTCTAATATGTGTCAAGAAAATACCCCAGTATTTGTGTCCTCAGTGGTAGCACCAACAACTTGGTCCAATCACCATGGACTGTATCCAGGAACATGTTGTCCACAAACAGGAAGGGAGGTGTGAGAATTGTGGAATCATCATGTTCTAATTACATAATCCCATCCTTGGTGTCAGGAAAAGTTCATAGGTGTTAATCCTTTGATTTACGTGGTTGAAGGTGTGAATTGCTGCCAAAAACCAGGGTGGATATGTTAAAACAGCATTGTATGTGGAAGACAGATGGTGCTGAAGGTGTTCACCCCTGTACTTAAGGCTACTCTGGCATTTTGGCGACAATTCACACTTTCAGCTATGTAACTCAAAGGATTAACACCCATGAAGCTTTCCTGACACCAAGGATGGAATTATGTAACTAGAACAGGGTATTTCTACATTTTCCACATCTCCCACCTTGTTCTTGAACAATAACATCTGCCTTTCCAAGGTGCTACCTTAATGGATGTTACAGAAACTACAGAAAAAGTCCAGTTAAATGTGACTACTAGATACACTATATTACCAAAAGTATTGGGACACCTGCCTTTCAACACACATGAACTTTAATGGCATCCCAGTCTTAATACTGAACCCTACGGACTGAGTTGGCCCACTCTTTGCCGCTATAACAGCTTCAACTCCTCTGGAAATTCTGTCCATAAGGTTTAGTAGTGTGTCTATGGGAATGTTTGACCATTCTTCCAGAAGTGCATTTGTGAAGTAAGGCACTGATGTAGACAAGAAGGCCTGGATCTCAGTCTCCGCTCTAATTCATCCCAAAGGTGTTCTATCGGGTTGAGGTCAGGATTCTGTGCAGGCCATTTAAGTTCCCTCACCCCAAACTCGCTCATCCATGTCCTTATGGACCTTGCTTTGTGCACTGGTCCAAATCATTTGGTGGGGGGGGGGGGGGGGGGATTATGGTGTGTGGCTATTTTTCAGGGGTTGGGCTTGGCCCCTTAGTTCCAGTGAAGGGAACTCTTATGACGTCAGCATACCAAGACATTTTGGACAATTTCATGCTCCCAACTTTGTGGGAACAGTTTGGGGATGGCCCCTTCCTGTTCCAACATGACTGCGCACCGGTGCACAAAGCCTCATCTGCAGATATCACCCAAATCGTCCCCTCCGCTCCTCCGAGGACCTCCTGCTCTCCAGCTCCCTTGTTACCTCCTCCCATGCTCGCTCCCATGCTTCAAGACTTCTCCAGAGCTTCTCCCATCCCTTCGATGGGCGCTGGTGAGGCTGCGTTTGATGGGCGCTGGTCAGGCTGCATTGATGGGCACTGGTGAGGCTGCATTCAATGGGCGCTGCTGAGGCTGCATTCGATGGGCGCTGGTAAGGCTGCATTTGATGGGCGCTGGTGAGGCTGCATTCAAAGGGCGCTGGTGAGGCTGCATTGATGGGCCCTGGTGAAGCTGCATTGATGGGCGCTGGTGAGGCTGCATTGATGGGCGCTGGTGAGGCTGCATTGATGGGCGCTGGTGAGGCTGCATTCGATTGGGCACTGGTGAGGCTGCATTCGATGGGCACTGGTGAGGCTGAATTCGATGGGCGCTGGTGAGGCTGCATTTTATGGGAGCTGGTGAGACTGCATTTGATGGGCACTTCATTAAAAAGATGGAGTATACATGGGCAGAGCAAAGGGGGTGGAGTCAGGGCAGCAAAATTAGGTTTTGCCTATGGTGTCAAAAACCCTTACACCAGCCCTGGGTACCGGCGGGGGGCAGGTCTGGCGGAGGTGGTGCCTGAGCGTGTCGCGTGATGTCATGGTGCAAGGGAGCCAAGCGGAGCGGCCAGAGCCTCATGTGCAGGTCTGCGGGATGGGAGCAAGGCAGGCCGGGAGTGGGACTGTCAGTGTTGTTTGGACTGGAGTGAACTGAAGAGACCACCTGGCATGGAGAGACACTATCACTGTGACTCAGGAGGGGACATGTTGGTGATCTGTGCTGCTGCACACTGCTCAATTTCATGTGTGTGTGCCTGTCCATTCTAATTTCCTGCCCGCCTGAGTCCTGCCTCTAAGCCACTTACTTACTATATTGAAAATAAAATAAGAAATATGCTTTTTTATTTAATATGTACCTTAAAGGGGTTGTAAAGGTTCGTTTTTTTTATTTTCTAAATATGTTCCTTTAAGGTAGTGTACGGCTGGATAACTTACCTTTTCCTTCGTTTCCTTTTGTAAATGCTTTTTTTCTGTGTGTAAATTTTCAACTTCCTGTTCCTCCTCTAAAAGCTTGCCCCCATCATCCGAGCCGTTCTGGCTGGGGGTAAGTCAGCGTGCTCGCCCCCTCCCCTGGGACTACATGCCTGCGGGGAGACGATGTGTGCGTTCACAGGCACGGGAGGCAGGGGAGTCGCGTTGTGTCCAAGACGCTGCGTGCCTTGCTATTGTAATCTGATTAACCATCTCAGCACAGCCCCGCCTTTACTCCGCCCTACTCCGCCCCCTTTTTTGCTGAAGTGGAAGTGTGGCTCAGGTTCGTCGTCACACAGCGAAAAAGCAGCACTGCCGATGCCGCTAAGCTTCAAGGGAATTGTAGTTCCTTTGAAGCCGTGACGTTGTTGCAGGGAGCACGCTCGAAAACCTGGAAGTTGAGGAGAACATACAGAGAGGAAAGGAGGACCAGCTGATAAAGCCTATTTATCTAAACAGGTAAATAAAAAATTTCAGCAGAAATAACAGCTAGATTCATGATCTATATAGCATATAGATCAGATATTGGCAAAATTTTTTTTTAGCTTTACAACCCCTTTAACCGCGTCCCAGCCGGCGCACTCCGATGTACGTCAGCAGAATGGAACAGCTGGGCAAATGGGCGTACCTGTACGTCCCTTTAAATTTGCCGCCGTGCCATTGCGCTGGCCGGGACCTCCGTGAGTCGGGTCGCCTCTTGGAGAGGAAGAACGGGGAGATGCTAATGTAAACAGTGTCACTGATCTTTGCTCCCTGTGATCGGGAGCAGAGATCAGTGACGTGTCACACACAGCCACACCCCCCCCACAGTTAGAAACACTCCCCATGGCACACTTAACCCCTACACTGCCCCCTAGTGGTTAACCTCTTCACTGCCAGTGTCATTTACACAGGAATCAGTGCATTTGACATGACAATGGTCCCAAAAATGTGTCAAAAATGTGAGATGTGTCTGCCATAATGTCGCAGTCACGATAAAAATCGCAGATCGCTACCATTAATATAAAAAAATGCCATAAAACTATCCCCTATTTTGTAAACGCTATAACTTTTGCGCAAACCAATCGATAAATGCTTATTGCGATTTTTTTTTACCAAAAATATGTACAAGAATACGTATCGGCCTAAACTGAGGAAAAAAAAAGTATTTTTATACATTTTTGGGGAATATTTATTATAGCAAAATGTAAAAAATAATGCGTTTTTTTTCAAAATTCTCACTCTTTTTTTGTTTATAGCGCAAAAAATAAAAAACGCAGGGGTGATCAAATACCACTAAAAGAAAGCTCAATTTGTGGGGAAAATTCGTATTTTCGTAGATTTAGTTACATTCGTACTTTCGTTAGATTGATTTATTCGTACTTTCGTAACATTGTTTTCTTAGATTCGTAATCGGAGCATAATTCATAATTTTATGTAATGTGTATGCTATTATTACATTTTAAGAGACGCGGAAAATTACGAATCGAAAAAAAAAAAAAGTTACGAATGTACGAATTTTTTCGTTCAATCCATTCGAAGCACGTTAAGCAGCGCCATTGTAAGAGACACGGAAAATTACCAATTCAACAAAAAAAAAAAGTTACGAATGTACGAATTTTTTCGTTCATTTTGATTTTCGTTGTTCCTGTTTTCGTTTTTCGGATTTTATTCTTTCGTAGTTTCGTTGTTTCTAATTTGGTCAATTCGGATTTTCGTTGTTTTTCGGATTCGTTCGATTCAAACATTCGTTAAAATTTTTAGCGAATCGTTCGTTCATTTGTACGATAACGAATGAACGAATATAACGAATGTTAACGAAAAACGAAAAAAAAACTAAACGAATTGCACATATCTATTTGTAGCCTAAATATGGAACTTAAAACCATCATTTTGTAACTTTTGGAAATGTCAGTAAAAACGTGGCTGTAAATTTTGGGCGTCGTGTCAGTAAATTTGAATCTGGTAGGTTGGCAACACTGCCCGGGTAAAAGTCGCTTTAATTATGAAATGACAGTACAGTTCTTCTATTTAGTTTAAATATAACTGAGCCGATATTAATATATATACAGTAAGTGGATTGAAAATCTTGCTCTATTCCCTTTACAGGAAAGCAGAATAATCAAGGAAGGAGAGGTGCTGATGTCTGCACTGACAAGAATGGTGTGAAAGAAGATGTGATGTGTCCTGAATACTTGAATAGTTCACGCTATTTCCTGACTGCAGCATAAATCAAACTGACAGAACGATTGTAAATGTAATCAGCTACATGACAATAATTGCTTCATTCCTGAGCAGCTTCCATATAAGCCTGTGTTTAGTTAATAGTGGATGACACCCTGTTTCTGTTAATTGTATATCTTGTTTCCTTATGTTTGGGTAGATTATCTATTGTCCCCTAAGTCTAAAGGGCCAGTCTACCTTAAAGCGGAGTTCTGCAAAAAAAAAAAAATTAAAAGTCAGCAGCTACAAATACTGCAGCTGCTGACTTTTAATAATCGGAAACGTACCTATCCTAGGGTCTAGCGATGCGAGGGAGCGATGCGAGGGAGCGATGCGAGGGAGCGAAGCCGCACTCGTCTCCCCCTCCTCTCTGCGGCACTGGCGTTGTAAGTGTGGGCGCCCGGCTGTGGCTTCACAGCTGGGCACCCACTGCGCACACCGTGACTGGCCAGGGCAATCGTCTGGGACCTGTGACGTGTCCCAGATGATTGCCGAGAGGGAGGGGGGAGAGATGATCTCCCTTCCTGCGCCGCAGTGCGCCGGGAGGAAGTGGGAGCTGGGACCCTCTAAAAAGAGGGTAACGGCTCCCCCCCCAAAAAAATTACACGCCAAATGTGGAATGTCAGGGGTCACCTTCCCTTAAAGCGAAATTTCCATTTTTGGGCGGAACTCCGCTTTAACCACTTAACCGCTTCCCGACCGCCTCACACCGATGTACGTCGGCAGAATGGCACGGCTAGGCAAAACCACGTACAGGTACGTGGCCCTTTAAAAGCCTAGCCGTGGGTCGCGCACGCGCCGCCGGCGGCGTGCTCACGACCCGGTCGGGAGCTCCATGACCACGGCCGCGGGACCAGCGGACCCGATCGCCGCTGGTGTCCCGCGATCGGGTCACAGAGCTGAAGAACAGGGAGAGGTCTGTGTAAACAAACCTCTCCCCGCGCTTCCTACTCTGCCTGTCACTGATCGGCTGTTCCCTGTCATCGGGAAAGCTGATCAATGACGTCAGACGTCAGCCCCGCCCCCTTATGTAAAAAAAAACACACATCACACACCATAACCCCTCCCCTCCCCCTAGTGGTTGACTGTTTCACTGCCAGTGTCATTTATACAGGAATCAATGCATTTAAATAGCATTGATTGCTGTATAAATGACAATGGTCCCAAAAATGTGTCAAAAATGTCCGATGTGTCCGCCATAATGTCGCAGTCACAATAAAAATCGCTGATCGCCGCCATTACTAGTAAAAAAAAAATGTATTAATAAAAATGCCATAAAATTATCCCCTATTTTATAAACGCTATAACTTTTGCGCAAACCAGTCAATAAATGCTTATTGTGTTTTTTTTTACCAAAAATATGTAGAAGAATACGTATCGGCCTAAACTGAGGGAAAAAAAAATGTTTTATATATTTTTTGGGGATATTTATTATAGCAAAAAGTAAAAAATATTGCATTTTTTTCCAAATTGACGCTCTATTTTTGTTTATAGCGCAAAAAATAAAAAACCCAGAGGTGATCAAATACCACCAAAAGAAAGCTCTATTTGTGGGAAAAAAAGGACGCCAATTTTGTTTGGGAACCACATCGCACGACCGCGCAATTGTCAGTTAAAGCGACGCAGTGCCGAATCATAAAAAGGGGCCTGGTCCTTTAGCTGCAAATTGGTCCGGGGCTGAAGTGGTTAAGGTGATATTTTAGTTATTGATGACACCTGGTAGGCTGAGTCACCCTCTAGACTTTTATATATATCTATTGGATATTTCAACATCTCTCTTCTATAATTACTCACTGTTCCTGTCCACTTGAGAATTGTGAGTGTTCTTGCCCCTCTAAAGCCCCATACACACGGTCGGACTTTTTCATGGATTCTGTCCGATCGGACAATGTTGTTGAAAAATCAGACCGTGTGTATGCACCATCGGACAGTGTTCGACGGTTTGTCCGACGGACAAAGTCTTATCTCCTGCTGGAAAGATTTGCCGTCAACCCGGTCCGATCACACCAAACCCGATCGTGTGTACGGTTGTCCGACCGGACAAAGTGCTACGCATGCTCATATCACATTACAAGACCAAAGCTATTGGCTACTAGCCTCTACGTTGTCCCGTCGTAGGCAACAAACGTCACCACGTTCAGAATGATCGGATTTTCCGACAACTTTGTCCGACCGTGTGTACGCAAAACCAACATCGGACAAAGTACGACGGACATGATCCGACGGACCTGGTCCGCGGATTGTCCGACCGTGTGTATGGGGCTTTACACTGGCTATACAATAGTAGATTCGACTTTTTGTACATTTGATTACTTGACAAATGTCATTCGAAATTACAATAATTTGATTTTGGAATGAATATAATTCCCTGAACAGAAACTACATACAATGCTAGATATTTATTCATTGGAAAAAAAAAAATCCTGCCCCTTCGAATTTTCTTGTCGCTGCGGTCAAAAGCGATTGCCGATTTGACCCCATTAACCACTTCAGCCTTGGAAGATTCGGCACTGCGTCGCTTTAACTGACAATTGCGCGGTCGTGCGGCGCTGCACCCAAACAAAATTGACGTCCTTTCTTTCCCACAAATAGAGCTTTCTTTTGGTGGTATTTTATCGCCTCTGCTGGTTTTATTTTTTGCGCTATAAACAAAAGAAGAGCAACAATTTTGAAAGAAATCACAATATCTTTTACTTTTTGCTATAATAAATATCGATCTGTCTCCTCTCCCCTGAAAGAGCCAGGATCTGTGTGTCTACACACAGAGATCCCGGTTCTGGCTCTGTCGTGAGCGATTGCGGGAGCCCGGCAGTCATAGCACCCGCCGGGCACTCGCCTCAGCCCCGGGCACATGCTGTGGCTTTAGGCGCGTACTCCTAGTGGCCAAAAGGTGAAGCCACGAAAGGTAATGTCGTTTCGCCCAGCCGTGCCATTCTGCCACAGTAAAACTGCGTCGGCAAGCGGTTAACCATTACAAAATAAAATGGACATTCTTAAAGCTGTGAAAAAAATTTGGGGTTTGATCCGTGCAAAGAAATTAAGATATGAAGTGGGAAACAAACTGTATTTTCTGGAACTGCTGAAATTAAAAGTCAGCAGCTACATAAAGATGTAGCACCCTGGAGTTTAGGCAGGGAGCTCCTCACAGATTTACTTGCCAGGAATAGTTATCCTGGTTGATTGTTAAAAATCTATTGATTTCTCCCTAAGCTTGGCCTTGTTGCATTTTTCTCTTCTACCACTAGGTGGCCGGGTACTTGATGGTACTAGATATGAGAAGTGCAACCCAAGGTCAGGTTATGGGTATATGGGGTAGCTCAGCCAATGGGCAGGGGTTTTCTTGAATCCCTTGGCCTGCTGGGAGCACCTATATATTGGGGTGGAGTCAGGTGATCTATGTTCTGTGCCACCTAGACGGCTGTCTGGGTGGACGTGTGTCATACGCCCAGGCCGGAGATTGGCCTATCCCGGGGGCATCTGGCTGCTAGGCTGTCTGTGGGCCTATCCAGAAGTAAGAGGGCAGCGCAGGGTTGGGATTGCGGCTTGCAGTCCAACCAAAATTGACGGTCCAGAGAAACTGTCGTGGTCGGAGGTAGAAGGGAAGGTGTCACCACAAAGGGACCAACCACCTTATTATCACTGACCACAGTGAGTAACTGAAGCAAGTACCGGAGCAGTATTCTCACCGAATGGACACGGTGGAGAATCAGGAAACTTCAGGCGGTGATCAAGTTAGGCACCCAACCAGCGGAGGTGACGCTTGCAGAACAGCCTTGTGTGACAAGCTAGGGACCGAGCCGGTCGGCAGGGGTGAAGCTTGAGAAGTATCTGGAGTGCCAAGCTAGGGACCCAGTAGATAAGTGGGGGTGAAGCTTGAGGAGATACAACTGCACAGATTGGAGGAGCTCAAGGGATTCAGAGTCAGTGAATCCGAGGGTCTAGTGAGAGACCGGTAGCTCAGTGTTGAAGAACTACAAGAGGTAGTTGGAACTGTTATGTTTGCGTTAGGAACATGTGCAGATGTGGCGCCTTGAAGTCTCGGAGTCTGCCAATTGAATCTACAACTACTTAAGGATGTCCTGGCCCTAACCCTCTTTCCCCCAAAAATACAAAAAGGACTGTTAAAAGAAATAGAACCTCTTTTACATCCAAGAAGTGTCCGGCCCCCAATGACTTTCACCATCTTTGCACCCACTATGCCTCACAACCCACTACATATGGGTATAGGATATAGCATATAGGATGTCAGCTATCTTTGGACTTTGAGGTCCACATTAGACTGGAAGACTTTGTTACATACTGTAGCTGCTGACTTTTAATATATGGACACTTACCAGTCCAGGGAGCCCGCGATGCCGGAACCCCAGCTGATTTTCAGATCGGCTGTTAGGTGCTGCTGCCACCATTCGTCATAAGGGAAACTGGCAGTGAAGCCTTTTGGCTTCACAGCCAGTTCAGTACTGCGCATGCGTGCTGCGCTTTCTAATTGGCCTGGTGGAGGGGGGAGGAGGAGGGGGTCGAACTTCCAAGGGACGGCACCGTCTCCCAGAAGTGGGGAAGGGTACCTGTGAAAAACTGAGCTACACATGCACAGCTCACCCTGCAGCAGCTGGCCCTGATTCCTATGTGCTGGGATGCACAGGAATGATGTCATCCCACACAGACCAATGAAGCACAGGAGTGATGTCATCCCACACAGACCAATGAAGCACAGGAGTGATGACATCCCACACAGACCAATGAAGCACAGGAGTGACGTCATCCCACACAGACCAATGAAGCACATGAGTGACGTCATCCCACACAGACCAATGAAGCACATGAGTGACGTCATCCCACACAGACCAATGAAGCACAGGAGTGATGTCATCCCACACAGACCAATGAAGCACATGAGTGATGTCATCCCACACAGACCAATGAAGCACAGGAGTGACGTCATCCCACGCAGGCCAATGAAGCACAGGAGTGACGTCATCCCACACAGACCAATGAAGCACAGGAGTGACGTCATCCCACACAGAACAATGAAGCACAGGAGTGACGTCATCCCACACAGACCAATGAAGCACAGGAGTGACGTCATCCCACACAGACCAATGAAGCACAGGAGTGACATCATCCCACGCAGGCCAATGAAGCACAGGAGTGACGTCATCCCACGCAGGCCAATGAAGCACAGGAGTGACGTCATCCCACGCAGGCCAATGAAGCACAGGAGTGACGTCATCCCACGCAGACCAATGAAGCACAGGAGTGACGTCATCCCACGCAGGCCAATGAAGCACAGGAGTGACGTCATCCCACGCAGGCCAATGAAGCACAGGAGTGACGTCATCCCACGCAGGCCAATGAAGCACAGGAGTGACGTCATCCCACACAGAACAATGAAGCACAGGAGTGATATCATCCCACACAGACCAATGAAGCACAGGAGTGACGTCATCCCACACAGACCAATGAAGCACAGGAGTGACGTCATCCCACACAGACCAATGAAGCACAGGAGTGACGTCATCCCACACAGACCAATGAAGCACAGGAGTGACTTCATCCCACGCAGGCTAAAGAAATTGGCCAAAAACCGGCACAAAGGAGAAGATGATGGCACCAGTGAGGGACATGGACCGTTGGAGGAAAGGTGAGTAAAGCTGCCTTTAGTCTCACTTTAAAGGATAACTGAACAGTTACCCTATTAATGTGAATCTAGCACTGATCCAAATATTGAGGCTGCCATTACTGAACCCTTTCTGACTATGTTAGTTGCCTATCTGTCCCAAGATTTAATACTTTCTGGTTCAAGGTTGCAGATTAGAGATTTAGAGTTAAGTCAAATTTCAGAATCTGCATTCTTGTTGCAGGTTAATGATTCTGAAAGCACTAAAGTCCCTTGTTCGGCATGGCAGCCAGAAAACTGAAATTTTCCAAAGGAAATGTTAGTAGGTCTCCTTTAATTATTACAAATTAGTAATACAAATTTGTGACTGGATACATAGAATTGAAAAATGAAAATTGACTGAATATAACTGCTTATAGAATGTAAGGAAAAGTGGCCCCCAAACTGCAGCCCTTTTCCCGCCTTTAACTGGCTCTTGGGGCACTATTTCTCCCAGTGACCTCAACAATGGAGTACAAATTCCTCCCACTGAATCAAATGATGGGGCACAATTCCTCCCTCGAACTCAAACGAAGTGGTACAAATTCCCCCCACTCACCCCCCCCCCCCCAACGATGAGGCACAATTCCTCCCACTGACCCCAACGATGAGGCACAATTCCTCCCACTGACCCCAATGATGAGGCACAATTCCTCCCACTGATCCCAATGATGAGGCACATTTCCTCCCACTGAGCCCCAACGATGAGGCACAATTCCTCTCACTGATCCCCAACAATGAGGCACAATTCCTCTCACTGATCCCAACAATGAGGCACAATTCCTCCCACTGACCCCAATGATGAGGCACAATTCCTCCCACTGATCCCAATGATGAGGCACAATTCCTCCCACTGACCCCAACGATGAGGTACAATTTCTCCCACTGATAACAATAATGAGGCACAATCCCTCCCACTGACCCCAATGATGAGGCACAATTCCTCCCACTGACCCCAATAATGAGGCACAATTCCTCCCACTGACCCCAATGATGAGGCACAATTCCTCCCACTGACCCCAATGATGAGGTAAGATTCCTCCCACTGACCCCAACGATGAGGCACAATTCCTCCCACTGACCCCAATGATGAGGCACAATTCCTCCCACTGATCCCAATGATGAGGCACAATTCCTCCCACTGACCCCAACGATGAGGTACAATTCCTCCCACTGATAACAATAATGAGGCACAATCCCTCCCACTGACCCCAACAATGAGGCACAATTCCTCCCACTGACCCCAATGATGAGGCACAATTCCTCCCGCTGAATCCATAGATGCGGCACTATTCTCCCCACTGACACCATTAATGGGTCACAATTCCTTGCACTGACCCCAATGATGGGGTACAATTCTTCCCATTGATGGAGCAATTTTTTCCCCTACTGACACCATTAATGGTTCACACAATTCCTCTCACTGACACCAATGATGGGGCACAATTCCTCCTACTGATACCAGCAATATGACACCATTCCTTTCACTGACACCAAGGATTGGGTTATCCCCCTTCCATTTGATCACGGACAATAGGTACAGTCATTTTATATTCCTAGTCATCACTAACCCTGAGGCATTTTTTTTACCACCATGCCAGGGGGTTGTTTGTCCCCCTATGACCACTGACACCAGGGCATTTTCTATTTCCACTGGCCACAGTCTGGCTCCTTAAAGACGTCTTAAGGGCAGTGACCTGCCCTTTTGTTTAAAATGTTTGAGGACCCCTGGTATATTACTTCCATATGTCAGTAGCTAACAAGATCATTTAGAAGCTATTTCATCTTGAGTTGCTCTTATATATGAGGGTCCTGGAGTTGTGCGCGCACATTCCTTAGATAATCATAAACAAATGTAGACAGGACTTCATGGCTACAAGAAACATTTATAACTCAGTTATTTCAGAGTAAACCTGTCATGAAAGCAATGTGGAGGCTTCCCCTGGCAACAGGGGTGGACTGACAACTCATGGGGCCCCCGGGCAATAGGAGATTATGGGGCCCCCAGGCAATCAAAGATTATGGGGTCACACAGTATACACAAACTCACACACAGTATACAATCACACAGTATACACATACATGTACACACAGTATACACAGACATGTTTCTATTGGCTGAGAAGGTACTGGAGAGGTGGGGCAGCTATAATCTCAGGATTTTTAGATGAAAAGGATGTCGTTAAGGGACATTTCAGAGACTGATATAAAAAAAAACACAGATTTTTTACATACTGTCCCTGGTTTTACTGAGGCTGGAAACCCTGATGGGGCCCCCTAGTGGCCAGGGGCCCTCGGGCAGTGCCTGAGTGGCCAAATGGTCAGTCCGCCCCTGCCTGGCAACTCTTCCTTGGAAAATGCTGGTTGTCTGGCTGACATGCTCACTTTCCTTACTTTCCAAAGCCTGCAAATACATAAAGGGACATGAACACTACTTACAATGCCATTAGTTTCACAAATACGTACATGAGTTTGAGGATGAATGCTTTAAAACCCTGTAATGGGTTAAGAAACATAATACCATAAAGGAATAGGTAGGTGTAGGAAATGGAATATTGTATTTGAACACCAAAACAGCTGGAGAACTCTTTATATACTTTAGGTGCTGCTGTTTACGATGCACTACAAATTTCTTTTGCTGACGGAAACTTGCCGGCAACTGGATCACTACACTTGCTCCTACAGAATCTCCAAAAAAAACTCCTTGCTACCAACAGGATTGCTAAAAAGGCTATTCATAAGATGCAACTGAATCCCTCCACTAGATCCAAAGACACCACATCCCATCAATTCCATACTAAACACATAATTGGGAAATGTAGGATATTTGAGGTGTCACCGGTCAGTATGTTACATTCATTACACTCAAGCCCCGTACACACGATCGGACTTTCCGACGGGGAAATGTTGAATGTCAGGCTGTTGGCGGACAATCCGACCGTGTGTACGCTCCATCGGACAATTGTTGTCGGACTTTCAAATTTTCCGCCAACAAGGTTTTTCAAATTTTCCGCCAACAAATATGTGTTGTTGGATTTTCCGAGCGTGTGTACACAAAAGTCCAAAGTACAAACACGAGCCAGAAGCGGTCGGTCTTGTAAACTAGCTTTCGTAATGGAGAATTAACATTTGTGACGTGGCAAATTATGAAATCTCCAAATGCAGCGCACAATTCTCTTCTTCTTTAACCAGTTCCCGACCGGCGCATGACGATATACGTCGGCAGAATGGCACAGACAGGCAGGAGGGCGTATAAATAAGTCCCTCCTTAATGCCATCCGTGCCATCAGGAGCGCGCCGGGAACGGCGCGCTCCCGCACCGGTCGGGACCCCCGTGAGGCCGGTCGCTGGTCCCGCGGACTCGATCGCCGCGGGGACACCCGCGATCGTCTCACGGAGCGGCTGAACGGGGAGATGCGGAAATAGACACCATCTCCCCGTTCTGCCTAGCAACTAGTGACGCCGATCTCTGCTCCCTGTGATTGGAGCAGAGATCAGCATTCACTAGCTGACAGCCACGCCCCCCACAGTAAGAAACACACCCCTAGGCATACTTAACCCCTACACTGCCCCCTTGTGGTTAACCCTTCACTGCCAGTGTCATTTATACAGGAATCAATGCATTTAAATAGCATTGATTGCTGTATAAATGACAATGGTCCCAAAAATGTGTCAAACTGTGCCCCATAGAATGCAGCCTCACTCTGCCCCATCAAATGCAGCCTCACTCTGCCCCATAGAATGCAGCCTCACTCTGCCCCATCAAATGCAGCCTCACTCTGCCCCATCAAATGCAGCCTCATTACGGGCTAATACTAATACTACTGGCGGAAGCTGCTCGGCACTTTGGAAGGCACCACAAAGCAGGTTAAAAGCCTGCAAATGAAGCGCCTCGTCTGCAATCTTGTGATTGCATTGACGTGGCACTTCCCATAGTGCACTGTGTCTGGCGCCCGAACACAGTGAACTTAAAGAACATTTTTTCTATTTTTTTTTTTAAAGGTGCCTTTTTTTTTGTAGTGACTGCCAGGTATAGGGCGGCGCCCGTGTGCCCCCTATGGACGGGCTGCCACTGCTCCTTTCCAGATGCACAGTTGGCATCCCTCCATCATAATGCTACTTACTCCTACAGAACCTCTAAAGAGACTACTCACTTCATCCCATAGAACTTCATAAGAGAAAACTCACTTGCTCCAACAGTGTTGCTACTTTGGTGGCCAAAATCTAGCAGAATCCAGCAAGGGAGCAGCATCATAGGAGCAGATCTATGGTCTCTTAGCACTCCAGTTGCTCCTGAGCTGCCACCAGTTGTTTACGTCTACCCATAATCGAAATACCATTTTTGGTTGGTCTCACAATTCCAGATTTAGATAAAATTGCTATAAAAAGCATTATCTACAATCAAAGATAATGATCATCCATGACTAAAGGAAAAGTGATTTTTAGAGAGGCTTTACCTAATGCCAGCAGGAGGAAAAAGCTTTTAGATTTCTCTAGGATGACATTATGTAATGGAGCGCAGTGTAATATCAGAAGCATGAGAGTACAGTAAACCCCCCTCCATCGCTGGGGTTAGGTTCCGGACCCACCCGCGAAAAGTGAAAAACCGCGAAATAGAAAGACCCTATTTAAATACACCCTATGCATGTTTTGTTAATTTTTTAATAGCATTTAAAGGTCTTTAAACACACTTTTATGCAATAGAAACACATTAAAGATAGAGAGAGAGATCAAGAGGATTTTTAAAACACAAAAATATTGTCTTAACTGTACAGTACAGTAAAAAATAGAGTACATAACTGCGAAAATGGCGAAATATTACCACAATATCAGTATAACAGGTCCTAATTAAAATACCGCGATATACCGGGACCGCAATAACTGAACCGCAATATAGCGGGGGTTTACTGTATGTATCACAGCACTTCCTGTTCCAGGATTTTCTAAGGAGATTAGTAGCCTCACTAGCCTGTTATCCGCCACCGGTTTGGCCTTCGAGGCTTTTTATGAACCATTTACATTTGTTATATTCAGAAAGAGGCTTTCATTCTTTACACTGTCCTAGCAAAAGAACACACTTTTTCAGTTTTTGACACTTTGAACTTCAAGTGCAAAAAATATTGTCACATCGCTCATTAGTTATGTAGCACTGACCCCCGAAGGAGCTGCTGAATTTGATTGGGCCTGTACTCTGCTATTAACCACTTTACATACGCGCTATGGCCGAATGACGGCCTCATCGCGGATGTGAATTCCCGGGAGGCCGTCATATGACGTCCTCCCCTGTGCACGCTCTCTGCGCGTGCCCTATAGGGCGCGCGCGGGGAGCGCTGTGATCACCGAGTCACTGAGACTCGGGTGATCAGCGATCCGAGTAAGGGGCCCGCCCCCTTACCATGCCCCCTTACCATGTGATCAGCTGTCAGCCAATGACAGCTGATCACATGATGAAAACAAAAGCTCGGTGATCTTTTTTTTTTTTCTCCTCACGCTGACAGCGGAGGAGAAAAAAAAAGCGGATCACCGGCTCATTTTAAAGGGACATCGGTCCCTAAAAGTCAGAGGCAATTATGCCTCATGCAATGCCCATAAGTGCCACCTGACAATGCCCATAAGTGCCACCTTTCAATGCCCATAAGTGCCAGTCAATGCCCATAAGTGCCACCTGTCAATGCCCACCAGTGCCACCTGCCAATGCCCACCAGTGCCACCTGTCAATGCCCACCAGTGCTGCCAATCAGTGCCACCTAAAAGTGCTGCCTATCAGTGTAACCCATCTGTGCCCATCACTGCCACCCATCAGTGCCCATCACTGCCACCTATCGGTGCCCGTCACTGCCGCCTCATCAGCGTACATCAATGACGGACAAAAATTACCCATTTAAAATTTTTATAACAAAATTTAAAAAAAAAAATTTTTTTTTTTTTAAATTCGGTCTTTTAAATTTTTTAACAAAAAATAAAAATCGCAGAGGTGATAAAATACCACCAAAAGAAAGCTCTTTTTGGGGGAAAAAAATTATAAAAATGTAACCTGTACCTGGGTATCTGATGTTCCACCTGCTGGAAAAGGAACAACACTCCACACCAATAGTACTTAACCAGAAATATATTTTTACTGGGGTTAGTGTAAAATAGTAATTACAACATTTGCACTGTCCCACCAACATAATGTGACAGCACAGTAGGAACACACAACAGTTTGTACATATCACTTTGGCTCAGATTATCCCTGAGAGCGTGTCTCCAATTGGGACTAGTGCTCAGAGTGACTACGCCTTACTCTAGGCACCTTCCCACTTCCAGCACACTCTGGCAACTATGGAAATGCAGGGCCAATAATAAAGTACAACAGAATTACTAGGGAGCTCCCCCTACTTTAAAAGGATGCAAGGCCTTGCAATAAGAGATGCAGTTTTTGGTCTTCTTTCTTCTGCTAGCTGTAGGTGTTGTAACAATTGTAATCCAACAGTGGAACAACAAAGGGTTAACGTGAGGTGGATGTTAGCACTGTTCCTGTAGTGAGATACACCTGTAGCTGCCTCCGGTGTAATTTAGTTCCGAGTAACACAGTGTAGAAGTACAGTGAAAGATAGGCTTGAGGCCTGCTTAAACTCAGTCTTTTATTCGGTTCTCTTTCGCAGGACTACAGGTCCCAGCAACACTGTGTTAGTTGTCTAGGTGTATGAAAGTGCGTTAAGAAAACTGTGGGCAACAGCCCTCTCACCAAACTGGGTCTGAAGAATGGAACAGCTCTGCTCCAGTGCACTCAGTCCTGCTTCTCTCTGGCCGGCGTCGTCACACTGCTCTGCTCCACAAGATGAGCCGAGTCCCTCTGATGGCTCCGACAGGTGTCTCTGGATCCTTCCCGATCCTGTCACTCATTCTCTCCAGCGATCAGGTAACAGTCAGAGTCTTTAGATGTTCCACTCCGCAGTGGCTGTAGGCCGCGCTCTCTGGAGACCTCTTCACAGGTCCTTGCAGGCAGGCCACGTGTCCAGAAGAGAAAGAAAATGGCCGCGCTGGCTCTTTTATAGTCTAACCAGCATGCAGTTCAGTACAGGGTGATCATGGGTAGGTCACCTGGCATTCTGGGTAGGTAGGTCATAGCAAAATGCAAACAGAACAGTCACTTCCTGTTATATTCCTAGTGGTATAGAAAAGGAAAAAAAAAAAGTCCATTTCCTGTTTTGGCCACTAGATGGTGCCAAATACTAAGCTATAACACTGCTCATAGACTTACATTGCATTACATTAGTAGGCATAAATACCAGTGCTACAGTTATAATGTAACAATAATTACCTTGGTCCAATCAAACTATCTAAAATTACAGCAAATTTGAAATTAAGGCTTCAAGGCAATCAAAGACAAAGGCAAGCGTAGTCACACTGCCTTATGAAGAAGTGTCTATATAAATGTAGTCGTTTTAAGCTGCAGTCAGCTTAGCTGAATTTATAGTTCAGCTTCTTTGAGTTCCCCTGGGCTCTGATTACTGTATGTGTCCTTCTGATGACAATAGGTAGCACTACTCCCTCTGGTAAAAGCATGTATTTGAATATTTATTTCTCCATGGTCAACCGGTAGGAGTTTCCTGGCCATTGGTGCATGCGGGGAGAGGGTCAATAATAAGAAATGTTTAGGGAACGACCTGAAGAATTTTTTTCCCCCCTGGGCCTTCTGACTGAGGAAGGGGTGTGTTGTGCTGCTAAAACATCTTAGGCCTGCTGCCTGAGAGGGTGACCATGTGTCTGGACCTAGGCCTGGATTTGGGGCCTAGTCTGTAGGACCTGGGAACTAAGGACCTCCAGATGTCTTGAGGGGTCAGAAGAAGCTTGGATGTGAAGCTTGGACCTCACTGGAGTGTGGTGTCCTTTGCTGGATGCTGGCAACTGAATCTTCAAGTATCTTACAGTCAGGAGCTGCAACCATAGAATGCTGGGTCAGCTTCAAGGTTCTTGTGGACTGAGAGTACTTTTGTCCCTTATGTTCTATTTTTGTGGAGGCCGCTAGTTCATTGGTGTCCTGTGCCCTATCCCTTTCTTCCTGGAGCAGGGGCATGCATACAGGGGTTGTCATTGTGACCTGGCACCATGCTCCAAGGGGCCTGTGCGCATCCCCTGTATGTCTGGATAGGAGGACGAAGGCATGTAATGGAACCGATCCCTCCATACAGCCACTGAATGCCTGGTTCTACTCCTCACCCTCCAGCAGGCATTCAGCAGCTGCAGGAGGGAAATGGATGGCATTTTCTCCTCCACATGCTGCTTCTGCCGCCTCCCTATCGCTGTCCCCTACTGCCCCAGGCACCTGTGTACTTTCCTGGTCAAGCTTCCCTCAACCCCCCCCCCCCCCCCCCCCCCCTGCAGCGATGCTGGGTTTCCACCTCCCGCCGGTTGCTGCTGGGTATACTGTAAGGATGGAGAGCAGGGAGGGAGCCGGTAAATGTGCCATTTACTGGTTCCTTCCTTGTCTTCATGAATAGAGTGAGTGATTAATACCAATTTTTTTTTTTGTTTATTCAGTCATAGTTGGGGCATAGTAAACTGTGTCTGCTATGTCTCAGTTTATTGAATGAACAGCAATCTCTGTCCAGAGCTATTACTGCTCATTCATTCTTTGCAGCTGAGGCTGCAGAGAAAGGGACCGATGAACCTGTCCTCAGTCCCTTTCTCTGACATATGTTTTTAGGACCCCTGTTGGGGGGCTTTGGTGAAATATAAGGGGTCTAAGCAGACCCCTGATATTTTACCAAAGACCCCAACAGGGGTTCTAACATTTTTTTAAAAAATAATAAAAAATACAATTGTAAAAAAAAAATTATAAAAATTTATAAAAATGTCAAATAAAAAAAAAAAAACACAAATAAAAAACTACTGACACTATTGGGCAGAACTACCAGTGTTGCTAGGTTGCACTTGCGACTGGGCTCTGGCATTCTGCCACCGTGGGGAGACCCCAAGACAGCAGAAGGTGGCCCTCCGCAGGACCGTAATAAAGGGTCCCACAATGGGAGCAAAGGGCCCTAAGATCAGTTGGAAGGGCCCTGCATGGTTTCTTGCACCAGAGACTCGAAGGTTCTAGTTACGCCTCTGCCCTGGAGTTTTGGTGTGAGCTAATGAACTTTTGAAAGCGACTGTTATTCATCTGTTCACATCCCATTATTGCCTAATGCCGCGTACACACGTGCGGACTTTTCGACAAAAATCTGACGGACTTTAGAAATTTTTTCGCCGGAACTCCGCCGGACCAAGTTCCTATCGAGAAATCCACTCGTGTGTACGCTAGTCCGACAGACAAAAACCGACGCTAGGGCAGCTATTGGCTACTGGCTATGAACTTCCTTAAGCCCCATACACACGGTCGGAAAATCCGACCACCAAATCCATCGGATTTTTTCCGACGGATTTAGTCCGACACTGGTGTTGCATACACACGGTCGGACAAAGTTGTCGGAAAATCCGATCATTCTGAACGTGGTGACGTTTGTTGCCTACGACGGGACTACGTAGAGGCTAGTAGCCAATAGCTTTGGTCTTGTAATGTGATCTGAGCATGCGTGGCACTTTGTCCGTCGTAATTCGCTACACAGGATCGGAATTGGTGTGATCGGACTTTGTTGTCGGAAAATTTTTAGAGCAGGAGATAGAACTTTGTCCGTCGGAAAATCTGATGGAAAATGTCCGATGGTGCCTACACACGGTCGGAATTTCCGACAACATTGTCCGATAGGACAGAATCCATCGGAAAATCCGACCGTGTGTATGGGGCTTTAGTCTAGTCCAGTCGTACGTCATCACGTTCGAATCCGTCGGACTTTAGTATGATTGTGTGTGGCCAAGTCCGTTCATTCGGAAAGTCCGTCGGAACTCTGCCGAAATTCCGTCTTGAAGACCGTTCGAAAAGTATGCTCGTGTGTACGCGGCATTAGAGATCTACCTCCAAGGCAAATGTCAACCCACCCTGTCTCTGGGGGTACCACCACGCTTCCAGAGGTCAGGAGGGGACACTGGCAAAACAGTGAAGATAAAGAATTTCAGCATGATTTTTATCCTTTTGCAATGTGCAAATGGTGCATGTCAGCATGTAACATGAATAAAAATGACACCACACTAAATACTCCACACGGCAAATTAAAATCAGTTATATGGAGCATGAAATGAGGTCAAATGCACCGTATCTGTATTTCACATGTATAGTTCCAAATGGCAACTGAAGAGAAAATGTTGACTAATTAGAGGTCACTGCCCAATAATTGAGCCAAGAAAACAGAAGCATCCATGAAATGAATACGTTTATATTGTTCTCATTCCTGAAAGGTAGGATGGCAGGTAGATTCAACAGAAAAATGCTAGAGAGGACCCCACTTCTAAATAACGTGACCCCCCCCACCAAGGAACCTACACCGATGTCATCTATCATCATCTTTCTTGCATCATAGGTGTGCGCACAGGGTGTGCTGGGTGTGCCTGGGCACACCCTAATCACCCTGTGCGGTGTCGATTCCCCCTGCTTCCTGGTACCCTTCCTCTCCCCAGCAGTATAGAGATTGGGAGCCTAATCCCCAACTAGGCTACCATGGAAATGGGGGGAAAATTGGACTATCGCGGTACAATAAAATGATATAATCATAGGCTCCCAATCTCTATACTATTTGATTTCTGGATGATGGTACAAGTCCCTACTCATGCCTAATTCTTTATTATTTTATAAGAGGCCATACTTATTTTTCTCTCCCCTGCAGTGCTGCCAGCTTCCCTCTCCCGTTGGCCGATGCGGAGGATGTTTCAGGATGGATGAATGAATGAACACAGTGAGTGATCTGTACCAATCACTCCTGTGATCATTCTTAACTGAAGCCTAGTAAACTATGTTTACTAGGCTTCAGTTTGGGTATAAACAGGAAGCCGCTCAGCACAGAGCACTTCCCATTCGTTTACTGTGCAGTGCAGCTAAGGCTGCAAAGAAAAAGACTGGGGAAGCTCTGTCCTCAGTCTCTTTCTCTCTATTTAGACCCCCTGATATTTCACCAAATCCCCCCAATGGGGCTCCTAACAAAATTGTAAAAAAAATAATAAAAAATAAGATGGTAAAAAAATTATTAAAAACTAAAATTGTAAAAAATAATAAAAAAATAAAATTGTAAAAAATAATAAAAAAATAAAATTGTAAAAAATAATAAAAAAAAAATAAAATTGTAAAAAATAATAAAAAAATAAAATTGTAAAAAATAATAATAAAATTAAATTGTAAAAAATAATAATAAAATAATAAAAATAAAAACTACTGACACCGTCCACTGCCTTACTGACACCAATCTTTTCTCTACTGACAAAGTCCACTGCCCTACTGATATACACACATGTGTGTTTGTGCTCTGGGGTGCACACCCTAATGCAATAAGGCTGCGCACACCAATGCCTTGTATTAAAAAGCAAACGTCCATGATACTTTTTTATTTCCACTAACAATCTAATATTCAGGATACATACCCCATTCTTTTACGGTTAGGGCAGTACTAAAACAAAAAAAAAGGTTTCACAGACACATACCTCCAAACTTTTTGAGATGGGAATGAGGGACACCTATCAGCAAAAGTATACAGTCAAAGGACACACCCCTTTCCACGCCTCCTTAACCACTTCAGCCCCGGACCAATTTGCAGCCAAAGGACCAGGCCCCTTTTTGCGATTCGGCACTGCTTCGCTTTAACTGACAATTGCGCGGTCGTGCGACGTGGCTCCCAAACAAAATTGGCGTCCTTTTTTTCCCACAAAATAGAGCTTTCTTTTGGTGGTATTTGATCGCCCCTGGGGTTTTTATTTTTTGCGCTATAAACAAAAATAGAGCGACAATTTTGAAAAAATTATATATTTTTTACTTTTTTGCTATAATAAATATCCCCAAAAAATATATAAAAACATTTTTTTTTCCTCAGTTTAGGCCGATACGTATTCTTCTACATATTTTTGGTAAAAAAAAATCGCAATTAGCGATTATTGATTGGTTTGCACAAAAGTTATAGCGTTTACAAAATAGGGGATAGTTTTATAGCATTTTTATTAATATTTTTTTTTTTTTACTAGTAATGCCGGCGATCAGCGATTTTTATTGTGACTGCGACATTATGGCGGACACATCGGACATTTTTGACACATTTTTGGGACCATTGTCATTTATACAGCAATCAGTGCTATTTAAATGCACTGATTCCTATGTAAATGACAGTGGCAGTGAAGGAGTTAACCACTAGGGGGCGGGGAGAAGTTAGTGTGACGTGTTGTGTTTTTTTTTTTTTACAGTAGGGGGCGGGGCTGACATCTGAGGTCACTGATCGGCTGTTCCCGATGACAGGGAATAGCCGATCAGTGACAGGCAGTGTAGGAAGCGCGGGGAGAGGTTTGTTTAGGGGTCTCAAACTGGCGGCCCTCCAGCTGTTGTGGAACTACAAGTCCCATCATGCCTCTGCCTGAGGGAGTCATGCTTGTAACTGTCAGCCTTGCAATGCCTCATGGGACTTGTAGTTTTGCAACAGCTGGAGGGCCGCCAGTTTGAGACCCCTGGTTTACACAGACCTCTCCCCGTTCTTCAGCTCTGTGACCCGATCGCGGGACACCAGTGGCGATCGGGTTCGCTGGTCCCGCGGCCGTGGTCACGGAGCTCCTGACCGGGTCGCGAGCTCACCGCCGGGCGGCGCACGCAACCCCACGGCTAGGCAATTAAAGGGCACGTATACATACGTGCTTTTGCCTAGCCGTGCTATTTTGACGACGTATATGTACAGGCGGCGGTCGGGAAGCGGTTAAAGGAGAATTGCACAAAAAAACAAGATTGGTTAAACCCACAAGTGCTTTTTTTTACCACTCCGATTCCTTTATATTGGCTTTCGGAATTTACAAATGTAGCAATTTAGAAATCAGATGAAAGGTTTAGCGCTGGGAAACACTTTTTGATAGATAAAAAGTGCATTTTATATACATCTATATAGATCAGACCAAAATGAGGAGGAAAGAGGGACAGAGGGACATTGCTCCAAATCAGGATCAGTCCCTCGAAATCAGGGACAGTTGGGAGCTATGCAGACAGTACACAAATGTGCTAACATGGCTACAAGCACCTAACTTCAAACAAGGAAAAAATAAGGTAACAAAGTTACAAGAAAGGTTCAGCAAGAACAAGCAATAAAGTTTCCCAAGGAACTAATAAAAGTCAAATCTGTAATACTAATGCCTTTCATGTACCCAGTGATGCAGTTGTGCTGATTTTGCATAAAGTTATTTTCTGGCAGAGTCTTACAGCTGCTGGTCAGCAGGTTCTGGCTGCGTAGGGAGCCGTGTCTCCTTCTTACACAAGACACGTAGAGGAAAGCACACAGCAGGAATGCACAATCAATGATGCAGTCCTCCTCCCCGAGCAACATGGATGGAAAAGTGGCTGAAAGAAAGAGAGTGTTGTCTCTACAACCAGAGTGCATGTTTAAAGTGATTTCTTGTATTTAGAATGCAAGGGAAGTGTGGAAATCTATGGCAAGGATCTGGGGTAGGGACGCCACCTTTTCTTCAAGTCGAACACTTTAGCGGCACACCGCAATTTTTTTTTTGTAGTATAACCTATACATAGATTTTACTATTAACCACTTACGGACCGGCCGCCGCAGTTTTACTTCGGCTGTTTGAAGGAGGATATTGTTTGGTATGGCAGAAGCTGGCTGCCATAACCCCGGTATCCCCTTCTTCAGCGAGCGGCCCGCTACAAGTTAAAAGTGGTCTCTGCGGTGGATTCGCTGTGAGATCACTTTTATCGGCGGCAGGAGAGGCCCACCCTCTTCACGCCACGCTCTGGTGCCCACGATCGCGGAGGGCGATCACGTGTTGTCTCTTGTTAGGTATGGAGACGAGTGGGGGGAAGATGGCCCCCACCCGTCGCCATACAATTGCAGGGTGGAAGCGACGTCAAAACGTCACTTCCGCCCACTTCCGGCCTTAAAGTGGAGTTCCACCCACTTTTACAACTCTTCAGCATCCCTCACTAAACTGTGAACTGTAAACAAATTGGATATTTTTTTTTTTTTTTTTTTCAGCACAGACTGTATATCTGCTGTATTCATTTTTCACTTCCTCCTCCCTGGCCGCGGCCCATCACATCATTTCCTGTTTGCAATGCCTCCTGGGAAGGGGCAGCAACTTCCTCTCAAACTGCCGTTGCTATGGAAACCTGACCTGAAACCTATTACACTGCTTATGCTGCACTGAGCATGTACGAGATCTGCAAGGATGAGATCCAGGAAGAAATACAGTCTGGCTTCAGATGCCCACACTTAAGATGACCACGGCCTGCTGCAACTTTATAAAATAACAAACTACTGCTAAAAACTAACAAAACAGACCTTAGTTTACAGACTAACTTTACTAGAATACATTAATCTTGTGTATTATAGGGGTATTTTTATTTAAAAAGTATAATTTCGGCCGGAACACCGCTTTAATGCCGCGTACACACGATCGGACCAAATTCCGACCGCCAAGAACGCGGTGACGTACAACACTACAATGAGCCGCGAAAATGAAGTTCAATGCTTCCGAGCATGCGCCAAATTTTTTCCGAGCATGCGTCGGAATTTTGCGTGTCGGAATTGCCACAGACGATCGGAATTTCCGATAGAAACTTTTTCCGTCTGAGAAATTGAGAACCTGCTCTCAATCTTTTGCTGGCCAAAATTCCTATAGCAAAAGTCCGTGGGAGCCTACACACGGTCGCATTTTCCGACCAAAAGCTCTCATCTGCCTTTTTGCTGGCGGAATTTCCGATCGTGTGTACGCGGAGTTTAAATTTGTATGCAATACTGTCCCCCGTCGGATAGTGTCCGCCCTGTACTGTGCTTGCGCAGTACAGAGGACAAGGAGACGCCAAAATTTTCCGAAGCTGAACGGCGCCTGCGCAGCGAGTCCAGGTTCAAGCCCCACCATCCAAGTGGACATAGAGTCAGATAAAAAAATAGCCGAGCGAAGCCGTGCCCGAAGCGTGGCGAGCGAAGCGAGCCCGAGAGGGGCCCTCTAACTATGTGCTGCCGTATGTCCACTTGGATGGTGGGGCTTGCACCCGGACTCACGGCGCAGGCGCCGTTCATCTTCCGAGATTTTCGGAATATCCTTGTCCTCCGTACTGCGCAAGCGCAGTACAGGACGGTCACTATCCGATGGCTGGACAGTTTTTGTCAGAACAACGGCCCTTGCACTACATGTTTTTGGTAAATCTGAAGACAAAAATCTGCAGAAAATCTAATAGTGTGTATGGGGGCTAAGTATACATATTCCTCTTCTAAATTGTTTATAAGGGAATTCAGCTTTAAAGTGGTTGTATACCCTGGTAAACTTTTTTTTTTTTAAACTACCTGCAAAAGAAAGTCATAATGAGCTAGTATGACTAGCATACTAGCTCATTATGCATCACTTACCTTAGATCGGGGCCCCCGACGCCGTCTTCTTCTCCCCCTCCAGCCGCAGCCATCGCTCTTCCGGGTATCGGCGCTCCGGCCAATCACAGCACCGCTGCGGCGCTGTGATTGGCCAGAGCGGCGAAGACGTCGCTCCGCGCATGCGCGCGGGGCACTTCAACTGCGGTGAGCCGCAGATGTGAATGGGGATTAACCCGTTCTATGCACCATTGTCTACGGCGCGCATGCGCCGTAGACAACGTTGTAAATCGTTCTTTTCAAATATCTCCTAAACCGTGTAGGTTTAGGAGATATTTCTTGTACCTACAGGTAAGCCTTAATCTAGGCTTACCTGTAGGTGCAAGTTGCAATTTAGGGTATACAACTACTTTAACAATACAAAACCTGCCAGAGCAAATGTATTATTGTTATTTTCCTCCAATATTTATTGATTTATTTATTTTTTTAGCAACACTGAGGATGTTGTTGAAAAATATTTACTCTTTCTGCACATTTCTTTCCATTTCAGGACTAAACTGCTGCTGAATTCCTAGAGTAGCATCACTGGTCCTCACCTAGGCGCTTCTACTTCATACACTACGGTAATTGTAGTTCGGTGGGCCGGGTTTGGCTGACGTGTAGGGGCGTGGCCTGCGAGTCTCTTTTGCTAGCAGCCCAGGCATCTCTCCTGTAGACAGGCAGATAGAGGATCCTCCTAGAGATGCCGCCTGGCTGGGCACTCCACAGTCATCTGCCAGTCCCAGGCTGCACAGGGACATAGACTGGCAAGGCATGGAGTCCATGCACAGGTAACTTGTGTGTCTCTGCATGACACTCATCATTCACAACTTCAATTCTTTATTGCAGTGTCAATGGGCATCATCACCCACATGCAGGGTGCAAGATAGCAAGAGGGGTTCTAGATTGCTGATGGGTTTTCTGTTATTGTAATATAAATAGTTACATGATAATATGCTGGGATCATACAATAGTTACATGATGATATACTGGGGTCATACAATAGTTACATGATAATATGCTGGGATCATACAATAGTTACATGATGATATACTGGGGTCATACAATAGTTACATGATGATACATTGGGATCATACAATAGTTACATGATGATACACTGGGGTCATACAATAGTTACATGATGATACACTGGGGTCATACAATAGTTACATGATGATACACTGGGGTCATACAATAGTTACATGATGATACATTGGGATCATACAATAGTTACATGATGATACACTGGGGTCATACAATAGTTACATGATGATACACTGGGATCATACAATAGTTACATGATGATACACTGGGGTCATACAATAGTTACATGATGATACACTGGGG
The DNA here is from genome assembly GCA_028564925.1 of Lithobates sylvaticus. Taxonomy (NCBI): domain Eukaryota; kingdom Metazoa; phylum Chordata; class Amphibia; order Anura; family Ranidae; genus Lithobates; species Lithobates sylvaticus. The sequence goes on along the minus strand of CM053036.1, from coordinate 25,825,649 downwards.
TCATACAATAGTTACATGATGATACGCTGGGGTCATACAATAGTTACATGATGATACATTGGGATCATACAATAGTTACATGATGATACACTGGGATCATACAATAGTTACATGATGATACACTGGGATCATACAATAGTTACATGATGATACGTTGGGATCATACAATAGTTACATGATGATACGTTGGGATCATACAATAGTTACATGATGATACACTGGGATCATACAATAGTTACATGATGATACGTTGGGATCATACAATAGTTACATGATGATACACTGGGGTCATACAATAGTTACATGATGATACACTGGGGTCATACAATAGTTACATGATGATACACTGGGATCATACAATAGTTACATGATGATACGTTGGGATCATACAATAGTTACATGATGATACACTGGGGTCATACAATAGTTACATGATGATACACTGGGGTCATACAATAGTTACATGATGATACATTGGGATCATACAATAGTTACATGATGATACACTGGGATCATACAATAGTTACATGATGATACGTTGGGATCATACAATAGTTACATGATGATACACTGGGGTCATACAATAGTTACATGATGATACACTGGGATCATACAATAGTTACATGATGATACATTGGGATCATACAATAGTTACATGATGATACGTTGGGATCATACAATAGTTACATGATGATATACGGGGATCATACAATAGTTACATGATGATACGTTGGGATCATACAATAGTTACATGATGATACACTGGGATCATACAATAGTTACATGATGATACGTTGGGATCATACAATAGTTACATGATGATACACTGGGATCATACAATAGTTACATGATGATACACTGGGATCATACAATAGTTACATGATGATACACTGGGGTCATACAATAGTTACATGATGATACACTGGGGTCATACAATAGTTACATGATGATACATTGGGATCATACAATAGTTACATGATGATACATTGGGGTCATACAATAGTTACATGATGATATACTGGGATCATACAATAGTTACATGATGATACACTGGGATCATACAATAGTTACATGATGATACACTGGGGTCATACAATAGTTACATGATGATACACTGGGATCATACAATAGTTATATGATGATACGCTGGGATCATGCTAAGGAATCGCTCAGTTTGATGACATGCATGTCACATTGGTTGCTGCATTTTCCTGCACTGTATTTGATTGAAGTCCCAGAAGTTTTGGTCCTGGAAATGTCTGCTGTGGGTTCCCTGGTTGTGAATAACGAGATCTGCACCTTCACACACTGACCATTTCCTGCACGTGACAATCAGTTCTTACAGCCGGTCACTGATTGTAAAATGTGACGCTGTCTGCGTGTTCCAATGTGACATGTATGATGTATCGGGATCTGTAGGGATGTCCGTCCTCTGAGCTGGAATTGTGCATTGCCTGGAAAGTGTCCCTGGAAATGATTGAAAAAATGTTGGTAAAAGTGCCGCATGTTGTGTCTGTTCTCTTTAACATGCTATGAGCTCTAATAGAACTCCACTGGGAGGAAAGACTTTCACTGCCAAAGGGAGCCTTCACCTTGTGCATGATGAATGCTGGGACTTGTAGTCCCATAAAGGGCATCAAGGATATGTTTGCTTGGCACTGTCTGATTGTCTGTCACTTTGTGATGTCAGAGTTCCTAGATCTGTCCACATGCCAAATCCCTACACAGAGGCGGCTCTCTAATTAGGCAAATTAGGCGGTCGCCTTAGGCCTCACACTCCTAGGAGCCTCGTGGCCGCCTAATTTGCCTGAAGTGTGTGGGAGTTGGAGGGAATGGCCACTTGAATTATTTTTCCCGTTTTGGGCGCGAATGGGTCTTAGATTTGCCTAAGGCCTCACAAAGCCTAGAGCCGCCTCTGTCCCTACATGGGGGGTCGCACTCAGCCGATATCACCGTCACTTTACACCAAGCTTTTCATATTGTGCTTTCACATCAGTCCTTGCCTCCAAAGAGCTGACACTCTAATGCCCCATACACACGGTTGGAAATTCCATCGAAGAAAGTCCAATCGGATTATGAAAATCCGATTGTGTGTGGGCTTCATCGGACTTTTTCTGTCTGAAAAGTTTGAGAGATGGATCTAAAATTTTCCTACAACAAAATCCGATCGGACTTTTTCCGATCGTGTGTAGAGAATTCCGACGCACAAGGTGCCACGCATGCTTAGGAAAAATTTGGAGAGGGAAGCTATTGGCTACTGGCCTCTGCGTAGTCCCGTCGTACGTTTGGTACGTCACCTCGTTCGGAACGATCAGATTTTCCAACAAATTTGTGCGACCGTGTGTATGCAAGACAAGTTTCGGACAAAATCCATCAGAAAAAAACGGACAAATTTTGTGGTCAGAATGTCCGACCAAGTGTACGGGGCATAAGGTCCCTATTTCACATGCAAACACATATTTGCTAAGGCCAATTCACGCTTACCACACCCATTGCAATCGGATTGTACAATCCCCTTTAAGATGGCCATAAATGTATCAATGTGCGATCGATTTTAGTTACCAGCAATTCATTATCGATTTAAAACATCGAATAATGCAATCTGTCATAAACAATCTTATGATTTGTATTACAGTCAGTTGTTTGACACACACACATATAGTGATTTGATCGATCAGAAACGATCAATAATATTACTATTCTTGTTCAACGCTATTAATTTATGGTGGTCATATACACTTCAATAAATGATCAATTATTTTTTTTTTCGATCAATCTCTCCCAAGAAGAATAATAGATTTAAAGACATGAACCCATTCCATCAATATGGCACTCATGGGAAAAGTGGATTTCAATCAATAGTCAGAATATACGATCCTAACAGGGGCCGACTGACAACTCATGGGGCCCCCCGGCAATAGGAGATTATGGGGCCCCCGGGCAATAGGAGATTATGGGGCCCCGGGCAATAGGAGTTTATGCCCCCCCCGGGCAATCAGAGATTATGGGGCCCCCGGGCAGTAGGAGATTATGGCCCCCCGGGCAATCAGAGATTATGGGGCCCCCGGGCAATAGGAGATTATGGGGCCCCCGGGCAAAAGGGGATTATGGGGCCCCCGGGCAATCAGAGATTATGGGGCCCCCGGGCAATAGGAGATTATGGGGCCCCCGGGCAATAGGAGATTATGGGGCCCCCGGGCAATAGGAGCTTATGGGGCCCCCAGGCAATCAGAGATTATGGGGCCACACAGTATACACATACACAGTATACAATCACACAGTATACACAGACATGTTTCTATTGGCTGAGAAGGTACTGGAGAGGTGGGGCAGCTATAATCTCGGGATTTTTAGACCAAAAGGATGTCGGTAAGGGACATTTCAGAGACAGATGTAAAAAAAAAAACACAGATTTTTACATACTGTCCCTGGTTTTACTGAGGCTGGCAACCCTGATGGGGCACCTTAGTGGCCCGGGGCCCTCGGGCAGTGCCCGAGTGGCAGAATGGTCAGTCCGCCCCTGGATCCTAATTTATCAACTGCATCTTTGGTTTCACCATGCTGTAATCTGATTGGTCAAAATCCGATCAAATTCATGAGCAAAGCACCTCAGTGCTGCCGATCTGTGCAACACGATTGAGTATATTCCACCCTGGCTGATTGACTCGAGTTTGATCGAAATGGAATCTAAAAGGAAGTTTTATGCCTATTTGATTGTTGCTCATTCGATCGCTTTGATCAAACTGCACATACGTTGGATATTAAAATCAAAGCGTGTGTGGCCACCAATAGATCTACCAATGCCTATGTAGTGCATGGGCATGCCTGATTGGTTTGGGGCTCATAGCACGTCGTTTTGGTAAATGTAAACTTGATTGTACAAACACTGTAACATGATTCTTAGAAAGGAGTCAATTATCCTTCGGTATGTCCCGTGTCCTTGGAATGTGGGAGGAAGCCGATTAATGCACAGAGAGAACATGCAAACTCCATGCAGATAGTGTCCTGGCCAGAACTCAATCCTGGGACCCAGTGGCGGCTGATGGTATATTTTTTGGGGGGTGCTCTGCGCCCTGAACTCACTTTTTTTTTTTTTTTTTTTTTTTTTTTTTTTTTTTTTTTTTAAGCATATTAGGCTGCATTCACACCTGAGCGTAGCGGAACGAGCGTTTTTACCAGCGGTTTTACCGACGTTTTGTCGCGCGAATACCGTCGTTTTTTGCACATTTGCATACGGCGTAACAGGCGTTTTTCAACTTCGGCGTTTTTCTTGATAGCCAATAGGAAAAATTATCATCACTGTCATCATTTGTTGCTATGTTCTATGGGGATACAAACGCCCAAATCTGCCCGATTCGCGCGACAAAAAAGGGTCCGGAACTTGTTTGAGCTTCAGGCGTTCGGCTTCAGGCGACATGGAGTGGAGATGTGAACCATCTCCATAGAGAATAATGTATTTTATCCCCTCGAACGTTTTGTAGCTTCAGGCGTAGGGCGGCTTAGGGCGACAAAACGCTCAGGTGTGAATGCAGCCTTAGAGCCTCAGGCTCTAATCGTGTGCTTCAAAAAAGAGAAACTCCTACTTATGAGTAAATATGACCTACTTACCTCCTCTGTGCAGTTGGTTTTGCACAGAGTGGCCCCGATCCTCCTCTTCTGGGGTCCCTCAGCGGCGCTCCTGCCTCCTCCTCTTCTCCAGTGCCCTGTCGGAGAAGCGTGCTGCCTTGGGGCACCTGTGCAGGCACACTCCTGCGTCCTGCTGCTGCGTTCATTGACACAGACAGCAGGACTCGGCTCTGTCCCCGGCTCCCATTGGATTTGATTGACAGCAGCGGGAGCCAATGGCTTGGCTGCACTACTATCAATCTATCCAATCAGGACCCGAGACACCGGCTGGAGCGCTCATCCCCGGCGCAGCAACGATCGGGCTCAGGTAAGTAAAAGGGAGGGGCTCTGGGGGGGGGGGGGCACTGCAAAAGGTTTTTCACCTCAATGCATAGAATGCATTGAGGTGAAAAACCCCTTTAAAGAACCAGCTAATTTTTATTTGAAAAAAAAGTGTTCTACGCTTTAGTTATGAATGAACACAGTGAGCGATCGGCACTGATCAGTCATTGTGCTCATTCAGGAAAGGAAGGGGCTGGTAAATATGACATATTTACCGGATCCTTCCATTCTGAAGATCCTATTGTGTGCTTACCCCTTCCGGCACGAAGGAAAGGGGAGAAGCCTCCAGCGCGACAGGGTTGGGGGTGGGAAGGGGTCTGGACACATAGGGGGTCTGGACAGCAGGGGGAAACATATGGTTCACAGGGAGGGTAATTGTTGCGGAAGAGAGGGCAATTACTGGAACCGATCCCCTGTATGGCTCTCTCTGCAGCAGCTGATAGCTGGTGGGAGGGGGAGAAGAAGCCAGCTTTCAGCTGCTGCAGAGAAAGCCATACAGGGAATTGGTTTCAGTAATTGCCCTCTCTTCCGCAACAATTACCCTCCCTGTGAACCATATGGGACCCCCTGTGTGTTCAGAACCCCTGTGTGCCCCCCCCACCCCTGTCGCGCTGGCAGCTTCTGGTGGGGGGGTGGGGGTCACACATCTGGTGGGAGGGAGAGGGGAAGGGAGAGGAGAAGAAGCCAGCTTTCAGCTGCTGCAGAGAGAGCCATACAGGGGATTGGTTCCAGTAATTGCCCTCTCTTCTGCAACAATTACCCTCCCTGTGAACCATATGGGACCCCCTGTGTGTCCAGAACCCCTGTGTGCCCCCCCACCCCTGTCACGCTGACAGCTGGTGGGAGGGAGAGGAGAAGGGGAGGAGAAGAAGCCAGCTTCCAGCTGCTGCAGAGAGAGCCATACAACTGCTGCTGTGCCGTGCCAATCACACTCCCGATTCACCCTGCTTCCTGGGCCCCCCTGTACAGGACCAGTGATACCCCTTTTTTCAATTGCCCTGCTAGCAGCCCATCTATGGTCACTTAGTAAAGGAATTTCAGTCCTCTTACTGCATACCCCCCCCCCCCCCCACCTTACAGACCCTACCTATCTTTGCTGGTCCAACGCATGCGCAGATGTGCTGAATCACTCTTCCCATCCTTTGGGACTTGACAGAGCCCTGCAGCAGATCTGCACATGTGCCCCGAACCTGGTGTGATTTAGGAAGGGACAAAAATTCTCTTTGGTCTGTACATGTGCAGAGCGGATACAAAGGGGGTTAATTACAAAAGGCAAATCCACTTTGCACTACAAGTGCACTTGAAATTGCACTAAAAGTGCACTTGGAAGTGCAGTCGCTGTAAATCTGAGGGGTGGATCTGAAATGAGGGGAAGCTCTGCTGATTTTATCATCCAATCATGTGCAAGCTAAAATGCTGTTTTTTTATGTCCCTTGCATGTCCCCCTCGGATCTACAGCGACTGCACTTCCAAGTGCGCTTTCAGTGCAATTTCAAGTGCACTTTGCACTTGCACTTCGCACTTGCACTTCGCACTTGTAGTGCAAAGTGGATTTGCCTTTAGTAAATAACCCCCAAAGTCCTGGATCTCCCTATCATGTTCTCGTAGACGCACCCACACATACACGGATGTGCTGAAGGTCTCTGTTGGGTACTCCAACGCCAGGCATAGTCCTTCACCCGATCTGTGCGGGCATGGATTGGGCGCCATCAAGGCATGAAAGGTAGAAGTTTTGTTCTGCAGGACAAAAAACAAAAAATCTCCAATTGTGGGTGAGGGAGAGGCTGGAGCCAGATACACACAATTTAGTTTTTGGGGGTGAAGGTCCGCTTTAAGTCCAATTATTAAGGGGGCTCCTAGATGAGAGGGATAAACGTCTCCACTTATTATCACTCTTCTAACACATCATCTGGTCATCTGATTTATCAATATACAGCCCCGGTCTTGTGCCGGAGTAATAGAGAAATAATGGAGATAGGCACACAAGGGCTGCTAATACAATTCGATCGGTTCTGCCTCTGATACGAGGAAACGGTAACACGGGGGTGTAATATCCATTTTCTCCAGATGGCACTGCGAGAGAATACCAATAAGACAGCACAGCGGGGGTTAACCCTCACAGTGCCGGAGAGGGTGGATTGTTATTATGTGGCATTGCCTAGGACAGGCATACATGGGAACGGTTCTGTAATCTGGAGCTGCCAATCACGGGCTGCTTTTTATCCCTTACAAGATGTCCCCACTGCTCCGCTCTACAGAGGCGTGCTTAAAGGAGGAGTATAGACACTGCTGCCGCGTACACACGGTCGGAATTTCAGTCTATGATGACAGCCTTCTCACACATGCTACATAAAGGCTTGGCTCAGAATGCTGCCCAAATTACTGCATCTTTACATGCTGACTGCAGCAAATAGGGATACGGATGGACACCATAGAACAAAAAGCTGATCAATCAGTTGCTCAGATTAACCAAAACTCTGCCAGATTACAGGAAGTACAGGATCAATTGGAATCTGCCTTTTCAAAAAATCGATGACCTCGAGAACAGATCCAGAAGATATAACTTTAGACTCCGGGGACTCCACTGAGAAGGATGTCCATAAAGCAGTTAAATCTTTGATTAAAAACCTTATCCCTGACATTCCGGATAACCACCTGGAACTTGACAGAGCACACAGGGCACACTTCTCCCCTGCTCCTGGGGTGATGTTCTGGAGGAAGGACAGGTTGGGGCCTTCTCTTTTCCCCCTCTTCCTTGTAGAGGGTGGTTTAAGGGGGGTCCCCCTTCCCCCACTGCACTAAACTGATCGAGCATCTATACATGCGGTTATTTTCATGTTAAAGTTGATAATAATTGTTTTTTTTTTACCTTCTGTGATAATTGGGTACTGACTTACTGGTAGAGGAATACACAAACTATCCTCTCATTAGGAGGGGAACATGCAGTGTAATAGGTTGAATACCTTATTGGTCCCTGCTTGCCTGGGGAAATTCGGCTTACTAGCCGGTCCCCCTTTCCCTTTTTTTTTTTAACTCCATACAATTACTTCCCCTGGAAGTTTGGCGATTGTTAGACCCCTTCCATAATTTTTGCGTGCTAAAAACGTTAATGTTGACTGGGGATTAATCTCTACAGGGGACTCCGGCACTTATAGATGATGGGGTTGTTTTTGCCCCTCAGTAGCTACAGATTTGAGGTGGGGGGGCTGTGGTGGACCCAATGCGCCTCGATTGGATCAGGAACCCACTTGGCGTACCTAGATCCTATTCCGGACTTTCTTCATTTGGAAGGTCCGGAACCATGGGGGTTATGGTAGGTTTGGTGAATCTAAACCGACCTGGGGGTGGGAAGGGACCAGGGGGCCCCTTTGTTTTCTTGAGCTACTCTTCTCGTACCGGAATGATTCCTCAGCAGGTTGTTAATGTTCTTGTTCTTCCCTCCCTCCTTCTCCCACTCATCTCTTTTCTCTCTCTCTTCTCGATTGATCTCAGTGGTGCTAGCAGGTCACACGGACTTCTCCGGTCGTCTCTCTCAGGCTCTGGGCTCCCCGCTACAGGACCATCAGATTTTACTCTGCCGTCTATCTCTACATGGAAGGGTAAGTCCCATAAGGATTGTATAGATCATTCCCCTCTGATCCATGCCTGATTCTCACTCCTTGCCCACTACCTTGAAGGTTATATCACACAACACCACTCAGGGCCTTAACTCCCCAATCAAACGTAGAAAAATCCTCCAATGCTATCACTCAATGCACGCCGACATCCTACTGCTACAGGAGACACACTTCCCATCTACTTACAAGCCCACTTTTCTCCACCACAGTTATCCACAATTCTTCCTGGCCTCCGCGGAGAATAAAACCAAGGGGGTCGCGATCTGCTTTGCGAAACATTAAACCTCTCCCAACCTGAAACTGTTGTTGATCCCCAGGGTCGATATGTCCTAGTCTCCGGTTTCATTGATGGAGAACTCTACACCTTTGTATCCTACTACGCACCGAATAAAGGGCAAAGATCCTTTATGGAATCTCTGCTCACTACACTACATGAACATCTTTAAGGGACGGTTTTTAATTATGGGCGGGGACACGAACATTGCATTTGACTCTTCCCTGGACAAACTGGCGAACGGTGCGTCTAAACCAAGCGTCCCTCTAAACAGAGCGTTAAAATAGCTGAAATACTTAATGAGGCAGGCCTGATAGACGTTTGGAGAGAGAACAAAAGTACTAGACTGAACATAACTCCTTTGCCAGGATAGACCACATCTTCACCAGGGCCGCCACGCTTCCACTCATTAGGAACTCCACAATCATTGATTCGTCGCTCTCGGACCACTCATTCGGAAAAAGCTCTGATGGTTTTCTCGTCGGAATTCCGACGGAATTTCGCTCAAACTGTCTTGCCTACACACGGTCACACCAAATTCCGACCGTCTGTAACACAGCGGCATAAAACACGTTTGACAGCACTATAGAAGGGAAGTTTATTGTTTCCGAGCATGCGTCGGAATTTTGCGTGTCGGAATTGCATACACACGATCGGAAAATCCGATAGAAAGGTTTTCCGTCGGAAAAATTGAGAACAGGTTCTCAATCCAAAGTCCGTCGGAAATTCCGACAGAAAAAGACCGATGGGCATACACACGGTCGGAAAATCCGATGAAAAGCTCCCATCGGACTGTTTCCATCGGAAATTCCGACCATGTGTACGCCGCATTAGCCTCAGTTCACACTACTGTGACCCCATTGTCATGCGATTTCCAGTGCGACTTGCTTGATATTTTCATGTGACATTGGGAATCTAAGTTGCAATTAGAGCTGCAGGATTCTGGCCAAAATGAGAATCACAATTTTTTTTTGCTTAGAATAAAAAGATCACGATTCTCGCAACGTAAAATCTTTCACATTATACAAAAAAAAAAAAAAAAATGGGCTAGCTTTACTGGTTAGTTTTATTTATTTTTTTTTTTTTTAATTCATTAAACTAATTTTTTCCAAAAAAATTGCATTTGAAAGACCGCTGCGCAAATATAGTGTGACATAAAATATTTTATTCTCTAGGGTGTCTACTAAAAAAAAAAAATTATATATATATATATATATATATATATATAATGTTTGGGAGTTCTAAGTAATTTTCTAGCCAATAAAAAGAAACGATTTTAACTTGAAACCAACAAATGTCAGAAAAAGGTTTAGTGTTTAAAGTGGGGTGCCCCTTAAAAAAAAAAAAAAAAAAAAATTAAAAGTCAGCAGCTACAAATACTGCAGCTTCTGACTTTTAATAATCGGACCTGTCCCAGGGTCCAGCGATGTGGGGGAACGAAGCCCCGCTCCGCTCGGTGGCGCCGGCATTCTTAAGCCCCATACACACGGTCGGACAATCCGCGGACCAGGTCGGTCGGATTCTGTCCGTTGTACTTTGTCTGATGTTGGTTTTGCGTACACACGGTCGGACAAAGTTGTCGGAAAATCCGATCATTCTGAACGTGGTGACGTTTGTTGCCTACGACGGGACTACGTAGAGGCTAGTAGCCAATAGCTTTGGTCTTGTAATGTGATCTGAGCATGCGTAGCACTTTGTCCGGTCGGACAACCGTACACACGATCGGATTTGGTGTGATCGGACCGGGTTGTCGGCAAATCTATCCAGCAGGAGATAAGACTTTGTCCGTCGGACAATCCGACGTACACTGTCCGATGGTGCATACACACGGTCTGATTTTTCAACAACATTGTCCGATCGGACAGAATCCATGAAAAAGTCCGACCGTGTGTATGGGGCTTTACTGTGGGCACACGGCTGTGGCTTCACAGCCGGGCACCCACTGCGCATGCGCGAGCGGCGCCGCGTGCCGTGATACGCCGCGCAGTCATCTGGGACCTGTCACGTGTCCCAGATGACTGACTGCGCCGAGGGGAAGTGATGTCACCAGCCCGGGCAGTGAAGGAGGCAGACTACCATGGACCCCCTAGCAACAGGCATTTAGAGGTGAGTTAAAAAAAAAAAATTATTTATTTATTTATTTATTTTTAGGAATTTTAAGCAATTTTTTTTTTTTTGGGTTGAAACACCACTTTAAGTGGTTAAACGTTTTTCACCTACACACAAAGTCTATTCCATTGACAAATTGTTACAATGTTTATACTTAAGTTCAACTGATAAAGAATGTTGTGATTCTTGGGAGACTTCCCAGTTTTCCTTCTTTTGAGAGCTGTGGCTTCAGAAGAGCAGAGAGAATTCTTTGCATAGAAAGAATTGTGAAACACTTTAGTCAAGATTGCGAGGGGGAGGGGGGCGCACCTCTCCCGCCGCCGATAAAAGTGATCTCGTGGCGAATCCACCGCAGAGACCACTTTTATCTAGAAGCGGACCGCCCGCTGAAGAAGAGGATACCGGGGTTATGGCAGCTAGCTGCTGCCATAACGATACTCCTCTTCAAAGTACCGAGGTATAACGAAGGTGGGCGGTCCGGAAGTGTTTTTTAAATACACTAACATTTATACAGGAATCAATGCATTTAAATAGCACTGATTTCTGTATAAATGACAATGGTCCCAAAAATGTGTCAAAAATGTCTGATGTGTCCGCCATAATGTCGCAGTCACAATAAAAATCGCTGATCGCCTCCATTACTAGTAAAAAAAAATATCAAAAATCAATAATCGCTAATTGCGATTTTTTTTTTTACCAAAAATATGTAGAAGAATACGTATCGGCCTAAACTGAGGAAAACTATTTTTTTTTTATATATTTTTTGGGGATATTTATTATAGCAAAAAGTAAAAAATATTGCATTTTTTTCAAAATTGTCGCTCTATTTTTGTTTATAGCGCAAAAAATAAAAACCACAGGGGCGATCAAATACCACCAAAAGAAAGCTCTATTTGTGGGAAAAAAAAGGACATCAATTTTGTTTGGGAGCCACGTCACACGACCGCGCAATTGTCAGTTAAAGCGGCGCAGTGCCGAATCGCAAAAAGGGGCCTGGTCCTTTGGCTGCAAATTGGTCCGGGGCTGAAGTGGTTAAATTTTATTACATTTTTTTTATTTTTTTATTTTTTTGCTTTTGCTTTTAATCACCATTTTACCACTATAAACAGATTTTTTTTCTTTTGTAGGTTAAGTAGAACAATGACAAGTACTTGCAAGATGTCGCAGGTCTTGGTGAACTTTGCCATTATTTGTGCACATTGCTCCAGAATTCTCTGAGTTTTTTTTTCCTTCGTAACGGTTTCCTGTGCAAACATACAATTACTCACAGACTGCCCTTGTTACCCCGGTGACACTGAACTCTTTCCTTTAGACCTTGTTGGCAATGTTTATTTATTTCAGCATCCCATTCCTGAGCTCCCATGCACTCAATAGGCTCTCTATATTCCTGCGTTTATCTTATTGTATGATGAGCACAGATTTTTTTTTCCCACCACCCGCCGCCTTGACAGTGCCAATCCATGCAGAGGTATATCCCGTCTCCTGAGCTAACCTCTGCGTGGTCTGCCTTTACCAAATACACGCAGACAGTCGATGATTGTAATAGGATTACTACAAGTCTTTGGTGCTCTATAAATCTTCAGGGGTCTGTTTAGAAGATTATATATACTTTCACAGCTGACCGGAGCAGCCGTATTGGAGAAATGCCAAACTGAGAGTCTCATCTTTTATAATATTAATATTTATGGAGACGATCAACAAGTTCAAAAGGTTTATATCAAGTGCTATGGACACCGCCAAAAAAAATCGTCCTTTTTTTGTGGCCTAATTTTCTTTAGATGGCCTCTTGAGGCCTAGTTGAACTCTTCCCTAGTGTTGTCTACACTTGTTCCACCCAATATTAGTGTATGTAATGGGATTTGTGTCAATCATTTGGTCTTTGTTTACATGCCCATTGTAAGGCCCGCCACTGAGCATTCATGTTTATCCATATGTGTGTGTGTGGGGGAGGGGCATCATTGGTGGCTGACCTGTGTAGATGACTGATCCACCTGGCAGGTATTGGTAGGACCTATAGTCACCGGTTGTGAAACGTTGGAATGGGTGACTGATATGCTATCTGGTACCCTAAAGCTTTTTCAACCTGGGTGCCTTGAGGTTTCTTCATGGGTGCCTTGACAAAATGTCTAAAAATTGCCAAAAAGTCAGCGGGTGGATAAAGCCTTTCTTATAGTTACACAAAGCCACAGGTTTTCATTGTGCACCATTACGACCTTCTACCTGCCAACCTCCTAACGACCAATGACATCATCAGTTGATAAGGAGGATGTCAGTTGCCTGCATATCATTCTTGTTTGACCCTCCCCGCCTCTCTCCACCAGCTTTGGGGGTCTCAATAGCTAAGTGATGGAGAAAAATTGAGGGAGTACAGTACCAGTTTGCAAAAGTGTATTTTCTTTGGAGGAATAAATCACCTCTACTGTAATGTTGGGTCCTACACGTGTGGATGTAGTTGCATGATCTAAAACTATTATGCCACGTACACACGAGCGGACTTTTCGATGGACTAGGTCCGACGGACTTTCGACAGAGTTCCGACGAACTTTCCGAATGAACGGACACACAATCACACTAAAGTCCGACGGATTCGAACGTGATGACGTACGACCGGACTAGAATAAGGACGTTCGTAGCTAGTAGCCAATAGCTTCCCTTGCGTCGGTGTTTGTCCGTCGGACTAGCACACAGACGAGCAGATTTCTCGATAGGCACTGGGTCCGGCGGAAAAATTTGAAGCATGTTCTATTTCTAAAGTCTGTCAGATTTTTCGACAGCAAAAGTCCGATGGAGCCCACACACGATTTTTACATTTTAGAAAGGGGTGCCTCAAGACTGTCCATAATTTTAAAGGGTGCCTCAAGACTGTTTATAAGTTTTGAGGATGCCTCAAGACTGTTTATAATTTTTGAGGGTTCCTCAAGACTGTTCATAATTTTGTAGGGTGCCTCAAGACTGTTCATAATTTTGGAGGGCATCTTAAGACTGTTCATAATTTTGGAGGGGGCCTCAAGACTGTTCATAATTTTGGAGGGTGCCTCAAGACTGCTTTGGGGTCTCATTAGCTAGGTGATGGTGACAAATTGAGGGAGTACAGTACCAGTTTGCAAAAGTGCATTTGCTTTGGAGGAATAAATCACCTCAAATGTTGGGTCCTACAAGTGGGGATGTAGTTGCATGATCTAAAACTATTAGAATAGTTTTTACATTTTAGAAAGGTGTGCCTCAATACTGTCCATCATTTTAAAGGGGGCCTCAAGACTGTTTATAATTTTGGAGGGTGCCTCAAGACTGTTTATAATTTTGGAGGGTGCCTTAAGACTGTTCATAATTTTGGAGGGTGCCTCAAGACTGTTTATAATTTTGGAGGGGGCCTCAAGACTGTTTATAATTTTGGAGGGGGCCTCAAGACTGTTCATAATTTTGGAGGGGGCCTCAAGACTGTTCATAATTTTGGAGGGGGCCTCAAGACTGTTCATAATTTTGGAGGGGGCCTCAAGACTGTTCATAATTTTGGAGGGTGCCTTGAGATTGTCCATCATTTTTAAAGGGTGCCTTGACTGAAAAAAGAGAAATACTGCCCTAAAGGGAACTGGTTAGGATAGATATCTGAAATTTGCCTTATCTGACTTGATTTTTAAGGTACAGGTTCCAGAGTTGGCTTCCTGAGATACCTGCACATGCCTGTAGTAGATTTCAGTGTCTTGCACCTCCTGAATACTGGGCTGTTCTGATTGTCCCCTTATGCACTTTACTTTTTACAAGAATTTTGTTTTAAGAAAATTACAACACAGTGATGTCATACGTGGCATCCTACATCCATTGCAAATCAGAGTATGAAAGAACATAGGAGTACATTATGAAAGTGCCATGGTCCCTTATTCAGTATCGATACCAAGTCACAAATACAGGCATCCAAGGATACATTGTCATTTGGTGTCCTAAGCTATAGGTCCATGGTGGACTAAGAATAGAATGGGAGTACGAGTAGGATATATTTAGCAAAATGTATGACTGGGGATATATTGAAGGTGTCCTTGTGCACTTGTAATGAAAGGCAGGAAGTTGTGGGCCAGCTTTAAAACTGCCAGTAAGTGTTGGAACTTTGCCTGATCAGGATTTCTCTGACATTTGGACAGAGTAGAGGAGACTGAAAGCTGCTGGAGATACAGGGGATTGTCTTTTGGCATTTTTAGGCAAGACCAGCTACTCGCACCCCCTCACCTCACCCCCCACCTCTAAAATATACATTCTATACTTCTATACAGTATAGAATTGTGCCAAATTGGCTTGCACTGGCTCTGTCTATACCCCCCTGTGATGTGTGTTGCCCCCTCATTGAACTGACCTGAGACACATTGATGGACACAGTGAGCAGCATATGGCTGAAGTACCGAGTCTGTCCATCCCTGTTCAGTCCTGCCGCCCATCTCAGTACTTCTACAGTTCCATCTGGCAGCGGAGTTTGTCCGCCTGCTTCCACAGCCGCTGGTTCTCACACTGCAGCTCTCTGATGGACTGGGAGAGGGCCCCCCACCGCCCCCCACCAGGTGCAGCACATCCTGCAGCCACCTTTCCACCCCACGTCTGAACTCCATAGAAGAAGAGAAGAAAGATCCCTGGTGCCGCACATGCACAGAGTTCTATGGTGGTATGAGAGAGACAACCTCAGCCTGGGCTCCCGCCAGGCCATGCACGGAACGCGTTTCACTCCACCCCCGGAGCTTAGTCATGGGAATCCCATGACTCCCCATGACTAAGCTTCAGGGGACGGAGTGAAACGAGTTAAAGGCGTGGCCAGGTGGGAGCCCAGGCTGAGGTTGTCTCTTTCATTCCACCATAGGACTCCGTGGATGTGCGGCACCAGGGATCTTTCCTCTTTTCTTCTAGTGACTACAGGAGCTGGGAAGAGCTCCATCCCTTGCTGGCACTCCTGCAGTGGTTGCAGCATCACCCACACTACTCCCCATAGTGATTAAGCCTGAGCGGCACACTAAACAACACAGTCTGAATTCCTCCATTTTGGCTTGCAGCCCCTTGCACTGTCCCCTGTAGTGGACATTCGCTCTCCTCCTCCGGTACACTACTGCAGACCGACCACACTGACATCTCCACCCCGGGCTACATGCTGACGGTTGATGACAGGTGGCTATCAGGGCTTTGGGCTGACTTTAGCTGCAGCGAGCGGCGATCACTATTGTCCAGTGAATGAACTTGTCTGGGGCCAATCCACCAACTAATACCTCCCCGACTACCAGAACCACACTGCCCCCAACTACTGCCCCCCCCACTCCCCACTGACAGACCCCCACTGCCCCAATTACTGCCCCCCCCCCCACTGACAGAACCCTCACTCCACCAACTACTGCCCCCCCACTCCCCACTGACAGACCCATCCCAGTCCACCAACTAATGTCCCCCCCATTACCAGATTCTCACCCACCCTCAACTACTTCCCCCCATCAAGAAAACCCCTGCTACACTAAGATCTCATTTCTGCTGTGTGCAGGTGCACCGGCATGTGCAGAGGAGGGATGGTGGCTCCTGAAGTGACATTCACTGGGAATGAAGAGGTGACAGGCCGTGGCTGTGCCCTAGGTGGCAGTGTGCCCTAGGCTGCTGGCTAGTTTTCCTAGCGGTAGCACCGACCCTGTTTCTAATCTTTAGGGACTCGTTAATGACTGGAATAGTACCACTGGATTAGCGTAAGGCCAATGTGGTGCCCATATTTAAAAAGGGATCAAAGTCTTTACCAAGTAACTATAGACCTGTTAGTTTAACTTCTATAATTGGGAAGATAATGGAGCAGGAGCGGCCAGTCCATTAGGGGCGCAGGGGTGCCGCCCCCCTAGTTTGCATGCAGAGATGCATGCAGGGTGCCGGAGTAATACGTTGTATGAGGTTTTTTTTTTTCAAGGCACATGATTAGAGCCTGAGGTTCTAATTGGCAACCCACCCACTTGTGAACCCCCTCACTTGTGAACCCACCACTTGTGACACTAGTGAATCAATATTCGCTATTGTCTAATGGCTTCTACACCCAGCCAATCAGGACAGGGGGCGGATTGGGTTGGCTGGGAGGAGAAGCTGAGGAAGTTGCGGAGGGGACTGTGCCGTGGAGGGGTGAGTGCGGAACTAGGGGGGTTCGTTTGCCGCCCCCAAAAAAAAGTTTAGCACCAGCGGCCACTGTACTAGAGAGTTTAATAAAAGACCACATAGCAACAGACAGCATGGATTCATGAAAGACAGAAGTTGTCAGACAGATCTCTTTTTATGAGGAGGTAAGTAAAACCTTGGACAGAGGGGTGGCTCTTCAGAAGAAAAACTTTTTTTTTTTTCAAAATCTTTGGTCATTTTTTAGTTTGTTTAGCAAAAAATAGAAACCCCAGAGGTGATCAAATACCACCAAAAAAAAGCTCTATTTGTGGGAAGAAAATTATAAAAATTTAGTTTGGGTACAGTGTTGCATGACCGCGCAATTGTCATTCAAAATGCGACAGCGCTGAAAGCTGAAAATTGGCCCCGGCAGGAAGGGGGTGAAAGTGCCTGGTATTGAAGTGGTTAAAGAGGTTGTAAACCCTAAAACAAATCTGTACGACAAAGGCACAATAAGCTAGTATGCAGTGCATACTAGCATGTTATGAAATACTTACCTTAGAACGAAGCCCTGCAGCAGCGCCAACACACCACTGAGACGGCTGCTCTGTTCCCCGGTGTTTCCTCTGGGTTCGTGGGCTCCGGCGCTGTGATTGGCTGGAGCCGCAATGACATCACTCCTGCGCTTGCGTGCGGGAGCCACCATATACGGCACAGGGCCCTGAAGAAAGGGCACAAACGGTCGTTCCTTCAGAGCGTATGCAGCGATGACGTCGGCGGCAGGATATATAGTAAATAGCTCCTAAATGGTGCAAGTTTAGGAGATATTTACAGTACCTACAGGTAAGCCTTATTATAGGCTTCCTCTAGTGCTTCCTCTAGTGCTGTGCTTACGAAGCAGCTGCCTGAGACTGAGTTAGTTACATGCTGTAGCCTGCAGAGCATGCAGACATGGAGGGAAATCAGTGGCCGGGCGCCCCTAGGCAGCAGTGCGCCCTAGGCAGCTGCCTAGTTTGCATAGTGATAGAATCGGCCATGTCTAAACACGTGCTAGCTGTATCAGGAAACTATGATTGCGCTGTAGAGAAAGAAGAGTTTACACAAGTGATGTGCTGGAGGAGTATGGAGAGCTTTAGAGACTGTCATCATAGATTCAAAACGATGGTTCAATTCACCAAAATCATTTATCTGGGTATCCCATGTACCTTTTTCCCCATCCAAGTTAAATCCCCGAAATAAAAACAACAAAAACAAGCTAAAGTACTCTTCATTGACTGGCAATGTGTGTCTGAAGTAAATGCCTGGCCTAGCAGGGTGATGTGTGGAACTACTACATGCAGCGACCCCATGGGGGAACCGCTACATGTGGATCAGGAGTAGCCTTGGCCAGAAGAACTAACATTTGCTTTGCTTTTGAGGGCCTGGAAGTTTGAGTAATGGGGAAATGATAAAATGACACTTTTGTATGGTCCTGCTATATGGTATGTAACAGATGATTCGCATTCACAGGGGTGTTTCAATTCACACATGCTATGTCAATGGTCCGATTTCAACCACATTTTATGTATTTAAAAGTTTGTGCAAACATTTTACATGCATATTGTGTACATTGACATGGGCTATTGCTTCACTGCCTAGCAAATTCAGGACCAGGGGAAGATGTATACATAAACAATGTTTAGGCAGCGGCGCCACTGCAGACGCAGAATGACCTCAGCCTTCAGCAATGAATGACTTAAGGCTAAGGTCATTCTACGGATGCACTGCTGCCTACACATTATTGATATTTACATTGCCCCTGTGATTCTGAATGAGTCAGGGCCGTCTTAATAGCATCATGGGCCCCTGGGCAAAGTAATACTCTGGGGCCCCTAACAGCTTCCCCCAATTTACACACCAACTCTCAAGAATTAAAGTATTAATAGTTGATAGAATTAAGCATATATTTATTAGTACTTTCAATAAAATCGATTTTAAACAATAAGAAAAACAATAAGAAAACATGTCATAAATCAAAGAACACAGTATGGGGGGAGGCAGAAGGACACAGTACATTTTCTGGGACACTTCCCTGTGTCCTGCCGAGAAAGTTCCCCCGGCGGATAAGGACCCCCCTGTACTGCGCAGGCACTGCGCTTGTGTAGTACGCAGCACAATGAAGCAACGGAGTTTCCGAAAATAGCCAAAGTCAGTCAGCTGTACACTGCGCCTGCGCACTACATTCTAACCTATGTCCAGGTTCCAGCCCCACCATCCAAGTGGACATAGAGTTAGAATAAAAATATGCCGAGTGCAGCGAGGCCGTGCCCGAAGCGTGGCGAGCGTAGCGAGGCCGTGCCCGAAGCGTGGTGAGCGTAGCAAGCCCGCAAGGGGCCCTGTTACAGGCGGCATGTACAGCTGATTCACTGTCTTCTGCATCGGGTATTTCCGGTGGCTTCGTTGTGCTTCGTACTGCGCAAGCGCTGCGCCTGTGCAGTACAGATGGGTCCTTATCTGCCAAGGGGAACTTTCTCGGGCAGAACACCGGAACACAGCCATAGTAAAAAGTGTGACTTTTCTGGCAAATCCGGAACAGTTGGCAAGTATGATGTAATGCAAGATTATCATGGGGCCCTCATGCACCTGGGGCTTCTGGGCAGTACCCAGGGGTGTCCATTCATTAAGACAGCCCTGCAATGAGTCTTTCACTAGTCACTGGTGGTGGCGGAGAATGATCTGAACCAGAATGAATGGAATTCTGAAGCTGCCACTGCCTAGTGAGTGGCCCATTCAAGTCATTCATGGGCTAGGGGAGATATAACCAAAGTGTAGCCTGTACAAGCTGCCCATATTCATCTTGGCAAATGCAGACATAAGCATGTGTATGTCTGTATGGGTTGAGATGCACCACTTGCAAATGTTTACGCAGGATCTTGTTGGCAACGTTCTGTCGGCAAGAACCTGGTGTAAATACCCATGCCTCCCTGTGCGTGGGAACCTATGGATAGGGGGAGCATACTTATTGAATACAATTTTGTTACTCATTCATGGTGTTTTGAAATAGCCCTGTCATAAGGGGGCTCAACATGTAATTTTCAGTGTCTCAACATCCTCTCCTAAAAATGGCCTAAAGAAATCATTTACTAGTTCATACTATCCTGAGAGTCACTTGTTGAGAGATTATTCTCTGGAGATTAATTTTGTGGGGATAAACCTAAAATGGGGAAAATCACTCAACAGCCTCGTAATCTCCTTATTTCATTCAAGTCTATGGAAGAGATTAATCACTCTACACACAATACTTTTCCATGAGTGGGCCTGATAGACGGTGCTTTCGATGGTGACAGTGAATAGAAAGTATAGCCTGACTACCCGGTGCTGATCTGGATCAGTTTGGTATTCTGAATGGGGGACCTGAGCATTGTTTATTCTCAAATATTATTGGCAGCCTTTTTCTTTTTGGAGATGATAGGGGGATAGGCTAGCAGAGTTTCATTAGAGAACTTTTGTTAATTTTTTTTTAATTGTTAACCACTACAATACTGGGCACTTTCGCCCCCTTCCTTCCCAGACCAATTTTCAGCTTTCAGCGCTCTCGCACTTTCAATGACAATTGCGCGGTCATGCAATGCTGTACCCAAATGAAATTTTTATCATTTTGTTTGCACAAATAGAGCTTTAGTTTGGTGGTATTTATTCACGACTCCGGTTTTTATTTTTTGCGATATAAGCGAAAAAATAGCGGAAATTTTGAAAAAAAAACAATATTTTCTCCTTTCTTTTTTAAGCGAAATCCAATAAAATCAAATTTTGTCATAAATTTAAGCCAAAATGTATTCTGCTGCATGTTTTTAGTAAAAAAAATTCCGTTAAGTGTATAATAATTGGTTCGCGTGATCACGGACATATGTACACAAATGATCATGTACAGATGTGTGCAGGTGATCACGGACATATGTGTGCAGATAATCATTGGCACATGTTATTTTACTGGGACATATGTGGGGGACATGTGTTTTTTATTATTTGAGGACATGTGTTTTTATTTGGGGACATGTATGTTTTGGGGACATGTGTGTTTACTGGTGTTTATTGGTGATCATTGGTGATCAGTGAGAAAAAAAACAGCTAATACTCACTGATCACCAGCCGGCTGCAGCGATCCGCTCTCCTCTCCTCACCGACGACTTCCGTGTGAGGAGAGGAGAGCCGATTGCCTAGCAACCGGCTGTTTGCTTACATCACATGACGGCTGTGATTGGACACGGCCCTCATGTGATCAGGAGGGCCAATCACAGAGCCCTCCTGCCGATCCGAGATGCGCCGTGTCCAAGTGACACGAGCGCATCGGGATCGCGCCGTTGCGCGGGCACGCGCGCGCGCGCGATCCCCCTACTTCTGAAGGACGTTCGGGAACGTCCGATCAGTAGGCGGCTCCCACCCGGCCGTATATATACAGTGGCCGGGTGGGAAGTAGTTAAAGGGTAAAAAAAAATAGCAAATAAAGAAAAAATAATATAGCGCATATAATTGCGACACTAATCATATTGTAATTGAATGTTATTAAAAATTACCTTTCCTTTTCAATCTGCAGCCAATGTCATTTTCTGTTAATGCAAAGCAATATGACTACCTGGAGTTGTTCTGTACACAGGGTGTGAACTGACCACTCCCCAGAAACATAATTTCCTACTTGTGTGATTGGCTCACCAATTTTCCCACAAGTCTGCCTAAGATACAAGTACATTTCAGGCATCCCCTGCAACAAAAATGTCATTTTTGGTGAGATACTTTCAATAAGAGCACGTCTAAAGGGATGAAGGCCCAGCAGATTTCCTGATTAGAGCCCTTCAGCTGCCACACCTGACAGTTAATTATAAAACCACTCCAATTAGACCCACTCAGAACAGTAGCATAGATAAACACAGAGGGATTTCTTCAGAATAACAAAAGGTAGGAATCTGCAATAAAGTTTGTTATAATCCTTGCACTGTACATAGATCACCCAGAGGGGAATGTTTTTTTTCTCAACAAAAGTGGAGTTACACTTTAAAGTGGTTGTAAACCCTTATAGACCACTTTGACCTACAGGTAAGCCTAGATTAAGGCTTATCTGTAGGTCCAAGAAATATCTCCTAAACCTACACGGTTTAGGAAATACTTGCAAACAGACAGGTACCTCTGTCTACGGCGCATGTGCCGTAGACAGCGGCGCGCAGGCGCACTAAGCACTCCGCTGCTAACGCCGATATGCCGCTAGTGGCGGCTCCCGTTCGCATGCGATGCATAGTAGCCCATTATGCTTTACCTTTGCAGGGAAACAAAGAGGAAGTAAACCCATCAGGGTTTACTTCCTCTTTAAAGGAGAAGTACAGCCGCTGCTCGTTCTGCATTCCTGTGACCCGTCTTTAGCAGACAGCGGGCTAAAGCCCTCTGTCGGCTGATGTTACAGAGCCGGTCTAGGCTCTGGAAAGATCACGACCATATGGTCGGGATCCGCTCACATACCTGGACCGAAACCCGGCTCAGCCTCTCAGCAAGCCGCCCCCCCCACAGCCCATCGCTCCAGTGAGTTCAAGGGTGGGGGCAGAGCAGAGAGCTGACAGTCACCAGCTCTCTGCTCAGGGATGTCTGAGAACCAAGCGATCAGCGGTGTTTGATCGCTTAGTTCAGTCTTAGAGCCGGTGGGGGACAGATGCAGCATTGGACTGATGCTGCATCTACCTAGGTAAGTATGATTCTACAATAAAAAAAATACCCATACTTCTCTTTTAATGGGGTCAAATTGACAATCATTGTTGACTGCAGTGATGAGAAATCCAAAGGAGCAGGATGGAAAGTTTTTTTTCTTGAACAAACCAATTTCAGTTTCAGTAAAAAACTGTAAAATTTTACTCCAAAATCAAATGTTCGAAAGCAGACCCTAACATTTTAGATTATGGCCACCATGCTATGCCTCATGTCACTGTTATTTTTTTAGGTAATTTTCTGGTAGTATGGCTAATACAGGCTTATGAAGATGAGTGTCCTTGTGAACCACAGTCTTTTCCTTTCGAACACAGTACTGCTTAAATACTTGCATCAAATGGAAAATTTAGCACTTGATAAGAAAAGGATGCATTTGACCTGCTTCTGCCTGCAGTTCAAACACATCTCAATAGGACTTGCTGCTAGGGTTGCCACCTTTTCTTCAAATCAAACCCGAACACAGCATATTTTTTTTTAATAGTATAAACTATACATATATTTTGCTATTAAATAACATTTCTAATCATATGGCGTTTATTATTATTATTATTATACAGGATTTATATAGCGCCAACAGTTTACGTAGCGCTTTACAACTTGAGGGTAGACAGTACAAATACAATACACTTTAATACAGTAAGAATCAGAGGGCCCTGCTCCTTAGAGCTTACAATTTAAGAGATAACAAGAGTCCCCCTTTACATCAGAGTCCACAGAGTTCCCCTTTTACATCTGAACTAGCAGAGTTCCCTTTTACTTTAACTTTACAGACTCTGATGTAAGGGATAACTCTGGGGACTCTAAGGGATGCTCTGGAAACCCTGATTTAAGGGGAACACTGAGCACTCTGATGTACGTAGAGGAATACTGTCACCTTTGGTGTAAAGGGGAACTCTGATGTAAGGGGTGCTCTGAGAACCCTGACTTACCTTAGTGTACTCACTCAGAGGCAGGAGAGAGAATGGGGAGACTTCAATCACAGACAAGGATGGAGGGTGAGCTCACTCACCCCTTGGCAGTCAGCACCTCTCATCCAGACGTATCTGAGGCTGCTAGACTTCCAATTTCCGACCCCCACTATCCTTTTCTGAGGCACATCACCGGGGATTGGAGTGTGGGTAGACACAGAGGGGTAGGGGTGGGAGAAAGAGGTGCAGATCGAGCCCTCTCTCCTCTCCCGTCAGGGGATAATTGTTAGTATTGTTAGTGCTGGCTTTGGGCAGTGTCAAAAAGAGTGTAACACACACACTCAGCGTAGCCACCTGCAGCCAGAAAACCTGCTGGGAAGCCATAGTCCAGTCTGAATAATGTGTCTGGGTTTCAGGCAGTCTGAAACCCGGACGCATGATTCCAAACCCGAACTGTCCGTGCGAATCCCGGACAGGTGGCAACCCTACTTGCTGCATCCCAAGAGACCCAACGCAAGGCAGTCATCTACCCAAACCAAGTTAATGGAAATCTACGCAAAAACGGCGCCCATTTGCTTGAGCTCATGTCAGGCTTTGCTGAATCGAAGCACTTTAAAGAAGCTAAAAAGTCATAGTCTTGGTGTCTGGAATGTGAGCAAATATTTTAAAATCAATGTTAAGTCAGATATGAGCTTTTTCCCCCTGAAAACATGGAATCTTTTCATCCTGGAGCCCCGTGGAAAGAATGTATGTACATGTTGAAGAGTCTGTAGTCTGGCATTCCACCTCCGTGATGTATTCAGCAGACTTCTCCCATTCCTTCCGAACACACAGCTCATTTCAGGCAGCCAGTCAATAGTGTTTGCACAGAGGCTCCTAGAATGTACAGGAAGGTTCTATACATCTCTATTTATTTTAAAGGAAAAGACATATTATAGAGATCTTATACATGGAAATCAAATCATCCCTTTCCAATTTGCCTAATTAAAGGGCAAATCCAATCGACAAATAAACGCATTCTGTAAAATGCTAATGACAGCCACAGAATATTGCAGCTGTGTTAGCTTTGACAAGTCTGACAAATATGCTACTTAAAGCGGTGTTTCAGCAAAAAAAAATTTTTTTTTAAAAGTCAGCAGCTAAAAAAAAGGTAGCTGCTGACTTTTAATAAGTACATTTACCCTCCCAGGGCGCCCGCGATGTCGGTCGTGGAGGCCGAGATGTCCCTCAGCTCTCCGGTCCCAGCGCCGCCATCCTCAGTAATGGAAACGGGCAGCGAATACTACGGCTTCACTGCCCGTTTCCTACTGCGCATGCGCGAGTCGTCGCGCGGCGCTTTGTGAATGGGGAACGCGATGTCCGCGATGTCCCACCCAAAAATGAGGTATTGTTTAAGTGGTATGTGGCACTAACCACTCCAATAATGAGTATAAATATAATATGTATCTATATTAATCTTTTATGGCATTGAGTAAATAAAATATAAAATATATAAATAATAAATATAAATATAATATGTATCTATATTAATCTTTTATGGCATTGAGTAAATAAAATATAAAAAAATTGAAAAAATAAATGAAGTGAAAAAATTGAAAAAATAAAAAAATTTAAATAAAAAAATATATTAATAGTAAAGCACCAAGTCCCAGTGACTCAAAGATAAAGATGTTTATCTTTGAGTCACTGGGACTTGGTGCTTTACTATCAATATATTTTTTATTTTTTAATTAAAATTTTTTTTTTTTTTACATTTTTTGTCACTTCATTTATTTTTTCTATTTTTTAATATATTTCACTGGATGTTTTTGAAGTTTTATTTTTATATTTTTTTCAGTCACGGATCTTTGGTGGCACAGATTGCACTTTAAACACATGTCATGCTTTTTTTTCACAATCTGGATTAGTTACACGGGATTGATAGATTGTTTATATTTTATGAATAATATTGCACAATATTAATTAGACGAATTGTGCACTTTAAGGTATACATTGGATGAATTTCATTTGCAATTATTATTGGATGGATTTTATTTGCGAATATTGCACATATATGGACATTGTTGGATAAATTTTATTTACGATTATTGCACATTATTGGATGAATTTTTATTTTTCGATCATTGCACATATATGAATTATTGCACATAAGGATATTTTATTTAGTGTTTTAGGCTTATTTTCACAGCCATTATTGTCTATTATAGTATTTTATTTACTCAATGCCATAGAAGATTAATATAGATGCATATTATATTTATACTCATTATTGGAGTGGTTAGCGCCACATACCGCTTAAACAATACCTTATTTACTGTGTGAGATCACTTTTTATATTGGCAGCTTCCCACTATTACTATAGTTAGGTAGTGCGCAGGGGCGGACTGACCATTCGGCCACTCTGGCACTTCCCGAGGGCCCCGGGCCACTAGGGGGCCCCATCAGGGTTGCCAGCCTCAGTAAAACCAGGGACAGTATGTAAAAATCTGTGTTTTTTTTTACATCTGTCTCTGAAATGTCCCTTACCGACATCCTTTTGGTCTAAAAATCCAGAGATTATAGCTGCCCCACCTCTCCAGTACCTTCTCAGCCAATAGAAACATGTCTGTGTATACTGTGTGATTGTATACTGTGTGTGTGTATACTGTGTGGCCCCATAATCTCTGATTGCCTGGGGGCCCCATAATCTCCTATTGCCCGGGGGCCCCATGAGTTGTCAGTCCGCCCCTGGTAGTGCGCACTAGTTCCCCCCCATACCACCCAAAAATGAAACTTCCACTTTAAGGTATCTTGACCCCCTGACATGCCACATATTGGCATGTCATTTTTTTGGGGGGGGGGGGGGTGTTGTGGGTACCTAGTTTTGACAGGTACCCAGCTCCCACTTCCGCCTGCGCCACCTAGGAGACTCCTCCCTCCCTGCAATCTTCTGGCACATGTCACAGGTCCCAGAAGATTGCCCAGCCAAGCTGTCACAGCCGGGTGCCCACACTTGCCACGGACCGGCGGGGGAGAGAACAGAGGCTTCGGGGCAGCCGCACCGCTGGACCGTGGGACAGGTGGGTGGCTGTTTATTAAAAGTCGTCAGCTACACTTTTAATAAACATGGGTCCAGCTAAAACTCCGCTTTAGATGACTATTTTATGTGCAATAATAAGGATTCAGCACGTAATATATGTTTCTGAATGGAACTTTTTGAGAAGAAAATTTATTAGAAATATAATAAATGAATAGAAATAAAAATTGCTTGGCTCTCTGAATTGAGCCTTTGTGTCCTGCAGCAGTAACATTCCACGTTCCACTTAAATAACAAATTATATCAGCAAACAGAACATTATACTGTGTCATGCCATAACAGGAAATGATATAACTGGCTGCAAGAGCCGTTCATACCACTATATCATACGATATAAGCAGCTGTTAATTACAGTATATCACAGAGCAAGAGCACATTTTATCATCCAGCAAAAACGTATTCTGCTACAACAGAAATTTTATATTAAAGTGGTGTTTCCACCAAAAAAAAAAAACGAAATAGCTTAAAATTCATAAAAAAAATAAAAAATAAAATAAATGGAAAAAAAAATAAAATAAAATAAATGGAAAAATAAATAAATTGAAAAAAATAAAATTTTTACTCACCTCTAAATGCCTGTTGCTAGGGGGTCCCTCATAGTCTGCCTCCTTCAGTGCCCGGGACATCACTTCCACTCGCCGCTATCAGTCATTTGGGACATGTGACAGGTCCCAGATGACTGTGCGGCGTATCGCGGCGCCGCTCGCGCATGCGCAGTGGGTGCCCGGCTGTGAAGCCACAGCCGGGTGCCCACAGTAAGAATGCCGGCGCGGGGAACGAGGGTGGGCTTCGTTCCCCCCGCATCGCTGGACCCTGGGACAGGTAAGTGTCCGATTATTCAAAGTCAGCAGCTGCAGTATTTGAAGGGGCACCCCACTTTAACCAGCAATATCAAATTGTATTATACCACAATGGTACATTCTACGACAGAGCACAATCATTTTAAAACCACGACAGCAAATTGTATAACCCAGCAAGAACATACAGTGCCTTGAAAAAATATTCGTACCCCTTGAGGGGCACACTGGTGGCAATTGATGGGCACTCTGGCAGCATCTCATGGGGCACAATAGCTACAATTGATTGGCACACTGGCAGAAATTGATGGGCACAGTGGCTGCGTTTGATGGGCACAGTGGCTGCATTTGATGGCACAGTGGCTGTGTTTGGTTTGATGGCACAGTAGCTGCGTTTGATGGCACAGTGGCTGTGTTTGGTTTAATGGCACAGTAGCTGCGTTTATTGGCACAGTGGCTGCGTTTGATGGGCACAGTAGCTGCGTTTGATGGGAACAGTGGCTGCGTTTGGTTTGATGGCACAGTGGCTGCGTTTGATGGCACAGTGGCTGCGTTTGATGGCACAGTGGCTGTGTTTGGTTTGATGGCACAGTAGCTGCGTTTGATGGCACAGTGGCTCTGTTTGATGGCATAGTGGCTGCGTTTGATGGCACAGTGGCTCTGTTTGATGGCATAGTGGCTGCGTTTGATGGCACAGTGGCTCTGTTTGATGGCACAGTAGCTGCGTTTGATGGCACAGTGGCTCTGTTTGATGGCATAGTGGCTGCGTTTGATGGCATAGTGGCTGCGTTTGATGGCACAGTAGCTGCAATTGATGTTTTTTTTTCAGTTTGTTTGCGCCCTCCCAAAAATTCTGAGCACCAACCGCCACTGTTTGGAGGTTGCCCCAAGGGTAAGTAACCCTTCTACCCACCCCTTTTCCCCGGCCCTGTTTGTAAGGCAAATGTGAATTAAAACGCATCTCTAATGCCGCGTACACACGATCGGAATTCTTGTCGGAAAAAACTCTGACGGTTTTTCCGACGGAATTCCGCTCAAGCTGTGTTGCCTACACACGAGCACACCATCTGCAGCAATGTCATTTCGGGACCCTTTGGGTCCAGAGACCCCAATTTTTGACTGCAGATAGGGGGCCTCTAGGAACCCTTAACTACCAAGTTTGAAGTTTGGGGGACCTATGGCTGAAAATGGGCACAGTGAGGCTGCAAATGGGCACAGTGAGGCTGCAAATGGGCATTGTTGACCCTCTTTTCCACTTACAGTAGCTGCGCATTTCTCACCCTAGGCTTATACTCGAGTCAATACGTTTTCTCAGTTTTTTGTGGTAAAATTAGGTGCCTCGGCTTATATTCGGGTCGGCTTATACTCGAGTATATACAGTAATCTTTCTGCTCTCTCTTCATGTAGGCATTTTCTTTGTAGGCAATTGTGCATTCCAGCCACCTGATTGGCTCAGGTGCTGCCTCTCCTGGTTCCATTCTTCGGGCTCTTTCACACGGGGCGGATCAGTGCAGATCCGCCCCGTGGATATCCGTTTGCTCAGCGGGGATCTCCGGAGCGATCTCCGCTGAGCAGGAAGATGACAGGTCCGTTTTTGCACTCTGTGCAGGGACGGACCTGTCAGAGCGCCGCTCTCCCCTATGGAAGATCGGGTGACGACGGACCGTAGAGTCTGTTTTCATCCGATCCGCTCTGCAGACGGATGGAAAAATAGGGTTTTCCTCCGTCTGCAGAAACGGACCATAGCGGACAAGGACGAGATCGGGTGTCAGCGGATGCTCATCCACTGACACCCGCTATCCCATAGGGGTACATGTATGTCCGTTTTTCATCCGAAAACGTAAGGATGAAAAACGGACATACGGACCGTCCGTGTGAAAGAGCCCTTAGTGGTGCCGTACAGGCAATCCCATAAGGGCAGCAATCAAAATTCGGTATTTACGCTAGTTGCATTTTTAACCGCTTCCCGACAGCCTCACGGAGATATACTGCGGCAGAATGGCACGGGCAGGCAAAATCACATACCTGTACGTGGCCCTTTAATTGCCTGCCCGTGGGTCGCGTGCGCGCCGCCAGCGGCGCGCTCGCGACCCGGTCGGGAGCTCTGTGACCCCGGCCGCGGGACCAGTGGACCCGATCACCGATCGGGTCACAGAGCTGAAGAACGGGGAGAGGTCTGTGTAAACAAACCTCTCCCCGCGCTTCCTACTCTGCCTGTCATTGATCGGCTGTTCCCTGTCATTGGGAAAGCCGATCAATGACGTCAGATGTCAGCCCCGCCCCCTAATGTAAAAAACACACACACGTCACAGCCCATAACCCCTCCCCTCCCCCTAGTGGTTAACCCCTTCACTACAACTGTCATTTATACAGGAAGCAATGCATTTAAATAGCATTGATTGCTGTATAAATGACAATGGTCCCAAAAATGTGTCAAAAATGTCGGATGTGTCCGCCATAATGTCGCAGTCACAATAAAAATCGCTGATCGCCGCCATTACCAGTAAAAAAAAAAATATATTAATAAAAATGCTATAAAACTATCCCCTATTTTGTAAACGCTATAACTTTTGCGCAAACCAATAATCGCTAATTGCGATTTTTTTTTTTACCAAAAATATGTAGAAGAATACGTATCGGCCTAAACTGAGGAAAAAAAAAGTTTTTTTATATATTTTTTGGGGATATTTATTATAGCAAAAAGCAAAAAATATTGCATTGTTTTCAAAATTGTCGCTCTATTTTTGTTTATAGCGCAAAAAATAAAAACCGCAGGGGCGATCAAATACCACCAAAAGAAAGCTCTATTTGTGGGAAAAAAAGGACGCCAATTTTGTTTGTGCCGAATCGCAAAAAGGGGCCTGGTCCTTTGGCTGCAAATTGGTCCGGGGGTGAAGTGGTTAACAGATAAATAGCTGTATTCGTTATTTTTTTTTATCTCTTCCTGGAGTTTTGGCTTTTCAGATTATTTGTAAAAAAGTGAAAAATTATACAGATTTTTTTTTTCCCCTCCGCTTTAACATAAAAAAATCCTGTTTCAATCTATTTTAAATCTAGGGCGTAAAACTAAAAAATTGTGGAAAATTCCAGGGCAGTAATAGGGAAAGGAGGGGTAAATATTAATGCGAAGCCCGGTGTGGACTCTGCATGTGTATTGCAATCATTTAATATCAAAGTTTGCCTGTTTGTTGAATTCTTTCTAATGTTAATTGATCATGGCAGTTAACATAAAAGGCAAATGAGTTTTTAGTTGGGATATACATAATTCAGCTATGTTAGTTATTCTTAGATACCATCAGAGACCTTGAATCCCCCCTGACAGTTCTATTAAATGCTTCTCTGAAATCTGTTGCTGGAAACTGCTCCCCCCCCCGCAGAGCCCAGGGAGCACAAGAGCCGCGCTGTTAGAGTAATTGCACATTTAGCCATTTTGCTTGGCTTCCCCATAGGGTGGGTTTGTTTTACTCTCTCTTTGCGGTTGGAACCTCTTGAAGTCCACTCAGAAGTATGTGTCGGGGACACAGAGGAGTCACTGGACTGCCCAGGGTGGGAGGAGATGATCTGCTAACATGGACTCGCTTCTTCTCATGACCTCTCAATATGGGAACAGCTTGTTCTTCTTCTTTGGTCGGTTTTTTTTTTCTTTACTTGTTGGGAACCAGTCTAATTTAAAATATTGTAATTACCAGTTACATCACGTCTTCTGTAAGCTATGGAAAATATAAATACTGTCTTTACTCACAGGAATACCAGCCAAGAAAATAGCTTTAGCTTTTCACACTGGGGCGTTTTTTTAGCGTTAAAAAAAGCGCCTGTAAAGCGCTTGAAAGAAGCCTCATCTGCAATCCCAATGTGAAAGCCCGAGTGCTTTCACACTGAGATCCCTTTCACACTGGGGCGTTTTATCGTTAAAAAAGCGCCTGTAAAGCGCCTAAAAAAAGCCGCAACTGCAATCCCAATGTGAAAGCCCGAGTGCTTGCACACCGAGGCGTTGCGTTGGCACGGCGTCAAAAAAAGTCCTGCAAGCAGCTTCTTTGCATCGGTTTTGGAGCGGTGAATACACCGCTCCTAAAGCGCCTCTTTCCATTGAAATCAATGGGAAGCGCCTGCAAAATGCCCGAAAAGCGCCAGCAAAACGCCTGAAAAGCGCCTTTGGCAGCAGCGCTTTGTGGGCGCTTTTAACCCTTTATTTGGCCACTAGCAGGGGTTAAAAGCGCCCCACTAGCGCTAGAAAAACGCTGGTAAAGCGCTGCTAGTTTAAGCGGCACTTTACGAGCGTTTTTCGGGTGCTGGCAGTGTGAAAGGGCTCTTAAAGCACTTGGGCTTTCACATTGGGATTGCAGATGAGGCTTCTTTCAAGCGCTTTACAGGCACTTTTTTTTAAAGCTAAAGCGCCTGAAAAACGCCTGAAAAATGCCCCAGTGTGAAAGGGGTCTTACTGAGGGGCCTAAAATCTTATACAAAACAAAAACCAAATTTTTTCCAGTCAGAACTTGGCTTGGCTTACCATAAACTAAAATCTTTTTTGTTGATTTTCGGACTTGGCATGTCACTATTGCCAGGGGTCCTGGGGAAAAAAGTGTGGGAACTCCCACCCAAGATCCACTCCCCCACCAAAAAAAAAAAATAGGACATCGAGGCACATCAGGGCATGGGGCACCTCAGAGCATGGGGCACATCAGGCCACATGGCACATCAGGGCATGGGGCACATGGCACATCGGGGCACATTATGGCACATCAGGGCATATGGCACATCAGGGCAGGGGGCACATAGCACATCAGGGCATGGGACACATCAGGGCACATTATGGGCACATCAGGGCACATTATGGGGCACATAGCACATCAGGGCATGGAGCACATCAGGGCATGGGGCACATTAGGGCACAGGGCATGCGGCACATAGCACATCAGGGCACGGGGCAAATCAGGGGGCACATTACAGGGCACATATGGGGATCTTACTTGCCAGCATGAAGAGTAGTGCAGGAAGCATCTGTCTGTAATAAGTTCCCTCTCATGTCACGCAGCTCGGCTCGCTGCCAGGCGGCCCCTCCTCTCTTCTCGTCTATCCCAGATGATGTCACAAGCCAATGGGGATAGACAAGAATAGAGGAGGGGCTGCCGGGGAGCGAGCAGCGCTGCGTGACATGAGAGAGAACTTATTACAGACAGGCGCTTCCTGCGCTACTCTGCATGCATCTCATTCGGCTCGGGCGGCTCTAGTCCTGCAAAGGGGACGGCGTTCCTGCTGTGAAAAAGTGCAGGGACGCCGTTCCCACGCGTTCCCGCATGACTCGAGCCCTGACTATTGCCTTCTAATGTTTTATCAAACAAGGGTGTAGTGTAGGGTGTCTCTCCATCCATCATTGTACACTGTTGTTAGGACTTGATTCTTACGTACAATGATGTATGGAGAGACACCTGTCTGTCAAGTCATGAGACTTGTGTTGACCATTTGTAGGATGTGTCAATGTGGAACAGCAGTGCCTGCCTTGTTTAGTCTA
Organism: Lithobates sylvaticus; assembly: GCA_028564925.1. Lineage (NCBI taxonomy): Eukaryota > Metazoa > Chordata > Amphibia > Anura > Ranidae > Lithobates > Lithobates sylvaticus. The sequence continues at coordinate 25,792,592 of CM053036.1, read as the reverse complement.
TCCTTTTGTTTCTACATAGAATAGGGAAGGGTCAATGCCTACTCCAATTAGCCTTTGTCCACTCTGGGTTTGATAGTAAGCGCAACATTCCTTGTTGTGTCCAAGGCTAGGCCTACATAGTCCTTATATAACAGAACATGGGGATTAGGTCCTATGTGGTCACATAAGGTGGTTATGTGGGCCAAAGAGCATAGCTCCCCACTGTCCCGGATTTTGAGGGGTTGTCCTCGATTTGGTACAAAGTCCCCCTGTGCCTCTTTCCGCCTCATTTGTCCCTCATTTTGGTCTGATCTATATAATTGTATATAAAATGCACTTTTTATCTTTCAAAAAGTGTTTCCCAGTGCTAAACCTTTCATCCAATTTCTAAATTGCTGCATTTGTCTATTTCAAAAGCCAGTTTAACCACTTGGCTTACTGGGCACCTAAACTCCCCTTCTGCCCAGACCATTTTTCTTTTTTTAGCGCTGTTACTCTTTGAATGACAATTACGCGGTCATACAACACTGTATAATTTTTTCCCCACAAATAGAGCTTTCTTTTGGTGGTATTTGATCACCTCTGGGTTTTTTATTAAACAAATTAATTAACCGAAAAAAATAAAAAATACAAAACAGTTTTATATTTTGTTAATAAATTTAGCAAACAGGTAATTTTTCTCCTTCATTAATGTACACTAATGAGGCTGCACTGATGGGCACTAATAGGCGGCACTGGTGGGCACTGATAGGTGGCATTGGTGGGCACTGATGGGTGGCACTGATGGGCAGCACTGAAGGGCATTAATAGGTGGCAGTGATGGGCACTGGGTGGCAGTAATGAGCACTGATGGGTGGCAGTGATGGGCACTGATCAGCACTGGTAGGGGACACTGATAGGCAGCACTGCTAGGTGGCATTGATGAGGCACTCGTGGGCATTGATAGGTGGCACTGATTGCTTTAACTTATGTATTGGTGGACACTGGGGGCACTAATTGGGCAATGATTCATGGCACTGGCAGGCGGTACTGGTGGGCACATATAAGGCGGCTTCACCTCTTCCTCTTCGGGACTGATGTCCCTTCAACAGAAGCCGGAAATCGGCTGTTTTTTCTCCTCACACTGTCAGCGTGAGAAGAAAAAAAAAAAAAAAAACGATTACCGATCTTCTGTTTACATCACGCATTCATCTGTCATTGGCTGACAGCTGATCACGTGGTAAGTCTGATCTGTGATCACCCGAGTCTCATTGACTCGGGGGATCACACCGCGTGCCCTTCGGGGGGGGCGTGGCCAGCTTGCAAAGGGGAGGACGTCTATTGACGCCCTCCCGGGAAAGCAGATCCGCGCTGTAGCCGGGAATAAAGAAATAGTAGTAGTAAAAAAGAAACACTTGCGGGTTTAACTAATCATTTTTTTGTATAATTATCCTTTAAGAGGGCGTAGCAGGGGGTGTGTCCTATGCCTAAATACTTTTGCTAATAGGTGTCCCTCGTTCCCATTTAAAAAAGTTGGGAGGTATGCATAGAGGTACAAATTTCTTTCCAAGAAAGGTAGATATCTATCTTGAATCCTTATAAGAGCTGAGAGCCCAACTGCTTGATGCTGATGGCAATTTTCATGTAGTGATTTTCCAGAAAGGTTTGCAACTGTTGTCATCATACATTGCCTTGAAAAAGTATTCATACCCCTTGGAACTTTCCACATTTTGTCATGTTACAACCAAAAACGTAAATGTGTTTTATTGGGATTTTATGTGATAGACCAACACAAAGTGGCACATAATTGTGAAGTGGAAGGAAAATTTTAAATGGTTTTCAAGATTTTTTACAAAATTCAAATCTCAAAAGTGTGGCGTGCATTTGTATTCAGCCCCCTTTACTCTGATACCCCCTAACTAAAATCTAGTGGAACCAATTGCCTTCAGAATTAACCTAATTAGTAAATAGAATCCACCTGTGTGTAATTTATTCTCAGTATGAATACAGCTGTTCTGTGAGGGTTTTGGTAAAGAACCTTAGTGAACAAACAGCATAACGAAGGCCAAAGAGCACACCAGACAGGTCAGGGATAAAGTTGTGGAGAAGTTTAAAGCAGGGTTAGGTGATTGAAAATGTTTTCCCAAGCTTTGAACATGGAAAGAGTATGGAACAACTGCAAACCTACCAAGACATGCCCATCCAACTAAACTGACCGGCCGGGCAAGGAGAGCATTCATCAGAGAAGCAGCCAAGAGGTCCATGGGAACTCTGGAGGAGCTACAGAGATCCACAGCTCAGGTGGGAGAATCTGTCCACAGGACAACTATTAAGCCCCATACACACGGTCGGATTTTCCGATGGATTCTGTCCTATCGGACAATGTTGTCGGAAATTCCGACCGTGTGTAGGCACCATCGGACAGTTTCCATCGGACTGTCTGACGGACAAAGTCCTATCTCCTGCTGAATAGATTTTTTGACAACAAAGTCCGATCACACCAAATCCGATCGTGTGTAGCGAATTCCGACGGACAAAGTGCTACGCATGCTCAGATCACATTACAAGACCAAAGCTATTGGCTACTAGCCTCTACGTAGTCCCGTCGTAGGCAACAAACGTCACCACGTTCAGAATGATCGGATTTTCTGACAACTTTGTCCGACCGTGTGTATGCAACACCAACATCAGACAAAGTACGACGGACATGATCCGACGGACCTGGTCCTCGGATAATCCGCGCGTGTGTATGGGGCTTAAGTCGTGCTCTCCACAAATCTGCCCTTTATGGAAGAGTGTCAAGAAGAAAGACATTGTTGAGAAAAAGCCATAAGAAGTCCTGTTTGCAGTTTGCGAGAAGCCATGTGGGGGACACAGCAAACGTGTGGAAAAAGGTGCTCTGGTCAGATGAGACCGAAATTTAACTTTTTCGACTTAAAGCAAAAAGCTATCTGTAGCAGGAAATTAACCACGCACGTCACCCTAAACACACCATACCCACCGTGAAACATGGTGGTGGCAGCATCATTGTGGGGATTATTTTCTTCCGCAGGGACAGGGAAGCTGGTCAGAGTTGATGGGAAGATGGATGGAGCCAAATACAGGACAATCTTAGAAAACCTGTTATGCCGCGTACACACGATCGGACTTTCCGGCGGACGATTCGACAGACTTTGCAGCTGAGGTCCGCCGGACTTTCAAATGAACAGATTTGGCCACACACGATCACTCCAAAAGTCCGCCGGATTCAAACGTGATGACGTAGAATAAGGAAGTTCATAGCCAATAGCTGCCCTAGCGTCGGTTTTAGTCCGTCGAACTAGCACACAGATGACCAGATTTAGTCTGGCGGATAATTTTGAGTCAAAACTTCTTTCTAAGTCCGCCGGACTTTTGGGAAGAAAAAGTCAGCTGGAGCCCCACACACGATCGAATTGTCCGCCGGGCCCTGGTCCATCAGACTAAGTACGCCGGATAATCCGATCGTGTATATGCGGCATTAGAGTCTGCCAAAGACTTGAGACTGGGACTGAGGTTCACCTTCCAGCAGGACAACAAAACTAAACATACAGCCAGAGCTACAATGGAAAGGTTTCGACCAAAGAATATTCATGTGTTTGAATGGCCCAGTCAAAGTCCAGACCTAAATCCAATGGAAATCTGTGGCAAGACTTGAAAATTGCTGTTCACAGACACTCTCCAGTCAATCTGACAGAGCTTGAGCTATTTTACAAAGAAGAATGGGCAGAAATGTCCCTCTCTAGAAGTGCAGAGCGGGTAGAGACATTCCGAAAAAGACTTACAGCTGTAATTGCAGAGAAAGGCGGTTCTACAAAAGTATTGACTCCGGGGGGCGCTATACAAATGTACCCCCCACACTTTTCACATATTTATTTGGAAATAATTTTGAAAACCATTCATCATTTTCCTTCCACTTCACAATTATGTGCCACTTTGTGTTGGTCTATCACAGTGATGGCGAACCTATGGCACGCAGAGCAATCTCTGTGGGCACACGAGAGGGTCCAGGACAGAGCTAGAGGTCTCTCTCTCCTCTCAGCCCCCATCCCTCTCTTTCAGCCCCCCCTCTTTTTCCATACCACCCTCTTTGTGTCCCCCTCTCTCTCAGCCCCTCTCCCTCTCTCTCAGCCCCTCTCCCTCTCTCTCAGCCCCTCTCCCTCTCTCTCTGTCCCCTCTCCCCTCTCTCTGCCCCCCTCCCTCTCAGCATCTTTCTCACACCCCTCACTCTCGCTGTCCCCTCTCTCTCCCCCCTCTCTCTCTCTCTCTCTCACCCCCTCTCTCACACAACCCCTCTCTCTCACTCACACAACCCCTCTCTTTCGCTCAGCCCCCCTCTCTTGCGAATTTCCGTGTTGGCACTTTGCAACACAAAACCAATGTATTTATTTCAGTTTGGGCACTCGGGCTCAAAAAGGTTCGCCATCACTGGTCTATCACATAAAATCCCAATAAAATACATTTATGTTTTTTGTAAAATGTAAAATGACAAAATGTAGAAAATTCCAAGGGGTATGAATACTTTAAGGCACTGTATCTAACCCCCTCAAGGAATTTTAATCAACACCTAGGTGATAGGAATTTTTTTTTTCAATAAATCTCAAGCAATTACTGTCTCAAAAGAATAATAATCCCATGCAATTTTGGCTTGTTTATGGCAAGTCCTCTCATCTGAACTGCTTCTCTTCTAATATATGTCAGTGGTAATGCGAAAGCAGCTGGAAGCAGGTTGATACAGTTTAGGAGATCAAATGCGAGCCAAAAGTACAGCAACTGGAGGCCCAATGCAGCTGTCAATGAACTGTGAATGGTCTCAAATTTGTCTCAAATTATCTATAATGAAAGAGGAATGAATCTGAAAGCACATCGCATTTGCCCATATGCACAATTCCAAAGTCCATCGACATAGATTCCATGAATGATAAAGCTTAATGGCATGCATTGCAACTGGAAAAAGGGGTCCTTTATTGTATTCCACACTAATGTATACAGTAAAACCTTGGATTGCGAGCATAATTAGTTCCGGAAACATGCTTGTAATCCAAAGCACTTGTATATCAAAGCAAATTTTCCCATAAGAAATAATGGAAACTCAGATGATTCGTTCCACAATAGACATGTGCAATTCGTTTTGTTTTTTTAGCTTTTCCGTTAAAATTCGTTATATTCGTTCATTCGTTATCGGACGAATGATTCGCTAAAATTTATCACGAATAACGAATATTCGAATCGAACTAATATGAAAAACAACAAAAATCCAAAATAACCAAATTAGAAACAACGAAACTACGAATGAAGAAAATCCGAAAAACGAAAACAGGAACAACGAAAATCAAAATGAACGAAAAAATTTGTACATTCGTAACTTTTTTTTTTTTGTTGATTTGGTAATTTTCCGTGTCTCTTACAATGACCCTGCTTAACGTGCTTCAAATGGATTGAACGAAAAAATTCGTACATTCATAACTTTTTTTTTTTTTTGATTCGTAATTTTCCGTGTCTCTTATGCCGCGTACACACGTGCGGACTTTTGCCGGCGGACCTAGTCCAGCGGACAATCCCGCGGGACTTTCCAGCTAGGTCCGCTGGACTTTCCGAGCGTGTGGACTTGCCCACACACGCACGGACTTCTCCAGCGGTTGTGTTGTCACAGTCCCGGAGGATGCTGGGACTGTGACATCGCAAGGGGGCGGGGTCACCATGTGACATGAACATGTGACCCTGTCCCCCATGTCCCTATATAAGTCCGAGCGCAGAGCGGCACAGGCATTCCGGGCAGAGACAGCGACGGGTCAACATCGGAAGAAGAAGAAGAACAAGAAGAACAAGAAGAAGGACAAGAAGAAGAAGGCGCCGGCGGCGCGGAAGACGACGACCGCCGCAAGAACAGAAGAGACCCCCGGAAGACCCCCGAAGGCGGATCGAGACCCCCAGACGACGGCGGCGACGACGAAGAAGGTAGCCGGACTCCCCCCGCTCGTGAAAGAGCTAGGTAAAAGAGCAGAAGAGAGCGGAGGAGTCCGGCGAGAAGACCCCCAAGACGGAAGAAGACCCCCGGAGCAGTGCAATAAAATATTTTTTCAAAAGTGTGTGTGTTTTTGTACTTTACATTTTACACCTTAGGTGAATGGGTAGGGGTACATCGTACCCCATACTCATTCACATAGGGTGGGGGGCCGGTATCTGGGGGCCCCTTATTAAAGGGGGCTCCCAGATTCCGATAAGCCCCCGCCCGCAGACCCCGACAACCAACGGCCAGGGTTGTCGGGAAGAGGCCCTTGTCCTCATCAACATGGGGACAAGGTGCTTTGGGGTGGGGGGGCCGCACGGCCCCCCTTTCCCCAGGGCACCCCCCATGTTGAGGGCACGCGGCCTGGTACGGCTCAGGAGGGGGGGGGGCGCTCGTTCGTCCCCACCCCTTTCCTGGCCTGCCAGGCTGCGTGCTCGGATGAGGGTCTGACTTGGATTTGGGGGGAACCCCCACGCCGTTTTTTCGGCGTGGGGATTCCCTTTAAATCCATGCCAGCTTGCGGAGCTAGCGCGGCGGCATTTACTGCCTACGCTAGCTACGTAACCTGAAGTTACGTTCGAAATGAACGGACTGCTCCGTGTGTGGGGCAAGTCCGTTCATTTTCAAAAGTCCCGCGGACTTGCCCACTAACGGCGGGATTGTCCGCTGGACTGCCAAGTCCAGCGGATAATTTTAAAACCAAACTTAAAACTTTGGTCCGCCGGACTTTGGTGCCAAAAAGTCCGCCGGCGCCCACACACGAGGGGATTATCCGCTGGACTTCAGTCCCTGCTTAACGTGCTTCGAATGGATTGAACGAAAAAATTCGTACATTCGTAACTTTTTTTTTTTTGTTGAATTGGTAATTTTCCGTGTCCCTTACAATGGCCCTGCTTAACGTGCTTCGAATGGATTGAACGAAAAAATTCGTACATTCGTAACTTTTTTTTTTTTTTCTCGATTCGTAATTTTCCGTGTCTCTTACAATGGTGCTGCTTAACGTGCTTCGAATGGATTGAACGAAAAAATTCGTACATTCGTAACTTTTTTTTTTTTTTTGTTGAATTGGTAATTTTCCGTGTCCCTTACAATGGCGCTGCTTAACGTGCTTCGAATGGATTGAACGAAAAAATTCGTACATTCGTAACTTTTTTTTTCGATTCGTAATTTTCCGTGTCTCTTACAATGTAATAATAGCATACACATTACATAACATTATGAATTATGCTCCGATTACAAATCTTTGAAAACAATGTTACGAAAGTACGAATAAATCAATCTTACGTAAGTACGAATGTAACTAAATCTACGAAAATACGAATGCGTCCGAATTTCGAATAAACGAAAATTTAACTAACGGAAAAACGAATCAACGAAAAAATAACTCTTACGAAAATACAAATCGTTACGAATACGAACACCGACGACTTACGAAATTACGAATCGTTACGATTCAACGGAAACAAACAGAAACGAAACGAAAATAAACAAATTTTTCTATTGTGCACATGTCTATTCCACAACCATTTATTCAGAAGTCCTTCATGCCGCGTACACACGAGCGGAATGTCTGACAGAAAAAGTTAGACGGAAGCTTTTCATCGTCTATTCCGATCGTGTGTGGGCCTCATCGGACTTTTTCAAAAAGTCTGACGGACCTAGAAATGGAACATGTTCTAAATATTTCCGACGGGAAAACCGCTCGTCTGTACGCTGTTCCGACGGACCAAAAACGACGCATGCTCTGAAGCAAGGACGAGACGGAAGCTATTGGCTGCTGGCTATTGAACTTCCTTTTTATAGTCCCGTCGCTCGCGTTGTACGTTACCGCGTCCTTGACGGTCGGAATTTGGTGTGATCATGTGTACGCAAGACAGTTTCAACGGAATTCCGTCGGAACTCCGTCGAAAAAACCTTCAGAGTTTATTCCGACGGTACAACATTTAGCAACTCACATGGTTGATGATTAAAACTGGCACATCTAAGTATGCAGGCATCTGGGGGTAAAGCTGTCCACATAGACCGTCCTCCGCACCGCCGGCTCTCGCCGCTGTCAGGCTGTAATCATGACCGGGAAGACTACCCTGCAGTAGAGCGATCTGAAAGTGCTGCGTAGAGCACAGTGTGGAAGGGATGACGTTGATGGTGGTGTGGAGGATGGTCTATGTGGACAGCTTGATGCCTGCATACTTAGATGTGCCTGTTTTAATCATCTACCATGCGAGTTGCTAAATGTTGTACCTTCATTAAATGTAACCATATTGCTACACTTAGAGGCGCCTCTCTTCTCTTTTATACTCATATACAGTTGTGACGTGACGCTACTTGTATATCAAGTCAAAATTTATGAAAACATTTTGCTTGTCTTGCAAAACGCTCTCAAACCAAGTTACTCTCAATCCAAGGTTTTACTGTACTTTGTATCAGCTCTCTTTACATCTTTACATCTTTACTTTACATGCCACATATGTGCAAAGTTTGTATTGTGCAGTTGTTCTTATCTGTGTTTATTAATATTGTTTTTTTTTTGTTCTTTTTTATATACACTAATGCCCCGTACACACGGTCGGATATTCCGATGGAAAAAGTCCGATCGGATTATGTTGTCGGAAAATCCGATCGTGTGTGGGCTCTAATGGGCTTTTTCCTTTCGGATTTCCGACTGAAAAAATTTGAGAGCAGGATCTCAAATTTTCCGACAACAAAATCCGACCAGACCTTTTCCGATAGAGTGTAGGGAATTCCGACGGACAAAGTGCCACGCATGCTCAGATCAAATAACGAGACCAAAGCTATTGGCTACTAGCCTCTACGTAGTTCCGTAGTACGCAACGAACGTCACCACGTTCGGAACGATCGGATTTTCCGACAACATTGTCCGACCGTGTGTATGCAACACCAGTTTCAGACAAAAAATCAGTCGGAAAAAAACGGTCGGATTTTATGGACGGAATTTACGACCGCGTGTACGGGGGCTTAGAGTGAAATGTATTCCTCTTTACTTAGAATAAATACTTTACGTCCTTTTCCTGAAGAAGCCACATTGGCGAAACATGTCGAAACATTTGGACATGATATTTTCATGTATTTATTTGCATGTATGTATTTACAGCATTTCTTGTTTGTCTATGATAGGTTGTGTGTATAGACTTATGGCAATATGAAACCCTGTAATCTTTACTTTTTTAACTTTTTCAAATAAATTGTTTATGTTTTTTATGTAACAGATTTGAGTTAATTTTATTAGTTTGTACCTTTAACCACTTGCCGACCGGTGCACGACGATATACGTCGGCAGAATGGCACGTACAGGCAGGAGGGCGTATATATAAGTCCCTCCTTACTGCCTGTCCGTGCCGTCGGGAGCGGCGCGCTCCCGCGCCGGTCGGGACTCCCGTGAGTCCGGTCGCGGTCCCCGCGACTCGATCGCCGCGGGGACCCCCGCGATCGTCTCACGGGAAGGCTGAACGGGGAGATGCGGAAATAAACAGCATCTCCCCGTTCTGCCTAGCAACTAGTGAAGCCGATCTCTGCTCCCTGTGATTGGAGCAGAGATCAGCATTCACTAGCTGACAGCCACGCCCCATACAGTAAGAAACACACCCCTAGGCATACTTAACCCCTACACTGCCCCCTTGTGGTTAACCCCTTCACTGCCAGTGTCATTTATACAGGAATCAATGCATTTAAATAGCATTGATTGCTGTATAAATGACAATGGTCCCAAAAATGTGTCAAAAATGTCCGATGTGTCCGCCATAATGTCGCAGTCACAAAAAAAAACGCAGATCGCCGCCATTACTAATAAAAAAAAAATATTAATAAAAATGATATAAAACTATCCCCTATCTTGTAAACGCTATAACTTCTGCGCAAACTGATCAATAATCGCTTATTGCGATTTTTTTTTACCAAAAATATGTAGAAGAATACGTTTTGGCCTAAACTGAGGAAAAAAAATGTTTTTTTATATATTTTTGGGGGATATTTATTATAGCAAAAAATAAAAAATAATGCGTTTTTTTCAAAATTGTTGCTCTTTTTTGTTTATAGCGCAAAAAATAAAAACCGCAGGGGCGATCAAATACCACCAAAAGAAAGCTCTATTTGTGGGAAAAAAAGGACGTCAATTTTGTTTGGGAGCCACGTCGCACGACCGCGCAATTGTCAGTTAAAGCGACGCAGTGCCGAATCGCAAAACAGGGGCCTGGTCCTTTGGCTGCAAATTGGTCTGGTCTGAAAGTGGTTAAAGTCCCGTATTTCTCTCTTTACATCTGTCGCTCTCCCTGGTGTAATTGTCATTGGTTAATTGTATTGCGCAATGTCTCAATCACTCACTGCTGTTAAGTCCTTGCTGGGAGGCTGTTAATTAAATTGAATAGTGCCCATTAAATAGCAGCGGGGCTGATTAAATGATGAAAGGATTCAAATTAAATAAGATTATGTCTTTATTCTTGCCTTCATTTGTAGCGCTTCTGTAAATCTCCTATCTATATTACACGTTGAATTTATCTGCCAGCTGCAGGGAAATGGAATATTGTAGGGGGGTTGGTTTTATTCTGTTGGGTAACCCAGCACTTGATGTTTTGAGCCGTGAGAAGAGGTCAGGCGCTGTCACTTCGATTTTTTTCTGGTTGACAAATAGTCTGTGAACGGATTTGTTAAAAGAGCTTTTCTCTATGATTTCATGCACGCTGCCAAGACTCTGAAATATTCATAGGATCGCAGCTGTAGGGGCTGAATAACACAAGAGCATATCTGACTCCCACCATTGTGCTTCAGCCTTGAAACGTGCCTAGCTGGGACAGCTTTCATTCTGCTCTTCAATGCTGTAATGTTAGACTGAAAGATGCTGCAAGGAGAGGTCTGTGCGCTCATGTGCGTTGTGTGCGTTGCAAGAGTAACATGGCCAAAAGCAAAGTGCCAGAACAGATATATTGCCCGCCTAGACACTTCACAAGGGAGGAATATGGGGTGAACAGGTAGTGCAGGAAGATGCTCTTGCATCCACCTACAGTGCCTTGAAAAAGTATTCCTACCCCTTGAAATTTTCCACATACTGGGGGTCAGTTACTATGAAGTACTGGGCACTATTTACATATAATAGCGCCCATTTTAGGTAATTAAGCTATCAACAGGCGAACGTGCGATATTAGCGGGGATAATATGTTAACGCCAATTATCGATTCGATGTACCGTATATACTCGAGTATAAGCCGAGTTTTTCAGCACATTTTTTTTGTGCTGAAAATGCCCCCCTCGGCTTATGCTGGAGTCAAGCACAGAGAATGACATTTTCCGACCTGAATTTGGGGCCCTGTATCTCGGGGCCACTTGGTGATAAGAACGCTGGCATAGGATATGTTGTAGTGATAGTTCCACTGGGTTTACAATGTCCCTCGTTCCCTCTTTCTCCCTCATTTGTCCCTCATTTTGTTCTGATCTATATAGTTGTATATAAAATGCACTTTTTATCTTTCAAAAAGGGTTTCTCATTGCTAAACCTTTCATCTGATTTCTAAATTGCTGCATTTGTAAATGTTAAAAGCCAATATAAAGGAATAGGAGTGGCAAAAAAAAGTCCTTGTGGATTTAATGAACCTTTTTTTTGGGGGGTTAATTCTCTATCTAATTTCTAAATTGCTTTGTTTGTAAATTTCCAAAGCCAATCTAAAGGAATATTATTGATAAAAAAAAAGCATTTGGTGGTTTAAAATATATATATGTGTGTGTGTATATATAATTTTTTTTTTAAATAATTCTCCTTTAAGGAGGTGTTTTAGGGGGTGTATCCTATGCCTACATACTTGTGCTAATAGGTGTCCCTTATACCCATCTCAAAAAGTTGGGAGTTAAGAAATCGCCCCCATGAAAAAGTATTCCAACCCCACATACTGGGGGTCAGTTACTATGAAGTACTGGGCACTATTTACATATAATAGCGCCCATTTTAGACAATTAAGCTATCAACAGGCGAACGTGCGAATGAAAAAGAGCGATATTAGCGGTGATAATACGTATCTGTATCTCGGGGCCACTTGATAGGAACACTGGGATAGGATATGTTGTAGTGATAGTTCCATTGGGTTTGCATACCAAATTTGGGGTTCCTAGCACCAAGTGCTCCCGAGATACGGGGCCCCAAAGTCGGGTCGGAAAATGGCATTCTCTGCTGCAGAAAAGTGCTTAACATTTTCCAACCCGAACTTGGGGCCATTTGGTGATAGGAACACCAAATGGGCACAAATTTGGTGTTCCTATCACCAAGGGGCCCGAGATACGGGGCCCCAAAGTCGGTCAACTGTGTCCATCTGCAGCGACCCAGAGACCCCAATTTTTGGCTGCAGCTAGGGGACCTCTAGGAACCCTTAACTACCAAGTTTGAAGTTTGGGGGACCTATGGCTGCAAATGGGCACAGTGAGGCTGCAAATGGGCATTGTTGACCCTCTTTTCCACTTACAGTAGCTGCGCATTTCTCACCCTTGGCTTATATTCGAGTCAATACTTTTTCCCAGTTTTTTGTTTACCCAGGTGGTAAAATTAGGTGCCCCGGCTTATATTCGGGTCGGCTTATACTCGAGTATATACGGTATGCAAATGACAATTTCGACTAAGTTTATTTTATAGCACTGTACTGCAACCATGATCCATGTATGTGAAAGAAACATTTTTATGTGATATGTGCTCTACCCCGTGTGCATCTATTGATGTATATTGCAATTAGTATTCATTTCATAGTTTTTTTCATAGTTTTTTCCCCTTCTTTTGCTAACGGATGCAGTTATGAATGATTATTACAGAGTAATGTCTGCTATTGTGTAAAGTTACATGTATTGAAGATTTAGGTTAACTATTTGTTTGTTTTTTTTTACATTTTTTTTATTTAGGTGACTATAAAGCGGTAATTATTTAGGTTCATTCTTTAATCATACTACACTGTTATGCAGGTCTCAGTGTACTTAGCACAATGGCTTGTTGGTCTGCTCAGATGTCTCCACAGCACTCACGGTATGAGTTCAAATCCCAGCCAACCTACCATCCACCAGCTGTGTTTGTTTTTTCAGCGCACAAGCGAATTAAAATAAACAAAGAAATGTAAACTGCCCGTTAGCTAGTGTGTGGTGTTTGGAATTCCACACCATAATATTATTGAATACTTGCATACCATTGCATGCATTTGAAGAGTTAATATAATAGAATCAGCCAAACTAAAGTGCATTGGCTAATTGGAATTTGCCTATTTTCAGCATATGCTGCTTTGGCTAATAGTCATTCGACTTTTTTTAACCAATTCAATCTTTTAGTATCTCTCTGTGGGATTTGATCCCATGAGTCCTTCAAAGCCTGAGTTTTTCAAGGTAGAAGTGCTGACCACTAGCATATTGGGCGTAGCACAATCATACATAGAAAATACATTTACTAGTGTTTGATGTTTCTTCTCCCCGAGCCGTCTCTCCTACAGCTGCCATCTTCTCCTGCTGCTGTGTTCTTCCGCGCAGCCGGTTACCCTCTAATTAAAAAAAAAAAGCCGCTCCTCTTCTGTGGCAGTCTTCTGTTGCCATCCGATGACGTCACCCGCCCCATTCTGACCTCCAGGCTGCATGCTGGGATAAGGGTCTGATAAGGATGTTGTCACACTACTCTGATGTCCAAAGTCGCAGGAAAAGTCACACAAGTGTGAAAGGGGCCTCAGCCCGACTTTGTGAGCGATTTCAGAGACATCAGTGCACTTTCCTGCACAGATGTCTAGTGAAATCACATGGGTCCCAACTGTCCCTGATTTAGAACAATGTCCCTCTGTCCCTCTTTCCTCCTCATTTGTCCCTCATTTTGTTCTGATCTATATAGTTGTATATAAAATGCACTTTTTATCTTTCAAAAAGGGTTTCTCATCTAATTTCTAAATTGCTTTGTTTGTAAATTTCCAAAGCCAATCTAAAGGAATATTATTGGTAAAAAAAAAAAGCACTTGGGGGTTTAAAATATATAAATACATATATATGTATATATGTGTGTATATATATATATATATATATATATTTTTTACAAATACATATATTTTTTAAATAATTCTCCTTTAAGGAGGTGTTTTAGGGGGTGTATCCTATGCCTACATACTTCTGCTAATAGGTGTCCCTTATACCCATCTCAAAAAGTTGGGAGTTAAGAAATCGCCCCCATGAAGTCACCGAAAGTAGTGCAGGAACTACTTTTGGGAATCGGGGCAGCGTTGCACCAATTCGGACCGTTCCATTGCCGTCAATAGGCGCCAATTTGGCCTGCAATTTGACATGTCAATTCAGAGCTATGTGAACATGGGTGAAGTGGCATAGATATGAATGGAAATCATGGGGGGCAACTTTTCATACGACTCTGAGGTCCAAAGCTGCATGAAAAGTCACCCAAGTGTGAAGATGGGGTTCCTAGCACCAGATGAGATTAATTGATAACACCTTTGAATTACGCCCTATTTTCACTTGTGGAACCTTAAAATTGCATAGCTTTGCCGTGACGAGAAGCAATGCCTGTGTAATCTTGTGGTGTATGGACCTCAAATCGCATCAGAGTCAAACCAAGGTAGTGCAGGGATGAATTTGCCCCACTTTCAGGATGCACAAGTGACAATAGAGCAAAATTCAAAGGTATTATCCATGAATCTCATTGACACTGCTGCGACTTGAAAGTCATGCTATTTTGCTGCCACTTTGCTCTGCAACTTGGCCCCAACTTCTGGGAATGCCTGTGTAATATAGCAACCTATGTACCTCAAGTCACACCAAAGTAGTACGGAGACTACTTTGAAGTTGGTGCGACTTGAAGTAAAACAGATATGAATGGTTATCATTGAGAAGAATGGGGCACAACTTGTCATACAACTCTGAGGTCCGAATTTGCTGGAACCTGGACCCTCAGAGATGTTAAGCAGAAGCTCTAACCTCTAAGCCACAGAGCCACCACATGTGAAAAACTCCTACACATAAATACTGTATTACTGTATTTGACATATAGGTGATGGAATTACATTACTCAAGAGTTATTCTTCTTGATTCTTCTTGATTTATTTTGTGATATTTGGTGGGTGAGTGTAGAATAGTGATGTTACCCTCTAATTTTTGGGAATTACATTTTGATTTCTGGCGTTGGTACACATATCACATTTTTTGTGCTCAAATTATGATTATTTGAAAATAATAAAAAACACACAATTGTGACCCAGTTTAAATCTGCATCAGCAATGGTATTGTTTGTAGTTTGTAAATTGCGAGTTTGGGTAAAGATTTTTGTGAGATGGAGAGTAACAAGGGAAAGTGACAGAGAAAAATATATATTTTACCAAAACATCAAAAAATTCCACATTCAAGCATTCTTAAAGCGGAGCTCCACCCTAAAGTGGAACTTCCGCTTATCGGATTCCCCCCCCGCCCCCTCCGGTGCCACCATTGTCACCTTTCAGGGGGGAGGGGGTGCAGATACCTGTATAATCCAGGTATCTGCACCCACTTCCGGGACTAGCTAGCCGAAGTTGCCCGCCCCTATCCGAAGATGCCCGCCCCTATCCGAAGATGCCGCCCCCCCCCCGTTGAGTCTTGGGAAACACACAGTTCTCAGGACACAACATGGAACCAATAAAGACACGCAGCGTGCCTCGCGCATGCGCAGTAGGGAACCGGACAGTGAAGCCGTTGCGGCTTCACTTCCTGATTCCCTGACAGAGGATGGCGGCGGGGGCAGCCGAGAGACGAGCGGTTGCTCGCCATCTTCTGCCGACACCACTGGAACCTGGAACAGGTAAGTGTCCATTTATTAAAAGTCAGCAGCTGCAGTATTTGTAGCTGCTGACTTTTAATATTTTTTGTGCGGGTGGACCACCTCTTTAAAAACAAAATGGATTAGAAAAAATAAAATAGAAGCAGCAACATTGTTGCAATGAACATTTTATTTCAGAGAAAGATACATTTCATCCCAACGTTAAAAGTATTTATTTGGGGAAGTTACAATTGTACCATTAGAATCAATGGCTGAAACCAGGGCTCGAGTCCAGCGGGAACACGTGGGAACGGCGTCCCTGCACTTTTTTCATAGCAGGAACGCCGTTCCCTCTTCAGGACTAGAGCCGCCTGAGGCTCTAGATTTTAACAGGCAGAGTGGCGGAGTGGACCAAGTCCGGACTGCATCAATCATCTGTGCGGCCCTGCCGTGGTCACGCCATTTAAGCTTTTTTATCATCAGCTGCTGCTGCCTGCAGCTCTGTTGTATGTCACATTTGCAGTCTGGTCATCTTTAGTATGTCACATTTGCAGTCTGGTCATCTCCTGTAGTATGTCACATTCGCAGTCTGGTCATCTCCTGTAGTATGTCACATTCGCAGGCTGGTCATCTCCTGTAGTATGTCACATTTGCAGTCTGGTCATCTCCTGTAGTATGTCACATTTGCAGTCTGGTCATCTTTAGTATGTCACATTTGCAGTCTGGTCATCTTTAGTATGTCACATTTGCAGTCTGGTCATCTCCTGTAGTATGTCACATTTGCAGTCTGGTCATCTCCTGTAGCATGCCGCATTCGCAGTCTGGTCATCTCCTGTAGTATGTCACATTTTCAGTCTGGTCATCTCCTGTAGCATGCCGCATTCGCAGTCTGGTCATCTCCTGTAGTATGTCGCATTCGCAGTCTGGTCATCTCCTGTAGTATGTCGCATTCGCAGTCTGGTCATCTCCTGTAGCATGTCGCATTTGCAGTCTGATCATCTCCTGGTCATCTGTAGTATGTCGCATTCGCAGTCTGGTCATCTCCTGTAGCATGCAGCATTCTCAGTCTGGTCATCTGTAGTATGTCGCATTCGCAGTCTGGTCATCTCCTGTAGTATGTCGCATTCGCAGTCTGGTCATCTCCTGTAGTATGTCGCATTTGCAGTCTGGTCATCTGTAGTATGTCACATTCGCAGTCTAGTCATCTCCTGTAGTATGTCGCATTCGCAGTCTGGTCATCTCCTGTAGCATGCCGCATTCTCAGTCTGGTCATCTGTAGTATGTCGCATTCGCAGTCTGGTCATCTCCTGTAGTATGTCGCATTCACAGTCTGGTCATCTCCTGTAATATGTCGCATTCGCAGTCTGGTCATCTGTAGTATGTCACATTCGCAATCTATTCATCTCCTGTAGTATGTCGCATTCGCAGTCTGGTCATCTCCTGTAGTATGTCGCATTCGCAGTCTGGTCATCTCCTGTAGTATGTCGCATTCGCAGTCTGGTCATCTGTAGTATGTCGCATTTGCAGTCTGGTCATCTCCTGTAGTATGTCGCATTCGTAATCTGGTCATCTCCTGTAGTATGTCGCATTCGCAGTCTGGTCATCTGTAGTATGTCGCATTCGCAGTCTGGTCATCTCCTGTAGTATGACGCATTCGCAGTCTGATCATCTCCTGTAGTATGTCCCTTTCGCAGTCTGGTCATCTGTAGTATGTCGCATTCGCAGTCTGGTCATCTCCTGTAGTATGTCGCATTCACAGTCTGGTCACATGTCGCATTCGCAGTCTGGTCATCTCCTGTAGTCACATTCGCAGTCTGGGCATCTCCTGTAGCATGTCGCATTCGCAGTCTGGTCATCTCCTGTAGTATGTCGCATTTGCAGTCTGATCATTTGGGGAAGTTACAATTGTACCATTAGAATCAATGGCTGAAACTTGCATTGGACTATAATAGCGCTGATTTTCATTCTCAAAAACGCATTTTAGCCCAAGAAGATTTTAGCCATTTTTTTTTTTTTGGTAGGGGGGTGGATCTTGGGTGGGAGTTCCCACACTTTTTTCCCCAGGACTTGACCCCTGGCTGAAACTTGCATTGGACTATAAGTAAATTTTATAGCAAAAAATACAAAAAAATGATATTGGAGAAGGTGATCTCATGTGGACACCAGTCTAGTGAATGAGGCGTCCCAAATGTCAGAGAGAGTTTTTTTGTTACAAAACCTTACTGGTTGTTCTTTAGTCAAGGGCCCGACAGCCTGCTTCCTGTATCGATGTCCTTCCTCAAAATGGAAATACCGTAAATGTCTGACTATCCACCTCCTAAATGTGGCACATTGCCTCTAATTGGAAATCACCTCGAACTCTGTTAGCCAATGGATACATGTGGTTAACAAGATTTAGGCCATGGAGGATTGCACCTTGTTGTTGTACCGACGGGGAGAACACCTCCACAAGACCTGGTTTTATTGGCTCTGATTCCAATTTTCTGCATCCTATCAGGATCTTTCGTTGGAATTCAGATTCAGAATACTTTATTGATCCCAAAGGGAAATTATTGAAGTCTCCCCACAGGCAGCAGGATAGAGAGCCTATATTTTATTTATCCCTACTCCCACTTGTTCATCTCTCCCTCCCTCTCTTTAGCCCCCTTCCCTTCCCCTCTTTTTTTTTTTTTTTTGCTGTTTCCTGTCTCCCTTTTTACCTTGTTCTTACATCTTTGTACTTCAAAATATTAAACACCCTTTGTTGCGGGTCCTTCTAATTGTTCACCCCGTGGTCGACTTTGTTCCTTGGGTTGTCACTCAAAGCTATACCCATTTTTCGTATACTACATAATGCAAAATGTTTAATGAGTATAATCTTTAATAATAGAATTAACTTGATTAATGCGTACCATCATCCATGTCTAATATTATAGAAACAAAGGGTTTTAAACCTGTGTATGCAGGTGCTGATTCCGCATCAACACAGCTTTTACCCAAGGAGGAGGGGGGGAAATCGGACTATCTCGGTACTTGTGGTAGGTCAAAAAATCATATAGGGTAGAGGGTAATAGCAAAAAATTTAATTTTAATAAAGAAACACATACATAAGAACAACATATATAATATACAAATCAATTT
Organism: Lithobates sylvaticus; assembly: GCA_028564925.1. Classification (NCBI taxonomy): domain Eukaryota; kingdom Metazoa; phylum Chordata; class Amphibia; order Anura; family Ranidae; genus Lithobates; species Lithobates sylvaticus. Next base: position 25,773,738 of record CM053036.1, on the reverse strand, counting down.
AGTTAAAAATCGACTTAAGACCACTCCTAAACATAAATAGGACAAGGCAGATATATAATGGGCTTGCCCGCAAACTTGACGTTTGTCTAGATGTAGGAGTGTAGTTTTTTGACCGGTTTCGCAGTATAACCGCTTCTTCAGGAAAAAATGTCTAAAAATAATAAATCATATAATTGAATAAACACAATACAGCCAAGGAAAAATTGGGATACAAACAAGGTATACAAAGTACAGTGAAAATGGACCAGCTCACCAATGCAGTTGGGGACACCGTCCAGTGGAACCCAAATATTGCCTCCCCCAGGCGGATGTGGGGTTATTTTGTTGATGGAACAGGCTCTGACATTTGAAAGGAATAATGATTACACATAATGTATATCATAAATATTGGGGTAACACCACCGGGTGTATACTACATAATGATTTTGAGATTGTATGTTGATTTACAGACCTATGATAATTAACATACCTCATTGTTGTGAACATTTTATATAGTGCTCTACATCTTGCACGGTTTGCTGTTTGTCGCCTACCAAAAAACAGAAAGAAGTGCGCCAAAACGATGTGATGTATTTAAAAGGTTTCCTCACCCAAGATGGCTGCCAAAGTCTCTCGAGAGGTTGGTGTCCAATCGGACTAGTTTCCTCTCTCAAAGCATGTAATCCCTCAGGGACCAATAATTCCCTTATGAGACTTCCCTTCCCATAGAATAATGGCACTAGGCTACCTATGGATGGGAAGGCTATGCACCTGCCTACACACATGCAATGCTTGGGTTCCCCTTCAGAGAATAATAAAGGATTAGGCCATCCTTGTTCTAATAGTTTCCAACAATTTTAAAAAATGCATGTGCGACAACAAATGCCTCCAATGGACGGAGGAGCTCATAATTGCCCCATTGAGAGGTTTGAACCCCTGACTGTAACAAGCAATGACTGAATCGGGCAGCTCTTGAATATTTAACACAGCATTTCAAGCTGCCAAATGCTTTTCACATATAGAAAAAAATCTACATGTACTAAATATGCATCAGTATTTTCTGAAGCCATCAATCAGATTTTAACTCGCTCTGGAAAATGCACATTTAAACTTTCATCTCCATACTGGTTACTTTGGAGCAATGCAGAAAGTAATGATTTCCGACATTTTGATAAAAAGGAGCCTCGGTGATGTGTTACACAATCATTATTGCCTTCACAGCTATTATTCTCTATTTTTCCGCTTTGAGCTTTTCTTTTTGCTTTAATCCTGGACAAGCTGGGCAGACAATGCATTTCAAAATTCCAGCTGATGTCTAAAATTGTCAGACTTTTCTGCAATCAATTGGAACACTTCTCCCAGTTGGCTTTGCTGCTGAACCGTTTGCTTCCTGTATTCTAAATCAGAATGTCCAGTACTGAGTGCTGAAAATACCCTCTTTATTGTTTTGGAAAAAAAAAATAAAAAATCCCTTGGGGCACCTAACAGAGTAAATAAAAAAGCACAATTACTATTTGAAGGCTACCCGCATGCCCAACAACAAAATGGAATAGAGTCCTTAGATGTGGTAGCTGTATTAACCACTTAAGGACCGAGCTTCTTTTTGACACTTGGGGGTTGATTTACTAAAACTAGAAAGTGCAAAATCTGGGGCAGCTGTGCATGGTAGCCAATCGGCTTCTAACTTCAAATTGTTCAATTAAGCTTTGACAATAAAACCTGGAAACCGTTTTTTATGTAGAGCTGCACCAGATTTTGCACTCTTCAATTTTAGTAAATCAACCCTTTGTTTACAAGTTAAAAACACATTTTTTGCTAGAAAATGACTTAGAACCCCTAAACATTATATCCCTTTTAGCTTAAAGAGAACCGCCTGCCATTTCTTAAAATACCGGTACTTACCGTCAAAGTACCTACGTACAGCTACAGCGATTTGCGGTAAGTGGTTAAAGTACAACTAAAGGCAAAACTTTATTTATTTTTTGATAGAGTGGAGAGGGTTTAGAACACCTGTCAGTTTATATTGCTGTCTGTGCCCCGTTGGAGATTCACCCTCTCTATTTGACCTGTTTACCATTATCATTGAAAGTAAAATAAAATCCCAAATTTTGGGTTGTCCCCAGGAAAAGTAACAGAGGAGACATTTTACAAGGGGGACACTGACCTGGGGGCCCCCAAGGAATTCCCTTAACCACTTCCCATACAAGCCATTCCTGACACTTCGCTCCTACATGTAAAAATCTAAATTTTTTTGCTAGAAAATTTATTAGAACACCCCAAATATATATATATATATATATATATTTATATATATATTTATTTTTTTTATTTCTATTTTTTTAGCAGAGTACCTATAGAATAAAATGGTGGGTGTTCCAATTTTTTATGTCACACAGTATTTTGCACAGCGGTTTTCCAAACACAATGTTCATAAATAAAAAATAAAAAAAAACTGTAAAGTTAGCCCAATTTTTTGTATAATGTGAAAGATGATGTTACACCGAGTAAATAGATACCCAACATGTCACGGTTTAAAATTGCATCTACGGTGCCTAAAATTCTCCATAGGCGACGCTTTAAACACCTTTATGCCGTGTACACACGGTCGGAATTCTCGTCGGAAAAAGCTCTGATGGTTTTCCCGTCGGAATTCCGACAGAATTTCGCTCAAACTGTCTTGCCTACACACGGTCAAACTAAATTCCGACGGTCTGTAACACAGCGGCATAAAACACGTTCGACAGCACTATAGAAGGGAAGTTTAATGCTTCTGAGCATGCATCGAATTGTTTACGAGCATGCGTCGGAATTTTACGTGTCGGAATTGCATACACAAGATCGGAAAATCCGATAGAAAGGTTTTCCGTCCGAAAAATTGAGAACAGGTTCTCAATCCAAAGTCTGTCGGAAATTCCGACAGAAAAAAAACGATGGGCATACACACGGTCGGAAAATCCGTTGAAAAGCTCCCATCGGACTGTTTCCATCGGAAATTCCGACCGTGTGTACGCCGCATTACAGGTTAACAGTTGAGAGTTGCACAGGAGGTCTGGTGCTAGAATTACTGCTCTTGCACTGACATTCGCGACAAATATGTGTGGTTCGATCACTATTTACATATGGATGCGGGAGTAACGTATGCGTTCGCATTTGCGTGTAAGCACGGTGGGATTGGGGCCCCCAAATCTCTCCTCTGGCCTCTCATGTAGCCGATCAGACACAGATCGATCTGATCGGCTACTTACCTGGCCGATGGTGTCCAGGTAAACAAAGGGGCGAAACCGAAAGTGGCGAGACCGGAAGTGACAAACTACTCGTCGTTCCAGGGTTACAGAGAGAGGGGAACGACGACAGGGCAGCCATCGCCACCAGCTGCATCGCTCCCGGCCCCTGTGATGGAACCGGAGAGCCCGGGAAAGGCTGCGGCGGAAAGGGCCTGGGATTGCCTTCCGCCACCCGCAGAAGTGAGCGAGTGGCTAATTAGTCACTCAGATCACTTCTGCCTTGTTCAGAATCACCATCTGAAAAGATCGATACCGGGATGATGCCTGTAGGTGCAGGCATCATCCCGGTATAACCCCTGAAACCGGAGGACGTCTATGTACGCCCTGCCGGAGGGAAGTGGTCAATTTGCAAGGATTCTTATCACTTCCTGTTTGGCTATGGGGCAGGAAGTGAAAGGAAACCTTTGAAATGGGACACAAATGGCGAAATAAAAAATCTGGCAGGGGTTATAACCCTCCATTGCAAATGGGAAAAAATAATTTTGCCTATAGATCTTACATTTTTACTGTTCAGGCTTCAAATATATTCAGGAGCTACAGAAAATACTTGTTGCTCTTGCCAGAAATGGGGTATTCTTGTTACTTTCTATGACATGAACTTATAATGTTATCTTCTGTAAGCTATGAATCAACCCTTCCAACCCTCAATGTAACTGGGATGGGAAGACTTGTTTGACAAGTCTATGGGTGACAACCATAGCTCTCTCCATAGATACAGTGGCGTGAATGTTGTCACTTTTGGACAGGAAGTGTTTTTATTTACAGAATTATCAGGTGAAAATAAGGGTAATAAAGCTTTAGCTAAAGCAACCAACCTCATCTAAGCACCAGTAAGCTGTGTGAGAGGGCTTTACAGTATTGTAATATAGAGAGGATTTGGTGTCATTCAGAGTTCTCACCAATGCTGTTGGGATGTGTTAAGAAAAAACTGGCCTTGCAGTTTTCTCCAGGATGGGTAAATCCCGATATTCTTTCTGGAGACTGGAAGCTTTGTAGAGTATTGGGTGGGATGAAGCTTCCAGCCCTAGGTCCACATTTTGATGACCAGTACCTTCTCATTGTGCAGGTGTGCACAGGCCTTATTATATAGTATGCTCGTAGAGTTCAGGGCTCCATCCAGGAAACAGGAGACCCCTGCCCAGAAGCCAGGTGTGGGCCAGATCAGCAGGGAGCTGCAAGTGATACAGAGTCTAGGTTACATATGCCTCGTTTCCACTGAGCGGATCGGTTCTTTACGGTTCGGTACGGTACGCTATTTTGAGTGTTTCCATTATGAAAGCAGCCCATACAACCGAACCATACCGCACCATTCAGGGTCCTGCTTCAGATGTGGGGCCATAGAAAATGGTCCGGTACGGTAAGGGCAGAGCTACGATACATTCCACTGATTGGCGGACAGAAAAACGAATGAGGCCACGCTAGGCTTTTTTTCTAAACCCCGTATGGCCCCTGGTGGTCCGACTTGCAGTGGAAACGCTCACCTGAATAGGCCGGACCATTCTAACCCTTCCAAACTTTACCGACCCGAAACGATCCGCTCAGTGGAAACAAGGCAATAGTTACATAGTTAGTAAGGTTGAATAAAGACACCAGTCCATCCAGTTCAATCTGATTGAGTGTGGGTGCGTGTCTACAATTATCCCTATTTTTATGTAAGGTACCCATATAGCGATGTCAATTTATGCAGAGCTCCACACATACATCGCACACTCACACCGGTCCCTACCCTCAAGGAGCCCACAATCCAACATCCCCAACTCACATTCATATACTAGGGCCAATTTCGGACAGAAGCCAATTAACCTACTAGCATGTCTTTGGAGTGTGGAAGAAAACTGGTGTACCCAGAGGAAACCCACGCAGGCACAGGGAGAACATGCAAACTCCAGGCAGGTAGTGTCGTGGTTGGGATTGCGAACCAGCGACCCTTTTTACTGCTAGGCGAGAGTGCTACCCACTACACCACTGTGCCGCCCTAGGTTTTGTGTGATGGCCTGGGGGACCAGACAGAGGCCTTAAGTGTGAGACCAGAGTAGTGGCACTACAAAAATAAGCCAGGAGGCTGACTGAAGCATTTGTGTTGTTGTGTAGCACTGGAAGAGGAATGCTGGAAACCCCAAGGAGGGGTTACCCTCTTTATTTCAGTCATGAACTGTGGGCAGAGGAAGCCCATATCTGCAAGGTTTAGCGAATGAACTGTGTCCTCAATCCTTGATGTTTTTCCCCTTTTTTTATCCCCTATTGGTTTTCATCTTTGTTTTTTCTGTCCTTTCACTCGTCACTAGCATACACTCTTGTAGTTACCGTTTCCTAGCTTCTTACTATCACAGTTTCACCGCTTCACTGCTCCACATTCAGATGTTTCTGTCCAGTCACGCCACTTTTGGGTATTTGGGATCATCTGACCCTCCTTGTCAAAACATACACACATATATATGTATATATAGATATACAGAAGTGAACAACTCTCGTTCACATTAAAATGATGCACTGTATTTGCTTGCTCATCTAATTTTGAGCATGAATGACTTGTATAGCGCTACCTATGCGAACTGAATCGCCTCAGGGTGCTTTTGCCACTGGTGTCCATCTGTGATATAGCGTGGTCCTTTCCCTGTGGGGTCCCAACACGCTTAAAAAAACACATACACATACAACATACACATATTTGGCCAATTTTATTGACAGGATCTAATTAACCTACCAGCATGTCTTTGGAGTGTGGGAGGAAACCCACGCAGGCACAGGGAGAACATGCAAACTCCAGGCAGAGGGTGTCATGGTTGGGATTTGAACCAGCAACCCTATTGCTGCTAGGTGAAAGTGCTAACCACTACACCACTGTGCTGCATGTTAGGCCCCTTTCACACTGGGGCGTTTTTCAGGCGTTTTTCAGGCGCTTTAGCGTTAAAAAAAGCGCCTGTAAAACGCTTGAAAGAAGCCTCATCTGCAATTCCAATGTGAAAACTCAAGTGCTTTAAGAGCCCTTTCACACTGCCAGCGCCCGAAAAACGCTCGTAAAGCGCCGCTTAAACTAGCGGCGCTTTAACAGCGCTTTTCGAGCACTAGTGGGGCGCTTTTAACCCCTGCTAGTGGCCAAAAAAGGGTTAAAAACGCTCACAAAGCGCTGCTGCTACAAGCGCTTTTCAGGCGTTTTTCAGGCGCTTCCCATTGATTTCAATGGGAAGAGGCGCTTTAGGAGCGGTGTATTCACCGCTCCAAAAGCGCTGCAAAGAAGCTGCTTGCAGGACTTTTTCTGACGCCCTGCCAGCGCAGCGCCTCAGTGTGAAAGCACTCGGGCTTTCACATTGGGATTGCAGTTGCAGCTTCCTTCAGGCGCTTTACAGGCGCTTATTTTAACGCTAAAGCGCCTGAAAAATGCCATAGTGAGAAAGGGGTCTCAGTGTGAAAGCACTCGGGCTTTCACATTGGGATTGCAGTTGCGGCTTCTTTACAGGCGCTTTTTTTAACGATAAAGCGCCTGAAAAACGCCTGAAATACACCCCAGTGTGAAAGGGGGTCTAAATCTAATTACATCTTTGCATGGATCATTGTCGCAGGTGTAACCTGTCCATAATTTGATCGCTGATGATTACACCCCCTCCTTTGCTTTTGTTGGGAGGGGGCTTTATAAATGTGACCTCTCGTAAGCCACATTATTGGATTCTTGTCCCCCCTGGATCGCAGCAGTGGCTGAGTGTTTTGGAACCCTATGTGGGGAGAGATTTGTCTGCTTTTAAAGAAGGATCTCCATATAGGAACATATATATATTTTTTCTTTTTTCTCTTCGGATATACACTATTGGGTAATTATATCATATTATCAAGTACCTATACTGTATAAAACAAATAATTGATACATGTACTTATGACATCTCTCTCTTAGCAGACTGTCCCTCTGAAGAAGATCCCTATATGTGGGTTGAAACGCGTCAGGGCTATATTTCCAAATTGTCGATATTTCTGTACAATGTTTGAATGAAATTGTTGTCTGCAAGTGTATACCCATTATTTTTATTCTGTATAATTATTGTCCTAGTGGAGCTCATTTTTTAACTACTGTGTTATGTTTTTCTATATGAATAATCATTGAGTTTTTACATAGTACTCCTTTACATTTCATTTTCTGCTGCCTAAAAACCCCATTGTGGGGGAGTTTTTCCCATTTTCAATCCTTGATGCTAATCTTCATAGCTGCAATATATAACATTTTTTGTTTTGTGGGTTTAAATGCATTTTTTTTTTTAATTGCTGCATTTTCCTTCTCTGTCCATGTTCTGATGAATCTCATTTTTCTCCATCCAGGACGCATGAAGAAGCGATGATAAGCTTTGTCCGAACAGAGGTGATGAAGAGTCTGAATGCAGCCGCAACCCACTACATCACCTGTACTGACTGCACTGTAGCTACCGACAAAGCAATTCTGGTCCATGTATCCATGTGTCCTATGCCTGCATGTTCGGGCACCAGTGTGGACATGGCAGAGACTTACTGGATTCGGCAGTGACACCATCCTAAAGCAAGCTGGATGTGGAGATCAGCTTCCGTCTTAGGAATGCCAGCAACACAAGGTGCCGGAGGGAGTCTGAAAAAGGGCTTTGGTAAAAGAACACTGTGTAGCCTGCTGGTGGCATTATCAATCACTGCTTTGGTGGTTGCATCTTACGTATTGTCTGGAGGAACATCAGAACTGTTTCAGGCCTTCTCTTCACCTCTCTCCTTGACTTACAACCAATCCAGCACAGAGAGACCTAAAAACATTGTCCAGTCTGTCCAGCCCTGTTCAGTAAATGTAACGTTCATTACTCCTCGCTTGGATGCCTCTATTACAAAGGAAAGAGAAATTCGGATAGCAGGACGTAAGATCCCAGATGTGGCAGAGCTGGAGCAATACGAACCACATGTATGAATCTATCATTATATTGCTTTGAGGCTTCTTTTTTTTTGACGCTTTAACAGTTTTTATAACTTATATATATATATATATATATATATATATATATATTTTTTTTTTTTTTTGTTTTTTGATTGCTCTGGATAGAGTGGGGAAGGGTTAGAACCTAAGTTGGGGTTTTATGGTTGTCTTTGTCCGCACTGGAGAGATTTCCTCTTATTTCTGATAAATAGTTAAGGTAAGGTAACGGCATAAAAAAAATACGGTAAAATAAAGGTAAATAATAAATAAATAAAAGGAGATCCGGATTCCTGCCACAACCAGTAGGGGTTTTCCTTTTGAATACCTCAGTGGTACATATGAGAAAAGATGGGGAGAAGCTCCAGATCCAATGTGATGTATAGGAGGGAAGGAGAAAATGGAGGTCCAAATTGTGAAGTATGTTAAAAAATAGTATGTTTTTTTTAAAACAAGGAGCCGAATGTACTCACATTAAAAGATAAATAAGCAAAACACAGCACCACGAGCGGCAAACTCGCAACCTGATGTCACTTACGATGCCTATTAGACATGTGCACTGACAAAAAATTTGTTCATTTTTGTTTTCGTTTCATTCGTTTTTTTGCTTTTTTCGGAAATTCGAAAATTAGAAAATCGGAAATCCGAAAATTTGAAATTCGGAAATCCGAAAATTCTGAAATTTCGGGAATTTTTACATTTCTATTTTTCGGATTTCCGAATTTCAAATTTTCGGATTTCCGATATTCTAATTTCGGATTTCCGATTTTCGAATTTCCGAATTATCGAGTTTACGAATTTTGGATTTTCGGTTTTTCGGAATTCCGAATTTTCAGACTTTCGGAATTCCGAATTTCCGAAATTTTGGGATTTTCGGAATTAGGGAATTCAAAGATTTGAAAATCCCAAAATTTGAAAATCTGAAAAAAAGAAAGAGAAAATTCGGAAATCCGAAAATTCTAAATTCTGAAATACGTAATTTCAGAAATTTGGAAATTTCAGAAATTCGTAATTTTGCAAATTTTGAAACTCGGAAATTTGGAAATTTCGGAAATTGAAAAATTCGGAAATTCGGAATTGATGAATCTGTCAAAATTTGTTAAAAAAACCGAATTCGGAACTAAACAAATTGCACATGTCTAGTGCCTATCTGTTCCGACGCGTAGCGTCATGATCGCGTGATGGAGTCACACGATCGTGACGCTACGCTTTGAAACAGATAGGCACAGGAAGTGACATCAGGTTGCGAGCTCGCTCCTCGTGGTGCTGTGTTTTGCTTATTTATCTTTTAATGTGAGTACATTCGGCTCCTTGTTTTAATAAAACATACTATTTTTAACATAGTTCACGATTTGGACCTCCATTTTCTCCTTCCCTCCTATACATCACAGTGGATCTGGAGCTTCTCCCCATCTTTTCTCATATGTACCACTGAGGTATTCAAAGGAAAACCCCTACTGGTTGTGGCAGAAATCCGGATCACCTTTGCCATCCTGGTAATTTTTTTCATGCCGTTACCTTACAGCAGTAAGGTAAGGGACCACTTTACACAGAGGTGTAATTTACACTGAAGATTGTTACCACCAAGTCACTAATAACCTTTTTTGGATTCGCACTGTTTGGTATAGCAGTCACTATCTTAGTTCACCACTATAAGGACTTTTTATATACTACTAAGAACTTTACTTATGAATTATCTATATGTATTAGCTTCTACAAAATTGCATTTATTATTGTTTGTAGCACTTGCACTTTATATTGGTTGCCCCTTGGCATTTGTATGGTTATGATTAAGGTTATTTTGTATAATATATGAATTTAGTCACTACCTAGAGCGCAACATCTCACATTTATCTAGACCAATTCGGTGTTGCTGCAACTAGGAGTGTATCCTTGCTATCTTAGTGCCGGTTCACACTGGGACGACTTGTAAGGCGACTTAGCCGCCTGACAAGTCGCGTCCCATTCTGTACAATGGAACCATTCTAATCGGAGCGACACAGGTTGCTCCGACTTAGAAAAAGGTTCCTGTATGACTTTGGGCGACTTGGGGGCGACTTGAGGTTTGACTTCTATAGAGAAGTCGTTTTGCAAGTCGCCTCAGCTGTCCTGTCCTGGTCGCCCGAGGCAGTCGCTCTGCAAGTCGTGCTGCCACAGTGTGAACCGACACTTAGGCAGCGCGGGAATATTTTTTCTTTTAATATACTTTGCGGCAGCCTTTTTGTTGAAACTCTGCCTCTTAACTTCTACCCAGATACTGCATGTATTCCACACAGCTGGGTATGTGAAATACCTGTTCCCCCGCTGCACGCAATAGTTCCTGCCACCAGCTTTTAAGTCACTACGGGGCATATTAGCTAGCGGGAGAAACCACAGCAAGTTGCGGGGGGGGGGGGGGGGGGTTGCAGTGCAGTAGCAGTGAAGCAGGGACACTTTAAAGACTTCACGTAGGATGTAACCTTTCCCCCACTGTTTCCAGAATGAAAGCCCAAACGTGCAGTTTTTCCACAGTGTACTGTATTCCAAATCTTCAGTTTGTCTTTTATTTTGCTTTCTAGTTACCCTGTTTCCCCAAAAATAAGACCTAGCGTGATTGTTGTGATGGCTGCAATATAAGCCCTACCCCCCCCAAATAAGCCCTACCCTGTTTCCCCCGAAAATAAGCCCTACCCTGAAAATAAGACCTACAAGGACTTTAACTAGGGCTTATTTGGAGGGTAGGGCTTATGTTGCAGCCATCACCGACAATCACGCTAGGTCTATATGAATTACAAATATATATTTGTATCTGTGGTTTCTACATTTTTAAATTAAAAAAATATTTTTTTTTCCTGTTTCGGCCAATAATTTATTGAATCGGTTTCTGACATTTTTTTTTTCTTCCAGCTGTTTTCTGTCATCCCACAGAAGTTCCTAGGCCTTAGTCGCAGCCCTTGCTGGTACCAGACGTATGAGGGGAATTACAGCACTGATCCCTATGGGAAAAATGGCTATTCCTTATATGCCAAGCGTTTACACGCCATTTTTGAGGAGATGCAGCAGGGGTTCCAGGCGCGACTTCAGCTGATTGAGGGGCAGTATTACCGCTTGCGTTGTTTACCCCTCTTTTACATCATTGGGCAGCCCAAATGTGGCACTACAGACCTCTATGACCGCTTACGTCTGCACCCTAATGTCCAATTCTCTGTCATCAAGGAGCCTCACTGGTGGACAAGGAAACGTTTCGGTAAAATGATTACTTTAGCAATTCCTGCATACAGTATATTGACTACTCTAAAAGTGATTCTTGTATAATAAAGTGAAACTCCCTAAAAAAAAAGAAAAACTTAAACTGTAGACTTAATTACAACATAACTTAAAGTGTTTCTGAAACCAAAACGTATTTTTTCTTTTCAGTTATGGATAATGTTAGGAATGTTTAAAACCACGTTTTTTTTTTTTTGCTCTGTTCCATTTGGGAGATTTCCCTATATTTCATTGTGTATAGATACAACAAAAAATGGGAGGAGATCTGTGTCTCCACTGGAAAATTCTGTTTTTGTTCCAGTAACAACAGTAAAATGTGGCATTTTCTAGAACCTTCTATACCTTTAAAAGTGGTAATACAAAGAATCACCGCTCCAAGGTAATGACTTCTCCCAAAACAGCTGTCTCCACAATCCCACAGGGTGCCGGCTCTGTTTGCAACAGGAACTAGACATGTGCAATTCGTTTCGTTTTTTTTCGTTATTTTCGTTCGTTCGTTTTCGTACGAATGAACGAATCGTTCGAATCGTACGAATCCGAAAAACAACGAAAATCCGAAAAAAACTAATTAGAAACAACGAATGTACTAATGAAGAAAATCCGAAAAACGAAAACGAACGAAAAAATTCATACATTCGTAACTTTTTTTTTTTTGTTGAATTGGTAATTTTCCGTGTCCCTTACAATGGTGCTTCGAATGGATTGAACAGAAAAATTTGTACATTCGTAACTTTTTTTTCGATTCGTAACTTTTTTTTTTCGAATCGTAATCGTAACTTTTTTTAATTTTTTTTCTCGATTTGTAATTTTCCGTGTCCCTTACAATGGCGCTGCTTAACGTGCTTCGAATGGATTGAACGAAAAAATTTGTACATTCGTAACTTTTTTTCGATTCGTAACTTTTTTTTTTTCGATTCGTAACTTTTTTTTTCGATTCGTAAATTATTAAAATGTAATAATAGCATACACATTACATAAAATTATGAATTATGCTCCGATTACGAATCTACGAATGTACGAATAGATACGAATGCGTCCGAAAATTAAACTAACGAAAAAACGAATCAACTAAAAAAAAACTCTTACGAATGTACGAATCGTTACGAATACGAACACCGACGACTTACGAATGTACGAATTGTTACGAATACGAACACAGACGACTTACGAATGTACGAATCGTTATGAATCAACGGAAACAAAAAAACGAAACGAAAATAAACACATTTTTTTGTTGTGCACATGTCTAACAGTAACCGAAGTAGAAAAGATGTAGCTGAATAGCCGCACTCCAAATTATTCAACTTTATTTCAAAAATGTAATAAAATCATAGCATCTAGGCTTGTATACAGACTAACTGCACAGCCGCTGACATGTTTCACACGGTGCTTAGTCATAGCTAAGACTAAGCACCGCGTTCAGTGTGAAACATGTCAGCGGATGTGCAGTTAGTCTGTATACAAGCCTAGATGCTATGATTTTATTACATTTTTTAAATAAAGTTGAATAATTTGGAGTGCGGCTATCCAGCTACATCTTTTCTAACTTAAAAGTGGTAATGTCATCAAGATTAAAAGAGTGGATGAATTTCCCCAGTGGTGGGACAGCAGATACTTTTTCATGTTTTTAATATTTTTATTGGTTTTATGGAAGTGAGTACATCCATAACCCGAGACCTTCAAGATCGCAAATCAAGTTGGCATCCACCTAGAAACAGGGCCGGATTTCCCACAAGGCCACCGAGGCCAGGCCTCGGGGCGGCAGTGGTGCAGGGGCGGCGCCGCATGCAGGGCTGATCCTAGGCTGCTCGGGGGCGCCAGAGAGCTGGGGGCGCTGAAGTGCCAGAGTGCTCCCTTCCCTCCTCCTCCTCTTGTTCTTTTGCAGAGGCGGCTCTCTCCGCCGCTCTCTTTCCTTGTCAAGCTCCTCCCCACTCCCTCTTCCTGTCAGAGAAGGAGAGCAGCCGGGGATGAGATCGGAGGCGGTGCGGCTGGAGTGTGTGTGGAGCGTGACCAGCGGCAGCAGCGGAGTGACGTCGCGGGGCGGTCTGTGGCTGTCACTATTCCTCCTCTGTGTCTCTCTCCTGCATGAAGCGCCAGAGTGCTCTCCACCCGGGCGGCGTGGCTGCACATTGTCCTCTTCTCTCCAGCTGCTGCCCGGGTGTTTTTATGTACCATATTGGAGGGGGGTCTGCCCTGGGGGTGTCTGTACTAATGGAGGGGGGGGGGCTGTATTAATGGAGGGGGGATCTGTCCTGGAAGGGGGGGTCTGTATTAATGGAGGGGGGATCTGTCCTGGGGGGGGGCAGTACTATTGGAGGGGGTGGTTTGTCCTGGGGAGGGTCAGTATTATTGGAGGGGGGTGGTTTGTCCTGGGGGGTCATTACTATTGGAGGGGGGTGGTTTATCCTGGGGGGTCAGTATTATTGGAGGGGGGTGATTTGTCCTGGGGGGGGTCTGTACTATTGGAGGGGGTGGTTTGTCCTGGGGGGGTCTGTACTATTGGAGGGAGTGGTTTGTCCTGGGGGGTATATACTATTGGAGGGGGGTGGTTTGTCCTGAGGGGGTCTGTACTATTGGAGGGGGTGGTTTGTCCTGGGGGGGGTCTGTACTATTGGAGGGGGTGGTTTGTCCTGGGGGGGTCTGTACTATTGGAGGGGGTGGTTTGTCCTGGGGGGGTATATACTATTGGAGGGGGGTGGTTTGTCCTGAGGGGTCTGTACTATTGGAGGGGGGTGGTTTGTCCTGAGGGGGGTCTGTACTATTGGAGGGGGGTGGTTTGTTCTGGGGGGGTCTGTACTAATGGAAGGGGGGTTTTCCGGGGGAGGGGTCTGTACTAATGGAGGGGGGTCTGTACTAATGGAGGGAGAGAGAGAACCCCGCTGCCATGCGCCACCAGAGGGAAAGCCCACACAGCCTGGCGCCATCCCTGGCGGAGAATGGAACAGAGTCATTGCAGGAATACAGATCTGGGTGCTACCCAGCATAGTCACCACGGGAAATTCAGAGTGAGCAGACTCCTGATCAGAGGAACCATTGCTGTATCGCTGGGTCAGGTGAGAGGGCCGATCGGCCATTATCTACTAACGTCCATAGAAACTGCAGTCTCTGACCATCTCCTGTACTATGTCTGCAGTCTCTGACAGTCTCTTGTATCATAACTACAGTCTCTGACCATCTCTTGTATCATGTCTGCAGTCTCTGATCATCTCCTGTACTATGATTGCATAAAGGACAAGAATGGTGGTGTGTGTGTGGGGGCGGCATTGAAGGACCTGGCCTTGGGGCGGCAAAGGGAGTAAATCCGGGCCTGCCTAGAAATCAGATTCACTCTCAACAATCCTTTCCGGTTCTAATTGTTCTTGGACAACAAAAATCAAAGTGAACAGCCCCAAATGGGGAATTTGAATATCAAATTTCCCCAACCAAATCACCACCTCTTCATATAGCTCTCTTCAAGGCCCAAAGACAGGGGATAGGTGATACAGAAGGAAGGCACCACTAACTGTATTTGGCTTATAGTACAAATGTGTTAACCCACAGTTAACTTTTGAAGAAAAACGTCACTCGCTCAGTAAGAATGCATTTTTTTCCCCCCACATACAGTTGTGCACATAAGTTTACATACCCTGGCAGAATTTATGATTTCTTGGCCATTTTTCAGAGAATATGAATGATAACACAAAAACGTTTCTTTCACTCATGGTTAGTGTTTGCCTGAAGCCATTTATTATCAATCAACTGTGTTTACTCTTTTTAAATCATAATGACAGCAGAAAGTACCCAAAATGCCTCAAACCTTCTGGCACAAAGTCATTTGGAGCGATGAGACCAAAACTTGAGCTTTTTGGCCACAGCCATAAACACTATATTTGGAGAGGAGTCAACAAGGCCTATGATGAAAGGTCCACCATTCCTACTGTGAAACATGGAGGTGGATCGCTGATGTTTCGGGGATGTGTGAGCTACAAAGGCACAGGAAATTTGGTCAAAATTGATGGCAAGATGAATGCATTATGTTTATCAAAAAGTACTGGAGGAACATTTGCATTCATCAGCCAGGAAGCTGCGCATGGGACGTACTTGGACATTCCAACATGACAATGATCCAAAACACAAGGCCAAGTCGACCTGTCATTGGCTACAGCAGAATAAAGTGAAGGTTATGGAGTGGCCATCTCAGTCTCCTGACCTCAATATCATTGAGCCACTCCGGGGAGATCTCAAAACGTGCCGTTCATGCAAGACAGCCCAAGAATTACAGAAACTGGAGGCTTTCTGCCAAGAGGAATGGGCAGCTTTACCATCTGAGAAGATAAAGAGCCTCATCCACAAATACCACAAAAGACTTCAAGCTGTCATTGGTGGTAAAGGGGGCAATACATGGTATTAAGAACTGGGGTATGTAAACTTTTGATGAGGGCCATTTGGGTAGTTTCTGCTGTCATTATGATTTAAAAGGAGTAAACACAGTTGATTGATAATAAATGGCTTCAGCCAAACACTCACCATGAGTGAAAGAAAAGTTTTTGTGTTATCATTCATAGTCTCTGGAAAATGGCCAAGAAATCATAAATACTGCCAGGGTATGTAAACTTATGAGCACAACTGTACATCTTGTGTTTTTTTTTATGTTTTAATAATATAATTACAAGCCCAATTGATCCAGCATTGTCTTGTTCTCTTGCATCGCTGTTCTTCTACAAGTCTTGTCCAATGCCACCATCTTTCTTGTTTATATCATGAGGAGTTGGCTAGCTCGTTCAACCACCCCTCCCAAGGATGCGGTACCAGATCATGCACATTTGACGTTGTGTCTGCTTACATGTTTTTCTATGAATGGGGGATAGTAAGACCTCCTGGGACACTGATGTTGCGTTAAGCCAGGAGGCATTATTATTGTCTATTCATAGAACAATATGTAAAAATACATGGTGCCAGATTTCTGTATGCACATGAATAAATCTTGCACTGCCTTTCTTTATATGAATGGAATTTAATGCCTCCTGGGATATTTGACGTTGGAAAAAAGTTTTGCCTAGCCACTTAAGGACCTCCTCCTGTACAAATACCTCAGCACTTTGAAGAGGGATATCTCGGTAACGGCATCAGCTGCTGCCACAACCGAGATATCCATCTTTACAGAAGGCTGTCGTGTTTACGAAAATGGTGGTCTCTGCGGCAGGTTCGGCGCAAGATCACAGTTTTTGGCGGCGGGTGAGGTGCCACCCCCCCCCCTCCTGCCACTCTCCTGCGCCCTCCGCCGCTTACCAGAGCCGTCGGTAGTGGCGGAGGCGATCGGGTCCTGCACACTGCTGGGTATGGAGGCGAGTGAGGCTAAGATGGCCCCCACTTGTCTCTATACCATAGGAGGGCGGAAGCAACGTCAAAACGTCACTTCAGCCCATACCTCTTAAAAGGAACCTTTTTTTTTAATGTCATTTTTTCAAATGACATTTTTTTTTTTTTATTTAAGTCCAAATATGAGATCTGACGACTTTTTGACCCCCCAGATCTCATATTTAAGAGGACCCGTCATGCTTTTTTCTATTACAAGGGATGTTTACATTCCTTGTAATAGGAATAAAAGTGATCCATTTTTTTTTTTTTTTTAAACGGTGTAAAAAAATAAATAAGATCAAGTAAAATAAATAATAAAAAAAAAAAAAAAAAAAAACCCCCGTCCAGACGAGCTTGCGCGCAGAACCGAACGCATACGTGAGTAGCGCCCGCATATGAAAACGGTAGTCAAGCCACACATGTGAGGTATCGCCGCGATCGGTAGAGCGAGAACAATAATTCTAGCCCTAGACCTCCTCCGTAACTCAATACATGCAACCTGTAGAATTTTTTTTAAATGTCGCTTATGGAGATTTTTGAGGGTAAAAGTTTGTTGCCATTCCACCAGCGGGCGCAATTTTGATGCGTGATATGTTGGGTTTCAATTTACTCAGCGTAACATTATCTTTCACAATATTAAAAAAAATTGGGTTTATTTTTACCGTTGTCTTATTTTTTTATTCAAAAAAGTGATTTTTTTTTTCCAAAAAAAAGTGCACTTGTAAGACCGCTGCGCAAATACGGTGTGAAAAAAAAGTATTGCAATGACCGCCATTTTATTCTCTAGGGTGTTAGAAAAAAAAAACAATATATAATGTTTGGGGGTTCATTTTCTAGCAAAAAAAAACAGTTTTAAACATGTAAACACAGAGTCTGAGAAACAGGCTTGGTCCTTAAAGTGGAAGTAAACCCATCGATCTAACAGTTTGAAAAAACAGTTACAGTCCCGGCATGCCGGAAATGCTAACTGTCACATTGGTTGTGCTCTCAACCAAACTGTCAAACCATCCAATGTCTGGTTTCATAACTGATCACATGTGCAGCTTCATGGCAGTTAAAGGTTAAACGGAGGCCAAGATGGCAGCTTCCTTGGCTGAAAACGATAGGAGGGTTTACTTCCACTTTAAGTGGGGGGGGGGAGGGGGGAGGGGACGGGGGGGGGGGGAGGGGGGGGGGGGGAGGGGGGGGGGGGGGGGGGGGGAGGGGGGAATGGGGCGGGGGGGGGGGGCGGGGGGGGGGGTGGGCGCGGGGGGGGGGGGGGGGGGGGGGGGGGGGGGGGGGGGGGGGGGGGGGGGGGGGGGGGTGGGGGGGGGGGGTGGGGGGGAGGGGGGGGGGGGGGGGGGGGGGCGGGGGGGGGGGGGGGGGGGGGGGGGGGCGGGGGGGGGGGGGGGTGGGGGGGGGGGGGGGGGGGGCGGGGGGGGGGGGGGGGGGGTGGGGGGGGGGGGGGGGGGGGGGGGGGCGGGGGGGGGGGGGGGGGGTGGGGGGGGGCAGGGGGGGGGGGGGGGGGGGGGGGCGGGGGGGGGGGGGGGGGGGCGGGGGGGGGGGGGGGGTGGGCGGGGGGGGGGGGGGGGGGGGGGGGGGGGGGGGGGGGGGGGGGGGGGGGGGTGGCGGGGGGGGGGGGGGGGGGAGGGTGGGGGGGGGGGGGGGGGGTGGGGGGCGGGGGGGAGGGGGTGGGGGGGGGGGGGGGGGGGGGGGGGGGGGGCGGGGGGGGGGGGGGGGGAGGGGGGTGGTGAGGGGGGGCGGGGGGGGGGGGGGGGGGGGGGGGGGGGGGGGGGTGGGGGGGGGGGGTGGGGGTTGGGGGGGTGGGGGGGGGGGCGGGGGGGGGGGGGGGGGGGGCGGGGGGGGGGGGGGGGGGGGGGGGGGGGGGGGGGGGGGGGGGGGGGAGGCGGGGGGGGGGGGTGGGGGGGGGGGGGGGGGGGGGGGGGGGGGGCACTTTAAGTGGCTAGGTAAGAATGGTATCGGGTGGCAGGGATAGGGGGGGGGGGGGGGGATTAGAAAGCTGTTTGAGTGAAGGTCTGCTTTAAGATTGGTTTCTTTTCCATTTATCTCCTGAAGGAATTATCAGACTAAAGGAGCCATTCCACAAACCCTTCCCATTGGAGGATTACCTGGACTTATTTGATTGGGCAGCGCAGAAAATCCAAGATCATCACAGTGAAGACCCAGGAGCGGATGCAGGGAGGAGGGATCCCATTCTTATAGGTATGAAACTGTGCAGGATACAATAGGGGGATCCTATGTGCTCTATGTTTGTGTGAGATAACAGAAAGTGGCCTTTGTTTCAGGAGAAGCCAGTGCGTCCACCATGTGGGACAATAGTGCCTGGTCTTATTTCTACGATAATGTCACCAACACAGAACCGCCTGCTCTCATCCAAGACTTCATTCATGCCTTCCAGCCACGAGCCAAGTTCCTCGTCATGCTCCGGGATCCTGTGGAGAGGTCAGTCAAAGGCTAATAAGATAATAAAATATTTTGAACACAAAATTCTGAGAAATCAAAAGACAATGCCAGTCAGGATAACTGCCACCAACCTCCCACCCCCCAAAAAAAGCATAATTCTGTGCTGACATTGGCTTAATGCAGGAGTAAATGTGTGCTGGTATGAAATGGGCTGGGTGAGGTTTGGGGGGGTTGCTGATGGACCAAACTACATTATACGCTTTTATGCTGCTACCAGTTTGTGACCATCACACACAGAAAGAGGTTAGAGACGGGCAAAACCTATGGTGGAATGTTTTTTATTAGGCTCACTGTACATGTTAGGAGGACTTAATTGTACAATAGACACGTGCACAACAAAAAAATTTGTTTATTTTCGTTTCGTTTTTTTTCGTTTCCGAAAAAAATTTGTTTATTTTCGTTTCGTTTTTTTTTTTTAGTTTCCGAAAAAAAATTTGTTTATTTTCGTTTCGTTTTTTTTTTTCGTTTCCGTTGATTCGTAACGATTCGTTCATTCGTAAGTCGTCGGTGTTCGTATTCGTAACGATTCGTACATTCCTAAGAGTTATTTTTTCGTTGATTCGTTTTTTCGTTAGTTTAATTTTCGGACACATTCGTATTTATTCGTACATTCGTAACATTCGTAGATTCGTATCGGAGCATAATTCATAATTTTATGTAATGTGTATGCTATTATTACATTTTAATAATTTCCGAATCGAAAAAAAAAGTTTACGAATCGAAAAAAAAAAAGTTACGAATGTACGAATTTTTTTGTTCAATCCATTTGAAGCACGTCAAGCAACGCCATTGTAAGAGACACGGAAAATTACGAATCGAAAAAAAAAAAAAAACATGTTACGAATCGAAAAAAAAAAAAAAAAAAGTTACGAATCGAAAAAAAAAAGTTACGAATGTACGAATTTTTTTGTTCAATCCATTTGAAGCACGTTAAGCAACGCCATTGTAATAGACACGGAAAATTACGAATCTAAAAAAAAAAAAAAAAAAGTTACGAATATAAAAAAATAAGTTACGAATCGAAAAAAAAGTTACGAATGTACGAATTTTTTTTGTTCAATCCATTTGAAGCACGTTAAGCAACGCCATTGTAAGAGACACGGAAAATTACGAATCGAAAAAAAAAAAAAATAAAAAGTTACGAATCGAAAAAAAAAAGTTACGAATCGAAAAAAAAGTTACGAATGTACGAATTTTTTTGTTCAATCCATTTGAAGCATGTTAAGCAGCACCATTGTAAGGGACACGAAAAAATTACCAATTCAAAAAAAAAAAAAAAAGTTATGAATGTACAAATTTTTTTCGTTCGTTTTCGTTTTTTTTCGGATTTTCTTTATTAGTACATTAGTTTTTTCGGATTTTCGTTGTTTTTCAGATTCGTTCGCTTCGAATGATTCGTTATTCGGATTCGTATGATTTGAACGATTCGTTCATTCGTGCGAAAACGAACGAACGAAAAAAAAAGAAAATAATAAAAAAAAAAACGAAAAAAAAAACAAAACGAATTGCACATGTCTATTGTACAATAGCCTTTAGATTTACTAATAACTATGTTTTGGATTGTTTAGGTAGGCCCTTACAGTTTTGGTAAATCTAAAAAAAAAAAAATTTACAAATTGCCTATAATTCGTATAGCCACATTTTAGTTCCCCTAAATTGGTGTCTGGACACAGCCCAGCCGACCCCCCCCCCCCCATTGGTCAATAAGCAGCCATACACAGATTGCATTTCAGCTCATTCTTGCTGAATTGGCTAAATTTTGTTGTGGGTAGCCCTGTTGGCACCACTAGGCCTAACAAAAGTCGAGTCTTTGACTTTGTTAAAGGAACAAGCGGAAACTTCTCTGTCAAACAGCACCTGCATCCAATCTGATTGCAGGCACTGTCTGGGTATTCAGACAACCACGGGTGCTGCCTGTCAAAATACAATAACTGGCACTACAGATTTCTCCATCTACGTTGTAAAGCGCTGTGTAAACTGTTGACGCTATATAAATCCAGTATAATAATAATAATGTGGATGGGGGAATCAAATGAAATCTTACTGCGTAAAGCCAGCAATGTTAATTTTATCGACAGAAATTAACACTATTTTGGTCAACTAAAATACGACTAAAACTAAAACAATTCATTATTATTATTATCACTAAGAGTGCCGACTGGTGTGTTTTATTGGGGGAGGGGCAGTCCCCCTGTCAGAATACAAAAGCTCAGCGGGGAGATCGATGTACTAATCTGAGATAGTACAGCAGCTCCTTCTGAGCTCTTTAACTTCTTTTGGTTCAGCCCCAGTGGCGGCCCGTCCATTGGGGGCACACGGGCGCCGCTCCCCCTCTCCATGTGTCTGGCCCCCTAATCTACATGCAGGGCATTGGACGCTTAGATTCTAATGGAGGGGTGTGTTTGTGTGTGTGTGTAGCATGTGGTTAGAGCCAGAGGCTCCAATAGGCTTCAAAAAAAGGGTGAGCTCGGGACACAGAAGACTGTGCCCTAAACCCACCGAGTTGTGTGATAATAGTGAATGATTATTCACTATTGTCACACTGTTCCTCCTCCTGGCCAATCAGGAAGCGGGTCTTGAGACCGTCACGCGATTGGCTGAAACGACGGGCAATCCTATTGGACAGCTAGGAGGAGGAGGGGCGATGGAAACTGCCACCCGTAGGAGTGTTGCCCACCCGACTTAGATGGGGTGTGGGACTGGATGACAGACTGACTGCCAGCGGGTGGGGAAGTGGGTGCGGGTGACCCAACTGGGGGGGGGGGGGGGGGGGCGGGGGTTTGGTTGTTTGCCCTAAACCCAAAGAAAAAAAGAAAAAACACCAGCCACCTGTCAGGGCTGGGCTCAGCCCTTCCTTCTCTGAGCTTGTCTAATTCTTACCCGGTACTAAAAATGTAAGGGCTGATGCTTTGTCACAACAATTTTCCTCCACTTCCAAGATGGAGTTGGTTCCAGTTCCTGTGATTTCTCCTGATCATATTCTGGTTCGCACCAGTCTCACTTCTCCTTTGGATGACAAAATTCTTGCTGCTCTGGTTTATGCTCCTCCTGAAAAACCTTGTAACTGCTGCTTTGTCCCAGAGAGTCTCCATATTGCCGTGCTCCAGACTTACCATTCTCCCAAGGCTGCTGGCCAGCCTGGGAAGAATTAACTCTTTTGGGCCATTTCCCAACAATTCTGGTGGCCTAGTCTACGTGCTGATGTAACTGCCTTCGTAGCTGCCTGTTCCATGTGTGCTCAGAGTAAGACTCCATGACACCTTCCAGTGGGCCTCCTACAACCCATACTCAATGGAGACAGGCCCTGGACCCACCTGTCTATGGATTTCATTGTGGAGTTACCCAACTTCCAGGGCAACACAGTTATCTTTATTGTGGTTCTCAAAAATGTCTCATTGTATTCCAGTTAAGAAGTTGCTCACTTCTAAGGAACTGGCTTCCATTTTTGCTCGGTAGATCTTTCGCTTACATGGGCTACCTGTCAGAAACCATGAATCAGACTGAGACAGAAGTACAGTTAAATCACACTTGTTTAATAATAATAAAAAAAAGGTAAACAGAGTAAACGTAGTCAAAACATAGCCAGAGTTCAGGAACCCGGAACGTATAGTCAGAAAAGCCAAAACCTCAGGGTGCCAGTAGAAATGTCAGCCAAGCAAGTCTTTAACAGGAACACAGGAGAGCATCTCTAGAGATGTGACCAAGGAGAAGGCATAGATCATCTGGACTGGACGGCTTTAGTAGGCAGGACTGACGAGTAGGATCATCAACAGGTGAGTCACTGTGGAGAGATAGGCGCTGGCAATTAGCCGACAGCTGAGCGGCCTGCTCAGAGAAGGAAGGGCTGGGTCCAGCCCTGACACTACCCAAGGTGATTGTCTCGGACATGGGTAGTCAGTTTGTGTCCCGGTTCTGGCGAGCCTTTTGTGCACAGTTAGGAATTCAGCTTGCTTTCTCCTCTCCGTATCACCCGCAGTCTAATGGGGCCACAGAACGAGCCAATCAATCCTTAGAGGAATTCGTTCGTTGCTATATTTCTGACCATCATGACAACTGGTCAGACCTCTTACCGTGGGTGGAGTTTGCTCACAATAGTGCATTGAATTCTGCTTCCTGATTATCCTCGTTTATGGCAAACTATGGTTTCCAACCTTCCATCTTGCCTGACTCATTTGTTCCGCAGAGTATTCCTGCATTAGAGGAGCATCTCCATGGTCTTCATTCCACTTGGGCACAAGTCCAGGAGGCTTTGCGACATGCTAATGTTAGGTACAGACTCCATGCTGACCGCAGATTCTTTTCAGGATTAGCCCAGTGGCTTACGCATTAGACCTTCCTTCTAATATGCGTATCTCAAATGTATTTCATGTCTCCTTATTAAAACCTTTGGTCTGCAACCGCTTTACCACCTCGGTGCCTCGTCCTCACCCTGTACAGGTTGTGAACCATGAGGAGTATACAGTACAGTCCATTGACTCCCGTAGGTTCCTTGGGCGCATACAGTACCTTGTGCATTGGAAAGGGTACGGTCCGGAAGAATGCTTTTGGGTCTCATCCTCAGACATACATGCCTCTGTCCTCTGTGAATACCATAGACTTTTTCCCTTCAAGCCTGGTGGTCCTCCGAGGGGGAGGGGTCATTGGGGAGGGGGTACCTTCAGAGCCAGGCCCAGAACTTCCTTCTGTGAGCTGGCTGCTCAGCTGTTGGCTAATTTCTGGCTCCTATCTCTCCACAGTGACTTACCTGTTGATGATATCCTGCTCGTCAGTCCTGCCTACTTAAGCAATCCAGCCCACATGATCTCTGCCTTCGCCTTGGTAACATCTCTAGAGACGCTCTCCTGTGTTCCTGTTAAAGATTTGCTTGGCTGACATTTCTTCTGGCTCCAGATCCTGCTTGCTGTTTCACTACGCTCATCTCTGGCTCCCTGACGTTTTGGCTTGTCTGACTATCCGTTCCGGTTCCTGAACTCTTTTTATTATTATTAAACAAGTGAGATTTAACTGTACTTCTGTCTCAGTATGTTTCATGGTTTCTGACACGACCACTGTTCAGCCCCCTGGGTTGAATGGAAACAAAAACTGCTTAACTTGTAGGTTCTGGCTACCAAAAAAAAAGTTTGTTTGATGTTGAGACCAGCACAGGCACTCTTTAACAGGTAATACAAAAAAAATAAAAATTAACCCCTTCAGATCCGCGCTATATCCGAATGACTGCTACAGTGCGGATCTGCTTTGCCGGGAGGCCATCAATAGACGCCCTCCCTTTGCACGCTCACCACGCCCCCCTGAAGGGCGTGCGCGGTGCACGCTGTGATCACCCAAATCAATGAGACTCGGGTGATCACAGATCGGAGTAAGGGGCGATCCCAGCCTCTTACCACGTGATCACCTGTCAGACAGTGACACTTGTCACCCGCAGCCTGCCACTTGCCACCCACAGCCTGTCACCTGCAGCCATGTCACTTGCCAACCGCAGCCTACCACCTGCAGCCATGTCACTTGCCACCCATGTTCCCCTGAGTCACCTTCCACTCACTGACTTCATTCGTCACCTTCATTACTGTTCAGTGTCACCTTCCACTCACTGACTGTCACCGTCTTCTTCATTACTCTTCTCCCTCACCTTCCAAGTTCCAATATCCCCTCTGGTGAGTGGTCCCTCAGACAGTAAATCGGGCCTTGGGCGGGAGGAGGAGTAGTCGGGCACTTGGGCAGCTGTTGATCTAATCCAACAGCAGTACACAGAACAGACACCAGATGACCAGTCCCGGCTGCTGTCAGTCCCTCTCCATGCCGCTGGGTGGCGGGCTGCGGGCGCCACCCGGAGAGGAGACACTGGCTGGAAAGTCACACACCAGTCCCAGCTGTTTGTTCGATGGGTGCCGGAGAAGGAGGATACACCGAGGTGGGTGGAGACAACAGTGCAGCACTCATTCGTTCCTGGCCTCACTTTCTGAGAGAGTGAGAGTCTGTGATGTTATTGGTGGCTAGACGCCAGGCCAGGCCGTCCCTAGAAACCAGTCCTGGAAGTGTAGGGAATGTAGTTACTGGTTAGTAGGGGTGGCTGTGTCCTCAATTTTATTCACGGTATTGTCCCGGAATGAAGGTGCCCGGGACCAAGGACAGAGATGCCAATTGCGGGACAGTCCCGGGCAATCTGGGACACGTGGGCACCCTAGTTTTAGGGCTTGTGGCCAACTGCTATTTAAAGGAAAAGTTCAAACATGACTTACAGCATTACCCTTGCAGGGGTTTCTACCATCACTTCAAAACACAAAAGCAAAAGGACATTAAGCCTTCTGGCTTCTTGCAGTATCATTGCTCTGGCCTCAAGCTGCAGCCTTTTTATCTGTTCCTTCAGACTGTCTCACAGCACCGCTGTGCTCATGTGCAAACACTGTACCTCTCATGCAGCTCCCTGGTGCTCTAACCCACGCCCTGACCTCTGGGCAGGGACCTCCTGCCTCCTGGGTGGAGCCCCAAATTACTCTCAGGTCCTTGATTATGAAGGCTGTGCCAACCTACACACAGCCAGCTGGACCCCCTTAAAACCTGCACTCAGGGTTAGAGGCTTCTTTCCTCCTAATGCCCCGTACACACGGACATTCCGACCACAAAATCAGTCAGATTTTTTCCGACGAATTTTGTCCGAAACTTGTCTTGCATACACACGGTCGAACAAAGTTGTCGGAAAATCCGATCATTTGGAATGAGGTGACGTACAAAACGTCTGACGGGACTACGTAGAGGCCAATAGCTTTCGTCTCCAAATTTTTTCTGAGCATGCTTGGCACTTTGTGCGTCAGAATTTTCTACACACGATTGGAAAAAGTCCGATTGGATTTTGTTGTCGGAAAATTTTAGATTCCTGCTCCGACGGAAAAGAGCCCACACACGATCGGATTTTCCGACAACATAATCCGATCTGACTTTTTCCGTCGGAATGTCAGACCGTGTGTACGAGGCATGACACTCTTTGAAAACTCTGAACACCAGAACCCAATCCAGAAGCTGGAGAAAACTGAAAAAAATAAATTCTCAATTCAGCATAGACATTCTGGAGCCCCTCGACCTGCATTCTTGAGAACCCTGTGTGATCTTTAATCCTATTAAAACAGTGCCAGTGTACGGCACTGTCACAGCATGAAGCCAAAAAGAGACTCTCAGTGAAAAAAAGTTTGATATTTTTCTCAAACAATCAAAACAAGTGTGTCTGTAGATACAGTATATAAAGCTTGGACAGATGAAGCCATCTTCTCCTGTATAATCTGCCTGCATTCCTAGACCCCACTGATTGCGTGAAGACATAAGGAATGCAGACATCCCAAGTCTCCAGTGAGGTGCGGGAGCCTCCCGCATTTTGGCTGTGCCTCCCGCACACCCGCCATTTCTCCCACGATATGCCGGCTGCCAGCCCTAGCCGCACAACAAGAACGGCCGTGGCCACCGTCAGAGGGATACATGCTGATTCCACTTCCGAATTCCACTTCCTACTGTCTCTTCCTACTTTCTCCCCCCTCCGTGTCTGATCAGCGCTCTCTCATTGGGGACTCACTCCTACTGAGTACACCCCTGAGGAGCCTGCTCCTAGGCTCACATTTTGATTGGGTGGGACTTGGGGAAGGGGTGTGGCTGGCCTCTGAGGTCGTCACACGCAGCCCACCTTCTCTGGTACAGGAAAGCACAACATGTGCAGAGAGGTAAGTGTGCTGTGGCAGCCAATTGCTGTACTAAGAACACATCTTACACCATAGATTACATCGTAGTACAGGTCATATACCCCAGAAGAGTGTCCTATGCCATAAGGAAAGAGGGGAGCTACAGGGATGACTAACATGGTGAAAAGAATTTGCGGGGATGAGGATGATGTGCGATTATGGAGAGAGGGAAGGATAGAGGCTGCCTGAGGCATGAGATGGATCACATTGTAATAGATAGAGAATATAAGGATGAGGATGATGGGTTACAAAGCAGGGAGGGATGGGGATGATTACGGAGAGTGAAGTTGGGGATGAAGATAGTTATGGAGAAAGATGAGAATGATGGAGTTACAATGTGGAGAGAGATAAGGATCATTCTGGAGAGGGATGAGGATGATGGGGATGATTATAAGAGGAACTAGAAAATGCATTTCCTGGAGAAAATGCGTGGGAATGCTGAATAGCATCAAAACTGCCCCATCATATTGCCCCCATCAAAACTGCCCCATCATATTCCTCTATTATAAATCAGTACATGGTGTATCTGTGCTCTCCCCCGGGCTCTGTAATCTGAAATGCTCCAGCCGCGCCCCCCCACTGCCCATTACTGTGTATAAGAAGCTTTGGTAACCATGGAAACAAAAACAGACAACAAAAGCCTGGATGCCCTAAATTTAATGAAATTTTCTGAAATGATCACTAAACTTAAACAGCTTTTTCACAAAAACTGTAAAAGATATCAAACTGAAAATATATAGCCAGATAGCTGAATTTTTTTGTGAACATTTTAAAGTTTGTTTGGCGTCTGTAGGTGAAAGTATGAAGGAGCTGAAACTTTTGGTATCTGAAGAAGATTTTAAGGATTTTAAGCATGCTCTCATTGACTTTAATGTTAAAAAAAAAGTGTTAAAAAGCTTAATATTTTAAAAAGTAAAAACAGTAGAAAAAAAGAAGAAGTCCCATCATCTGCTGAAAGAGCTGAACATTTTAACAGTTGAATCGCTTTAATAGCTGAAAGTATGCAGAAGTTAAGCAGAGCCAAAAAACGTACGGAATAAAAAGAAGTTGATGATGATTAATAAATAAAAAAACGAACAACAATAGTGGGACTGCTGAAGCATTCCCACTAATGAGGAAGATCAATAAAGGATGACTATGGAGATTGAAGTGGATGATGAGGTTACAATGTGGAGAGGAATAAGGATGACTGTGGAGCGGGACAAGGATGATGATTATGGAGGGGGTGTTGGGGTTGAGGA
Organism: Lithobates sylvaticus; assembly: GCA_028564925.1. NCBI lineage: Eukaryota > Metazoa > Chordata > Amphibia > Anura > Ranidae > Lithobates > Lithobates sylvaticus. The sequence continues at coordinate 25,745,555 of CM053036.1, read as the reverse complement.
TGATGATTATGGAGGGGGTGTTGGGGTTGAGGATGATGATTATGGAGGGGGTGTTGGGGATGAGGATGATGATTATGGAGGGGGTGTTGGGGTTGAGGATGATGATTATGGAGGGGGTGTTGGGGTTGAGGATGATGATTATAGAGGGGGTGTTGGGGATGATGATTATAGAGGGGGTGTTGGGGTTGAGGATGATGATTATGGAGGGGGTGATGGGGTTGAGGATGATGATTATGGAGGGGGTGTTGGGGTTGAGGATGATGATTATGGAGGGGGTGTTGGGGTTGAGGATGATGATTATGGAGGGGGTGTTGGGGTTGAGGATGATGATTATGGAGGGGGTGTTGGGGTTGAGGATGATGATTATGGAGGGGGTGTTGGGGTTGAGGATGATGATTATGGAGGGGGTGTTGGGGTTGAGGATGATGATTATGGAGGGGGTGTTGGGGTTGAGGATGATGATTATAGAGGGGGTGTTGGGGTTGAGGATGATGATTATAGAGGGGGTGTTGGGGTTGAAGATGATGATTATGGAGGGGATGTTGGGGTTGAGGATGATGATTATGGAGGGGGTGTTGGGGATGATGATTATAGAGGGGGTGTTGGGGTTGAGGATGATGATTATGGAGGGGGTGTTGGGGTTGAGAATGATGATTAAGGAGGGGGTGTTGGGGTTGAGGATGATGATTATGGAGGGGGTGATGGGGTTGAGGATGATGAGGTTACACTGTGGAGAGGAATAAGGATGACTGTAGAGAGGAACAAGGATGATGATTATGGAGGGGGTGTTGGGGTTGAGGATGATGATTATGGAGGGGGTGTTGGGGTTGAGGATGATGATTATGGAGGGGGTGATGGGGTTGAGGATGATGAGGTTACACTGTGGAGAGGAATAAGGATGACTGTAGAGAGGGACAAGCATGATGATTATGGAGGGGGTGTTGGGGTTGAGGATAATGATAATGGAGGGGGTGTTGGGGTTGAGGATGATGATTATGGAGGGGGTGTTGGGGTTGAGTATGATGATTATGGAGGGGGTGTTGGGGTTGAGGATGATGATTATGGAGGGGGTGTTGGGGTTGAGGATGATGATTATGGAGGGGGTGTTGGGGTTGAGGATGATGATTATGGAGGGGGTGTTGGGGTTGAGGATGATGATTATGGAGGGGGTGTTGGGGTTGAGGATGATGATTATGGAGGGGGTGTTGGGGTTGAGGATGATGATGATGATTATGGAGGGGGTGTTGGGGTTGAGGATGATGATTATGGAGGGGGTGATGGGGTTGAGGATGATGATTATGGAGGGGGTGATGGGGTTGAGGATGATGAGGTTACACTGTGAAGAGGAATGAGGCACAGATTTTTATTAAGAATTCAGGGATGAGGGAAAACTTGGATACAGTGTGAAATAGAATGAAGATGATACTGGAGATGGAACTTAGGGATGAAGATGGTCGTGGTGGTTACAGTGTTCCTTTTAATAGCTCTCAGAAGAAGTAAACCTCTGTATACTGATTCTATTTTATTTGATCATCATGTTATATTGGTGTAGCGCCACCTCCCTGAAATGAGTTTGCCACCTACCTGAAATTAGTTTTTGCAGGTTGGCATGTCTGGGAATGCAAGATGGAAATTCATAAATGGAGGAAACAATTACTGGGAGCAAAACATACATATAGATATAAGCTGTTCAGCAGATTTCCTGCCTCTTTTCTGTCCCGACATATGTAGCAATTGTAGAAAACGCATGGATCGGGTTTTCAGAAATCTGGTTGTCAAGAATATTAAAACAAATGTTTTATGAAATTTAAGTTAAAAACAAATTCAGCCTTCCTGACTTGATTTAACTTAAGAGGAACAATAGGCAGAAAAAATGCCAGAATCCGAAGAATACGGTCATTTTCTAATAATAGTTGCCTGGCTTCTTCTGGCTTTAATATTCTTTTCAGCCATCACCCTGGAACAAGCATACAGGTTACATACTGTAACTCGAGTAAAGTAAGGCAAACCTGGCGAGGGTCTTGGCTATTTACCTTCTGAAGATGCAAGTTGACTATTGGTCGTCCCTGGTGCAAAGAACGGACGTACCATGCGATCAGCCATGAATATCTTATAACTGCTCAATACTTTGAGTCACTGACTGAGCACAATTATGCATATTCAAAAACCAAATTTTCCCCATAATGCACTCTCAGCGCTAGCTGGCAATATATCTCCGCCATCCAATGGTGTGGAGCCGAGTGGTGGACATCTTTCCCTCACTCGGCATCCAGCCTGTGAGGGGAGAGGACCCGATCGTCTCCGCCACTACTGATAAGCGTCGGAGACAACCGGAGAGCAGCGGGATGGGCCCTCTCCCGCCCTCGATTAAAAGTGATCTTGTGGCGAATCCACCGCAGAGACCACTTTTATCTGAAAGCAGACCGCCCGCTGTTGAAGAGGATACCAGGGTTATGGCAGCTAGTAGACAGGCTTTTGTTCACTTCAAACAGGTTTACGTTTCCCATACAAGTCTATGGCAATGGAAAACCCCTTTAGGGTCCATGCACACAAGCGTAAAAAAAAAAAAACTCTTATGCCGCGTACACACGATCGGACTTTTCGACGGACTAGGTCCGACGGTCTTCCCGATGGATTTCGGTGGAGTTCCGACGGGCTTTCCGAACGAACGGACTTGGCCACACACAAGCACACCAAAGTCTGACAGATTTGAACGTGATGACGTACGACAGGACTAGAATAAGGAAGTTCATAGCCAGTAGCCAATAGCTGCCCTAGCGTTGGTTTTCGTCCGTCTGACTAGCACACAGACGAACGGATTTTTCGACCGGACTCGAGTCCGTCGGAAAGATTTGAAACATGTTTTATTTCTAGGTCCATCTGACTTTTGGAGCCCACACACGATCAAAATTGTCTGCCGGAAAGTTCGATCGTGTGTACGCGGCATTAGAGGAGTTGAATGTCTTGCCTGTAGAAACAACTAATGTTCCCCTATGTGTCCATGCACATTAGGTCATTTAGAGGCATATTTTAGCCACTTAAGGACTGGAAGGATTAACCCCCCTAATGACCAGGCCATTTTTTACAATACGACACTGTGACGCATTTAACTGACAATTGCGTGGTCATCCAACCTACACAAATGTTTTTTTTCCCACAAATAGAGCTTTCTTTTGGTGGTATTTGATCACCTCTGCGGTTTTAAATTTTTTGCGATATAAACAAAAAAAGAGCGTAAATTTTGAAAAGAAAAACACAATATTTTTTACTTTTTGCTATAATAAATATCCCCCCTCCCAAAAATGTCTTCATCAGTTTAGGCCAATATGTATTCTACAAATTTTTGGTAAAAAAATCTCAATAAGCGTATATTGGATTGTGCAAAAGTTATAGCGTCTACAACTCTGCTTACCCCCTTCTCCATCCCCCCAACTCTGCTTCCCCCTCTTCTCCAACTCCCCCAACTCTGTTCACCCCCTCAACTTTGCTCACCCCCTCTTCTCTATCCCCCTGACTCTGTTCACCCCCTCCATCTTCCCCATGCCCCCAACTCTGTTCATAACCCCTTTTCTCCATCCCCCCAATTTCATTACCCCCCCCCCATCTCCCCACCACATTTTTTCACTCCTGCTAGACCACGCCCACAAATGAATGCCAGCTCCTAATTAAAATAATACTCCACCTACAGACAAAAAGTGTCCCTAAAATTTTTTTGAGAATGTTGACAACTATGGAGTTGTTGCCAGCAATGGGGTTGCCAGTCTGATTCGGCTCTTACACTAACAAGGGTTGAGGGGCCTGCTCACCCCCCTCTTCACCACTTCCAACCCTGATCACCCCCCTTTTCTTCAGCCCCCCCCCAACCCTGCTCACCCCCCCCCCCCCCTCTTCTCATTCCCCCTAATTCAGCTCACACCCTCTTCTCCATCCCTCCATCTTCCCATTGCCCCCCAACTCTGTTCACCCCCCTCCATCTTCCCCATGCCCCCCCCCCCATTTTGTTCACCACCCCTTTTCTCCATCCCCCAAATTTCGTTGCCCTCCAACGCCCATTTTTCACGGTGGCACGCACCACATTTTTTTCACTCCTGCTAGACCACGCGCACAAATGAATGCCCGCCCCTAATTAAAATAATACCTACAGACAAAAAGTGTCCCTAAATTTTTTTAGAGAATGTTGGCAACTATGGAGTTGTTGTCAGCACTGGGGTCGCCAGTCTGACTTGGCCCTTATAATAACAAGGGTTGAGGGGCCTGTTCACATCATGTCCAGTGAACTTTGTTTTTTTGCCCAGCACCGCAGGGGTATGATGTGAACAGGGCACCATTATATTCTATGGTATGCAGAAAAATGCAGCTCAAATAGATGTGGTATGATAAGCCCTTAAACATTTCTCCCACATGAATGCATCCAGCTGACTGCATCAGACTAGTCTGGAGATTTCCGCTAGTTTGGAAAGACGTTTCCATTTTTAGATCGAAAACAAGGACATTTCCTGCCAATATGTCTGGCAAGCACCATGTTCTATTTTATTCTGTAAAGCTTTTGTTGTGTGTTTTACAGACGTGATGACATAACATGTTGTTTGTACATGCTGATTTTTGTTATGTCTTTTTTAACCTAAAGGGGAAAATGCATAAGGGACTGTTGCTGAATTGTTTTCGAACATTCTTTTTGCTAGGCTGTTTTGATCCAAAGGTTTTAATACCTTCAAGGACCCAAAGCAAGTATGCAGATTAGGAGATAATAAATATAGTGAAGCGCTACCCTTCTATTAATAAAACTCAATTGTAAATGTGAACAGTGCTAAAAATAAATAACTCCAAATGCATAATGTCTTTGCCACTGTGGTGGTACCCCCTAATCCAAAAAAACTCTCAAAAGATAATAAATATAGCCTGTGATAGAAAAAGCATACCAAAAATAACAACAAAGAGGAATCACACACACACTAGATATAGTGCCTTGAAACAAGTCTTGCCACAGATTCTCAATTGGATTTAGGTCTGGACTTTGACTGGGCCAGTCAAACAGTTGAATATGCTTTGATCTAAACCATTCCATTGTAGCTCTGGCTGTATGTTTAGGGTCGTTGTCCTGCTGGAAGGTGAACCTCTGTCCCAGTCTCAAGTCTTTTGCAGACTCTAATGCCGCATACACACGATCGGAAATTCGGCCAGCAAAAGACTAATGAGAGCTTTTGGTCGGAAAATGCGACCGTGTGTATGCTCCATCGGACTTTTGCCGCCCGAATTTCCGCCAGCAAAAGATTGAGAGCATGTTCTCAATTTTTCGGTCGGAAAAAGTTTGGATCGGAAAATCCGTTCGTCTGAAGCAATTGAAGCGTCTGTAGCAATTCCGACGCGCAAAATTCCTACGCATGCTCGGAAACAATACGACGCATGCTCGGAAGCAGTGAACTTAATTTTCTCGGCTCGTCGCAGTGTTGTACATCACTGCGTTCTTGACAGTCGAAAGTTCAGCAAATTTTTGTGTGACCGTGTGTATGCAAGCCAAGCTTGAGCGGAATTCCGTTGGAAAAACCATCCAAGATTTTTCATAAGCATAACAGGTTTTGTTCTAAGATTGCCCTGTATTTGGCTCCATCCATCTTCCCATCAACTCTGACCAACTTCCCTGTCCCTGCTGAAGAAAAGCATCCCCATAACATGATGCTGCCACCACCATGGTGGTGTGTTCTGGGGGGATGTGCAGTCTTCTTTTTCTGCCACATGTAGCATTTTGCTTTTAGGCCAAAAAGTAAAATTATAACTACCGTATTTATCAGCGTATAACACGCACTTTTTTTCCCCTTAAAATCAGGGGAAAATCGGGGGTGCGTGTTATACGCCGATCCCCCGCCGTTTCTGACCTCTTTTGCCGTTCTCGGGTATTTTCGGCCACTCCCGGCTATCTTCGGCCGTTCTCGGCAGCTTTCGGCCGTCCTGGGCGGCTTTCGGAAAGCCGAAAGCTGCCGAGAACGGGCGAGTGCGGCCGAAAATAGCCGAGAACGGCCGAAGATAGCCGAGAACGGCCGAAAATACCCGAAAGCCACCAAGAACGGCCGAGAACTACCGAGCGCCGCCGAGATACACAGGACATCCGCTCTGTATCTCGACGGTGACATTTTTAAACGAAAAGACACTGACAAGGCTGCTAATGAATGAAAAGGCTGCAAATGACTGGCAAGGCTGCAAATGCTGCAAATGACTGACAAGGCTGCAATGGAAGGCTGCAAATGACTGACAAGGCTGCAAATGCTGCAAATGCTGCAAATGACTGACAAGGCTGCAATGGAAGGCTGCAAATGACTGGCAAGGCTGCAAATGCTGCAAATGACTGACAAGGCTGCAATGGAAGGCTGCAAATGACTGACAAGGCTGCAAATGACTGACAAGGCTGCAATGGAAGGCTGCAAATGACTGACAAGGCTGCAAATGACTGACAACGCTGCAATGGAAGGCTGCAAATGACTGACAAGGCTGCAAATGCTGCAAATGACTGACAAGGCTGCAATGCAAGGCTGCAAATGACTGATAAGGCTGCAATGCAAGGCTGCAAATGACACTGACAAGGCTGCATTAATGGGCATTTAAATGTAAGTTTTTTTTCTTTAAACTTCCATCCTAAAAGTTTTTTTCTTTTAAATTCCCTCCTAAACTTGGTGTGTGTGTTATACGCCGATAAATACGGTATCTAAATATCTAACCAGAGCAACTTCTTCCACATGTTTGCTGTGTCCCCCACATGGCTTCTCGCAAACAGGACTTCTTATGGCTTTCTTTCACCAATGTCTTTCTTCTTGTCACTCTTCCATAAAGGCCAGATATGTGGAGGGCACAACTAATAGTTGTCCTGTGGACAGATTCTCCCACCTGAGCTGTGGATCTCTGCAGCCCCTCCAGAGTTACCACTTGGCTGCTTCTGTGATTAATGCTCTCCTTGCCCAGCCGGTCAGTTTAGGTGGACGGCCATGTCTTGGTAGGTCTGCAGTTGTGCCATACTCTTTTCATTTTCGGATGATGGATTGAACAGAGCTCCGTGAGATGTTCAAAGCTTGGGATATTTTTTTATAACCTAACCCTGCTTTATACTTCTCCACAACTTTATCCCTGACCTGTCTGACCTGTCTGGTGTGTTCCTTGGCCTTCAAAATGCTGTTTGTTCACTAAGGTTCTCTAACAAACATCTGAGGGCCTCACAGAACAGCTGTATTTATACTGAGATTAAATTCCACACAGGTAAACTCTATTTACTAATTAGATGACTTCTGAATGCAATTGGTTCCACTGGATTTTAGTTAGGGTTATCAGAGTAAAGGCTGAATACAAATGCACGCCACACTTTTCACATATTTATTTGTAAACAAATTTGGAAAACCAGTTATCATTTTCCTTCCACTTCACAATTTTGTGCCACTTTGTGTTGGTCTATCACATAAAATCCCAATAAAATACATTTACGTTTTTGGTTGTAACATGACAAAATGTGGAAAATTTCAAGGGGTATGAATACTTTTTCAAGGCAATGTATAACACCTCCTAGTGACAACGCTACGTGTGATAGATGCTTAAGATGCAAAGAAAGCATGAACAAAGTCCTTGAAATCAACACTCTTCCATGGATTTCTCCATAGGTCACCAACCAGTGCGCTCCTTCACCTTTCAAAGTATGTGCTCACCTCGTATTGGTCCTTGAACAGGCCCATATAAACTTTCCCCTTATTGGTGTAACTCCAATGGCTGGCAGCTTAACTTCTGTTCCATGGTACACTTGCTTCAGTGTGCAGTAATCCTCATGCGGGTCACCACCACCCCGTCCCTTTAGAATGTAAGCTCTACGAGCCGGGCCCTCCTGTACCTTTTGTATTGAACTGTACTGTAATTGTGTTGTCCCCCCCTATACATTGTAAAGCGATGCGTAAACTGTTGGCACTATATAAATCGTGTATAATAATAATAATAATGCGGGTGGTGCTCAGAGAATAAAACAACTGACATAGTGCTGAACTGTATAAAATCAAAGCTTTATTAAAAAAAAGTTATAGATACAGGAGGGTGGGACTTTAAATGAAGTGGCTGGGGTGCGCACAAGAAAATACATATATATAATAAATAATATATTTATTCAGTCATAAGTTGATGAAGACAAAAAAAGTAGTCATTGTGTACACAAAAATGTACATCTATATGGCACAGAATAGTATACATAATACTAGCATAAACATGTATAAAATCACATAAATCCAAAATACATGCATGATTAAATACAGAGTGTATAGAGCAGAGAAGTAGCCATAATAACTCAAAATGACATGGACTGATATCTGTTATATGGAGTCAAAAGAAGTATACAAGTAGTAAAAAAATCCTAGGAAAGTCGCTGTAGCATCTATTATAGCTCGACGCGTTTCGTGGATGTATCTCCACTCATCAGGAGCAGATGCGACAAATACCTGCAAGAGGTGAAAGAGTAATGATGTACCTCACTCCATTATAGAGGGGAAAAAAGTAATTGGTCAATGAAAAAATTGGGTCAAGTGTGTCTACCAACCAGGGCAGGCGCAGCAGGCATTGGCAAGCACATGTTGAGGCGGGGGCATATGTATCACCCCCACGGAAGCTGAGGCGGCGTATGCAGACAGCATCGGTTGGAATGGAGAGTGCCACAATGTGAAAGGAAACTCCTTGTGTCAAACGGATTGGGTATGATGACAGCAAATAAAGTGTCTAAAGTGAAAAAGAAAAAAGACAATGAAAATGGGTGTAAAAAATGTGAAGAAAATGGTGAGGGGATGAGTGAATGTGTGAAAAATTAAAAATTAAAATGAGGTTAGGAGCTAGATATTAGTAATAGATATATGTAGTGGGCTATCGAGATAATTTGACTGCATAAATCATGTAGCTGCAAAAATATAAATAATATTGAGTAGGTAATAGAGTAATCATGTAGGGTGCATGTAGGAATATAGTAGGGTTGTATAAAATACTAATACTCAAGTATATAGAACTGAAAATAATATCTGGCATAGAGTGAGGGGAATGTAAGGGATGTGATGGAAGTGATGTGAGAAATATTGATAAGGGTGTGTGTGTGTGAGTGTGGGGAAAGAAGCCTGTAGGCAGTGACATTGTTAGAAAAAATGTGAAGTATGAACCAAGGTAGTGGAAAAGATTGGACGTGAGCAAAGAGTGGCACTTACCCGATGTTGTAAGTCGTGCAACACCAAGCACAGAAATGGCTGGTGTGCAGGAACTCCAGGGGGAGACTGACCATGTGGATGGCCAGCTCCGACTGGGAAATTGTATGTATACGCCGCCAACACCACGTGTGTGGGCGTGTGGGGGAGGGGCGCCAACACCAAGACTAGGTGAACGCTTGGCGTATGGCGCCAGAGGACAAACCCCCAGCGTGACCACGTGGATGGTAGAAACACCACGTCAGCGCACCGACGTAGGCTAGAACGCAGTGCGCATGGCATGGGAGACGTGGTGCCGATTCCACAGGGGCAACCGCCCGACCCTCCCAGACACAGGAGGCGTGTGGGGAGGAGGGGGAGGAGTCCACAAGGGAATCGCAGCTCCCATGGGTGTAAGGCAAGAACCCCCAGCAACGACATAGTGCTTAATAGATGCTACAGCGACTTTCCTAGGATTTTTTTACTACTTGTATACTTCTTTTGACTCCATATAACAGATATCAGTCCATGTCATTTTGAGTTATTATGGCTACTTCTCTGCTCTATACACTCTGTATTTAATCATGCATGTATTTTGGATTTATGTGATTTTATACATGTTTATGCTAGTATTATGTATACTATTCTGTGCCATATAGATGTACATTTTTGTGTACACAATGACTACTTTTTTTGTCTTCATCAACTTATGACTGAATAAATATATTATTTATTATATATATGTATTTTCTTGTGCGAACCCCAGCCACTTCATTTAAAGTCCCACCCTCCTGTATCTATAACTAACCCCGGGATGGAGGTGCTTCCCCACGCCTCATTTAAAGTCCCAAAATTTATTTTTGCTTATTAAAAAAAACTAAGCATAAAACCCACATTTGTGAATACACTTCCTCTAGTGCACTCGGGCAAATCACTTAACACAATTGGGGTGCATGGTCCCCTTAATAGTCACTTGGGTATTCGCAGTGACTCGACTCTGGGAGATGCAGTTACTTCCTGCTAGTGAGAGATAATGCCACGAAGCTCCGCCCGACACGTTTTGTCACTTGTCATGTGACTTTCTCAAGGAGTTTAAACCTTTTTAGGTTATTGCATATTCACAGATATTATATATATATATATATATATATATATATATATATATATATATATATATATATATATATATATATATATATATATATATATATATATATATAAAAATAATATTTAATCAGATACTATATTATGCAGATAAGGAGTTTCGACTTCACTGGTTGCATGCTAGTTTCAGGTCAGTGACTCTGGAAATCCTGAGATTTGAGGCAGCCAGGCATCGCCCACGCCTGAAAAAAGTAGATAATGGAAGCTTCAACTTTATTTTTATTTATTTTTTCCTATGGGTTAAAGCGGGATTCCACCCTAAAGTGGAACTTCCGCTTTTCGGAACCCCACCCCCCCCCTCCGGTGTCACATTTGGCACCTTTCAGGGGGGAGGGGGGTGCAGATACCTGTGTAAAGCCCCATACACACGGTCGGATTTTCCGATGGATTCTGTCCTATCGGACAATGTTGTCGGAAATTCCGACCGTGTGTAGGCACCATCGGACAGTTTCCATTGGATTGTCCGACCGACAAAGTTCTATCTCCTGCTCTATAAATTTTCCGACAACAAAGTCCGATCACACCAATTCCGATCGTGTGTAGCGAATTCCGACGGACAAAGTGCCACGCATGCTCAGATCACATTACAAGACCAAAGCTATTGGCTACTAGCCTCTACGTAGTCCCGTCGTAGGCAACAAACGTCACCACGCTCAGAATGATCGGATTTTCCGACAACTTTGTCCGACCGTGTGTATGCAACACCAGTGTCGGACTAAATCCGTCGGACCAAATCCAATGGATTTGGTGGTCGGATTTTCCGACCGTGTGTATGGGGCTTTTAAGACAGGTATTTACACCCACTTCCGGGCATAAGCTCCCACGGGAGTTTACACCACTTCCTGTCCCGGCGCGCTGTCTGCTGGGACACACACGCGTGTCCCGGCAGACAGCGCTGACGATTCTCATTGCGCTGCGCGACTCGCGAATGCGCAGTAGGGAACCGGGAAGTGAGGCCGCAAAGGCGACACTTCCTGATTCCCTCACCGAGAATGGCGCCGGCCGCAGCAGAGAGCCGAGCGAGTGATCGGCCTCTGCTGCCGACATCGCTGGACCCTGGGACAGGTAAGTGTCCATTTATTAAAAGTCAGCAGCTGCAGTATTTGTAGCTGCTGGCTTTTAAAAAAAATCCTTCAGGTACCGTCCCGCTTTAAATTTATATTCGTAAAGTACAATCTGCTGTTGGCTCAGTTTTGTGGTTGAAACCTATAATCTGTATGCAGACATGTGGACTGCTGTAAGCCAGATATGTACTATTTGTACTCCTCTACAGAGTACACACAGGAAGCTGTACTACAGATGCGGTTATATTTTCACAAGATGCTGCCGATACCACCTTCATGTGGTTAGGTGGGGCTGAGTATATAAATGCATAATAGCAGCAAAGAGGAGAGCAGCAAAAGAAAGGCGGAAGTGTGCCCAAAAAAAGCATGGCTCCCTATTTGCTCCCTTCTACGTCAACCGGGTAAAAAGACAAGGCTTGCTAAAGACGGCAACAAGAACTTCTCAGGGACTTTAATATTTCTCTACTCTATAAAAACATAAAATAATTTGGGCTGAAATTCCATTTTAAAAGGGACCTGATTGGATATTGACATGCTGAAATAAAGCAATAGTAGATCCTTTATTTTTTTTTCTCATTAACCACTGAAATACTGGGCATTTTCACCCCCTTCCTGCCCAGGCCGATTTTCAACTCTGTAACATTTTGAATGACAATTGCGTGGTCATACAAAACTGTACCCATATGACATTTTTATCATTTTCTCCAAACAAATAGAGATTTCTTTTGGTGGTATTTAATCACTGCTGGGATTTTTTATTTTTTGCGCTATAAAACAAAAAAAGAGCGACACTTTTGAAAAAAATAAAATAAACAATTTTTAACTTTTTGCGATAATAAATATCCGAATTAAAAAAAAAAACGAATTTCTTCCTCAGTTTATGAATGAATGAATGATTTGTATAGCGCTGCAACTGCGAACTGAATCGCCTCAAGGCGCTTGTCTGCTCTTGTTGTGATGCCATGTTTAGAAGAGGTGGGTCTTGAGTTTTTTCCTGAAGGCCTGATTGTTTTCTTACAAGCGGATGTTGTTTGGTAGAGCATTCCATAGCCGAGGTCCCTGTACTGCGAATCTTCGTTCTCCCTTCGATTTGTAGCGGGCTTTGGGGATGAGAAGGCGGTTTTGGTTTGTTGAACGAAGGCTGCGATAGTTTAGGCCGATATGTATTCTTCTACATATTTTTGTAAAAAAAAAAAAAAAAAATTGCAATAAGTGTATATTGATTAATTTTAAAATTAAAATTAAAATTCATTTTAAAATTGATTAAAAGTTAGGGGGATAGATTTATGGCATTTTTATTATTTTTTTTTTTTTTACTAGTAATGACGGCGTTTTTTGGCAGAACTGTGATATTGTGGCGAACATATCGGACACTTTTGACACTATTTTGGGACCACTGACAATTATACAGCGATCAGTGCTATAAAAATGCACTGATTACTGTGTAAATGTGACCGGCAGGGAAGGGGTTAACAATAGGGGGCGATCAAGGGGTTAAATGTAAAGGAAGGCGTCCCAGTACTTTTGGTAATATAGTGTGTAAAGTACATTGGGAAACAGTAAAGCGAGTCTTCTCTCGATCCAGCGATGTCCCGTCTGAAGCAGCTCTTCTTCTTCCCACTTCCTGGTCTTTCGGGATTTGTTGATAGCAGCAGGAGCCAACTGCTCCTGCTGCTATCAAACCAATATTGTGTGGTGTGTGTGTGTGAGGGGGGGGGGGGGGGTGAGCCATGCTGTATGTGTCTATGGATGCACACAGCCCGGCTTGGTAGCTTGCCCACATGAGTGCCCCCATGGCCAGCAGCTTGCTATGGGGGCACTCGGAGAAGAGGAGGAGCAGAGCATGCAGGTGAGAGACACCAGAATAGGAGGCTTGCTGCCACTCTATGCAAAACCATTGCATAGAGCAGGTAGGTATATCATGTTTTTTATTTTAGGGGGACAAAAAGCCTTACAACCTCTTAAAGGGGTTGTAATGCTAAAAAAAAAAAAAATGTTGGCAATGTCTGATCTATATGCTGTATAGATCATGGATCTAGCTGTTATTTCTGCTGACATTTTTTTATTTACCTGTTAGATAAATAGGCTTTATCAGCACTTCCTCCTTTCCTCTCTGTATGTTCTCCTCAACTCCCGGGTTTTCGAGCGTGCTCCCTGCAGCAACATCACGGCTTCAAATTCTACAATTCCCTTGATACTTAGCGGCATCGCGCATGCGCAGTGACGCTTTTTCGCCACACTGAGCCACACTTCCACTTCAGCAAAAAAGGGGGCAGAGTAAAGGCGGGGCTGCGCTGAGATGGTCATTCAGATTACAATAGCAAGGCACGGGAGGCGGAGCTACAGCATATTAGACACGCCCACGGCTCCCCTGCCTCCCGTGCCTGTGAACACACACAACGTCTCCCCGCAGGGATGTAGTCCCAAGGGAGGGGGCGAACACGCTGACTAACCCCCAGCCAGAACGGCTCGGATGATGGGGGCAAGCTTCTGGAGGAGGAACAGGAAGTTGAAAATTCACACACAGAAAAAAAGCATTTACAAAGGAAAACAAAGGAAAAGGTAAATGAACCAACAGTACATTACCTTAACCACTTCCCACCTGGCCACTGCACATGAACGGCCGGGTGGGCTATCTCTCCTTCTGAGTGGACATTCAGTAATGTCCCTCAGAAGGAGCAGGATCGCGCGCGCTCCCGCGCAGCGGCGCGATCCCGAAAAGCTTGTGTCATCCGAACACGGCGCATCTTAGATTGTCAGGAGGGCTCTGTGATTCGCCCTCCTGATCACATGACGGCCGTGTCCAATCACGGCCGTCATGTGATGTAAACAAACAGCCGGTTCCTAGGCGATCGGCTCTCCTCCCCTCTCCTCACACGGAAGTCGTCGCTGAGGAGAGGAGAGCGGATCTCTGCAGCCGGCTGGTGATCAGTGAGTATGAGCTGTTTTTTTTTTACAGCTTTTTACTCACTGATCACCAGTCTAGTGTCACCACACAGTAAAAAACACAAGTAAACACACAATAAACACACACATGTCCCCAAAACACATGTCAACACATAGTAATGATCCCCAAAACACATGTCCCCCACATATATAACAGTAAAATCACATGTCCCAATGATCATTTGCACACATATGTCCGTGATCACCTGTGCACATCTGTACATGATCATTTGGGTACATCTGTCCGTGATCACGCAAACCAATTATTACACACTTAGCGGGATTTTTTTTTACCAAAAAAAACATGTAGCAGAATAAATTTTGGCTTAAATTTATGACAAAATTAGATTTTATTGGATTTCTTTTAAAATAGAATAAAGAAAATAATAGTTTTTTTTCCAAATTTTCACTCTTTTTTCGCGAATAAATACCACCAAAAGAAAGCTAACAAAATGATAATAATTTCATTTGGGTACAGCGCGCAATTCTTATTGAAAGTGCAAGAGCGCTAAAAGCTGAAAATTGGTCTTGGAAGGAAGGGGGCGAAAGTGCCCAGTATTGATGTGGTTAAAGGAACATATTTAGAAAAAAAAAAAAAAAACATTACAACCCCTTTAAGAAAAAAAAAAATAGTTTTTTTTTTTTCAAAATGATGATTGTTAACCGCTTCCCGACCGCCTCCTGTAGATATAAGTCTACAGAATGGCACGGCTAGGCAAAGGCACGTATATAAACGTCCCCTTTAATTGCCTAGCCGCGGGGTCGGGAGCTCCGTGACCATGGCCGCGGGACCAGCGGACCCAATTGCCACTGGTGTCCCGCGATCGGGTCACAGAGCTGAAGAACGGGGAGAGGTCTGTGTAAACAAACCTCTCCCCGTGCTTCCTACACTGCCTGTCATTGATCGGCTGTTCCCTGTCATCGGGAAAGCCGATCAATGACGTCAGACGTACAGCCACGCCCCCTACTGTAAAAAAAAAAACACAACACGTCACACTTAGCCCCTCCCCGCCCCCTAGTGGTTAACTCCTTCACTGCCACTGTCATTTACATAGGAATCAGTGCATTTAAATAGCACTGATTTCTATATAAATGACAATGGTCCCAAAAATGTCCGATGTGTCCGCCATAATGTCGCAGTCACAATAAAAATCGCTGATCGCCGCCATTACTAGTAAAAAAAAAAATATTAATAAAAATGCTATAAAACTATCCCCTATTTTGTAAATGCTATAACTTTTGCGCAAACAAATCAATAATCGCTAATTGCGATTTTTTTTTACCAAAAATATGTAGAAGAATACGTATCGGCCTAAACTGAGGGAAAAAGAAAATGTTTTTTTATATATTTTTTGGGGATATTTATTATAGCAAAAAGTAAAAAATATTGCATTTTTTTCAAAATTGTCGCTCTATTTTTGTTTATAGCGTAAAAAATAAAAACCAAAGGGGCGAACAAATACCACCAAAAGAAAGCTCTATTTGTGGGAAAAAAAGGACGCCAATTTTGTTTGGGAGCCACGTCGCACGACCGCGCAATTGTCAGTTAAAGCAACGCAGTGCCGAATCGCAAAAAGGGGCCTGGTCCTTTAGCTGCCAATTGGTCCGGGGCTGAAGTGGTTAAAGCGGAAGTAAACCCATCGATTTAACAGTCTAAAAAAAAAAGGCATGCCGTGAATGCACATTGGCTGTGCTCTCAACCAAACAGTCAAACCATCCAATGGCTGGTGTCATAACGGATCACATGGGCAGCACTGTGGCAGTTGAAGATTAAACAGAGGCAAAGATGGCAGCTTCCTTGGCTGAAAACGATAGGGGGGTTTACTTCCACTTTAAGAAAAAAAAAAAAAAAGTAAAAAAAAATCGTTTTTTTTTTCTAAATGATAATTATTAAGCTTTACCTTAAGTTCTAATTGGTTCTGTTTTTAAGAATGAAGGACTCTTTATTACTTGAGGATATGGATTTGTAGAAGATTTTCAACCTGCGGAGCAACAGGCTGCCTCAGAATTTGGCCAATTAGCAGTTGGCCATGTATTGGTCTGGAAAAGCTGTCATGTGGATTGATGGGTATAACCCGGGCAGGTTCTGTAAAGGCAATTGACTGGAGGCCGATATCCACAAACAAGGGAGTTTGCCATAGGAGAAACATGAAGGTCGCGATGGTTGACATCGCCTTCTGAAAATGCTTGTAGCATGGCAGTCATGCTGACACTCTGGAGTGAATAGTTTGACTTCCTGACCTGCCAGGGGAAAACGACAGTTCTGTGCCTTGCCTGATCAGTATTCTTGCTCCAGGCCAGCAATTCAGAAAGAATCAGAAAAAAAAATTCAGAAAGTAGGTCAGAAGCCAAACAAATATGTTGTATTGGCTACTGTCTATGAACTTCCTTATTCTAGTCCGGTTGGACGTCATCATGTTCGAATCCGTCGGACTTTTGTGTGATTGTGTGTGGCCAAGTCCGTTCATTCGGAAAGTCCGTCGGAACTCCGCCGGACCCAGTTCCTATCGAGAAATCCGTTCGTGTGGGTGCTAGTCCGATGGACAAAAGCCAAACGCAAGGGCAGCTATTTGCTACTGTCTATGAACTTCCTTATTCTAGTCCGGTCGGACGTAATCATGTTCGAATCCGTCGGAGTTTGGTGTGATTGTGTGTGGCCAAGTCCGTTCATTCGGAAAGTCCATCGGAACTCCACCGAAGGTCCGTCGGTAAGACCGTCGGACCTAGTCCGTCGAAAAGTCCGGTCGTCTGTACGCGGCATCATGGTATAGGGAATTTGTTAGCTTCAATTAAAGTTAGTTTGATATACAAACCTGTGTAGCTTTATCGTCTATCATGACTTATTAAGGGTCGGTGAGCACCACTATCCACTCAACGAGTGGTGCCCACTTAGTACAAATATGCTAGGGCTTTTGTTGTTGTGCTAAGCGCGATTTCTCTTATGCCGCTTACACACAATCGGACATTCCGTCAACAAAATCCATGTTATTTTTTCCGACGGATGTTGGCTCAAACTTGTCTTGCATACACACGGTCACACAAATGTTTCAGAAATTCTGAACGTCAAGAACGCGGTGACGTACAACACGTACGCCGAGCCGAGAAAAATTTTCCTGATACTATGAATGGTGGATCAGTGGAAAAAGGCAGACATAGTTGAGTGCCAAGGGCCAATATCTCCAATTGTATGGTTCAAAATCACTGAGAACACATTTTCCCCATTCTGGTGTTTTTGATTGCCTGAACTCCCTGACCTGTGCTCACATAATGTATGCATTAGGCTGTTGCCACATGATGGGCTAATTAGATAATTGCACAAATAAGCTGGTGTACCGGTGTTTCTATTAACTACCTGAGATCCGCGCTATAGCCGAATGACGGCTACAGCGCGGATCTAAGATGCCGGGACAACGTCTATTGACATCGTCCCGGCCACGAGCTGCCTGCGCGCCCCCTGTGATCAGCGAGTCTGTGAGACTCGCTGGATCACAGATCCGAGTAAGGGGTCGATCCCGCCCCCTTACCACGTGATCAGCTGTCAGCCAATGACAGCTGATCATGTGATAATAACAGAGCCGGTAATCAGCTTTTTTTCCTTCTCGCGCTGACAGCGCGAGGAGAAAAAAAAAAAAAAAAGCCGATCACCGGCGGCAGTGAGAGGGACATCAGTCCCTCTCACTGCAATGTGCCCAGCAATGTGCCCAATCCATGGTGCCCACCTTTGCATAATTAAAGTGCCGCCTACCAGTGCCCACAGTGCCATCTGTCAGTGCCCACAGTGCCATCTGTCAGTGCCCACAGTGCCATTTGTCAGTGCCCACAGTGCCATTTGTCAGTGCCCACAGTGCCATCTGTCAGTGCCCACAGTGCCAGTGCTGCACATCAGTGTCACCTACCAGTGCTCATCAGTGTCACCTACCAGTGCTCATCAGTATCCCCTACCAGTGCCCATTAGTGCCCATCAGTGCCATCTATCAGTGTCATTCATCAGTGCCCATCGGTGCCACCCATCGGTGCCACCCATCAGTGCCACCCATCCGTGCCCATCAGTGCCATCTTTGCTGTCCCCATCAGTACCGACTTATCTGTCCCCACCAGTGCAGTCTATCAGTGCCAACCAGTGCAGCCTATCAGTGCCAACCAGTGCAGCCTATCAGTGCCCACCTGTGCCGCCTCATCAGCACATATCAATGAAGCAGAAAAATTACCTGTTTGCAAAATGTTATAACAAACTATTAAACATGATTTATTTTTTATTTTTATTTTACATATTTTTTTGTTTGTTTAGCAAAAAATAAAAACCCTCAGCTGTGATTAAATACCACCAAAAGAAAGCTCTATTTGTGGGAAAAAAATGATAAAAATTTCATTTGGGTACAGTGTTGTATGACCGCGCAATTGTCATTCAAATCACGTCAGCGCCAAAAGCTGAAAATTGGTCTGGTCACGAGGGGGGTTTAAGTGCCCAGTAATCAGGTGGTTAAATAGCTTGATGACTGTATATCGATGATTAAACTTGACGATCGTCAACTGGCAATGGCCAACAGTCCTTCTGCTACAGATTGTTATATGTGGCCTGCATCACCCTTACAAGATATTTGTGTTCCTTGTTTCGCTTATCATCTGTTGTATTTCATCCACTCTCCACAGGTTGTATTCTGACTATCTGTACTTTGCTATTGCAAACAAGTCTGCCGAGGACTTCAATGACAAAGTGAATGAGTCTCTGCAGATGTTTGACAGCTGCTTGCAAGGGTCCTCTCTCCGAGCTTGCGCTTACAACACCACCTTCAGTAACATCCTGCCGGTATGTAGACACCTCTTGGGAAATCACGGTGCACAGCCAGAGCCTCTTACATCTGTTCTAATCCGGAGCTAAGGGAAAATGACACATGCTGTTACAACGGGGATTTGGAGCCCTGGCTTGCTTATTCCCTGCACGCCACCGAATGCTTTAATAGAACTCCAGTATAATCTCTACAAGTACACATTGTGGCTGTCATTGAAACATTTACTTACCTGAAAGTCATTTTTATTGTGACTTTCACAACACAAGCACCCCACTGAAGGAGAACCGCTTATCTGGCGTTCCATTATTCATACAGGTTTGTTTCAAGTGGCACTGATGATATATGGATGTGTAAGCTATCTTGTCTTCCGAAAATGCGTATTATCCTCCATTCATTTTTCTGATCCAGACACCTCCATAAGACAGCACTAGTGTTGGCCAGGGCCGTTTTTTAAGGCAGGGCAAAAGGGGCAGCTGCCCCTGGGCCCTGTCATTGTTGTGGGGCCCAAAGCAGCTGCATCATATTTGCCAACTATCCTGGTTTAAATTCCCTTGTCCCTTGAGGTTTTAGTCCGGTGCTGTGTCCCAATATCTCGGTGTAAAGTGCTGCTACTAATGCTGCCCAGCTCTGCCCTATTGTTGTGTACAGATGACTCACCTGCAGACCCTGTGTTTACATGTAAATTAACGGCATTCATATGTAAATAGCAGAGGCCAGCGGCATTGATATGTATATCATGCCCCCCTGAGGTCATATCCACAGTAATCTCTAGCAACCAATCAACAAGCAGAAATCATGTGCTGTAACCTCTAGCAACTAATGAGTGAGCTGTAATGTGTGCTGTAACCTCTAGCAACCAGTCAGTGAGCTGTAATTATCATTACTGTAACCTCTGGCAATCAATCGCAATATCTGCCTGATCTGATTCAGTAAACTGATTTTGAGTCTAGCTGCTATTTATTGTATGTCTCAGAGCAGGTGGAGAGCAAAACTGCATGGAGGGGGGGGGGCCCCAAGAAAAGTTTTGCCCAGGGTCCAATCAATATTAAAGACGGCCCTGGTGTTGGCCGAATGGTTCGGCCTGAGCTGGAATTTGGGACGAACTTTGGCTGTTCGCATTTTGTGCCCTGATTGCCCACAAAGCGCCCCCCCCCATGTGGTGGGCATATGGCCTAATATGGTTCAGAAGGGGTGGGCACTTGCACCCCCCCCCCCCCCACTTTCCTGACCTGCCAGGCTGCATTTTGGGGCGGACCCCACACTGTTTTTTTTTTTTTTTGGCGTGGGGTTCCTCTTAAAATCTATACCAGACTGAAGGGCCTGGGGGGGGGGGGAGCACATAGGGGCACAGGACAGCAATAGGGAGGTGGACGAGAGTGGCATGTGGAGGAGCCAATGCCATCCACTTCCCTCCTGCGCCGCTGAATGTCTGAGGTAGGGAGAAGCGGCTACTTGGAGGGATCGGTTCCTCCTTCATGTCGCCGCCCTCCTATCCAGACGTACAGGGGGCTGGATAGGCCCCCTGAAGCATGGGGCCGGGTCGCAATGTACGTCCCTGAAGGTAAGTTGAACTTCTTATTTTGGCATGCTATACATAACATGCACATAATCTTTTCAGTATGGGGGGGGGGGGGCACTGTAAGTTTTTTTTTTGTGTGCCTAGGGTTGGGCTTTAAGTAATTTTAACGAATACATAACCAAGTCAAATTAGTACAATTCCCCTTTAAGAAGACAAAGAGCAATTTGCCTCTCATTGGTCTGATTACAGTAAGCTGAAATTGGGCAGGTTGTTATGGGCTACTCTACACAAAGTTAAAATGGCTATAAATAATTAAAAAAGTTTTTTTTATAATATATAAAAAAATGAAGGAACACTATCATCATTTAAGTGTTACAAAGAATATAACAGAATATGTAAAAAGGAAATCAAGGACGCAAAAAAACGAACGACAGATTGCAAAAGATAGTAGGACAAATCCCCCAAAAATTCAGACGTATTCTTCTACATATTTTTGGTAAAAAAAAAAAAAAAAAACGCAATAAACGATTATTGATTGGTTTGCGCAAAAGTTATAGCGTTTACAAAATAGGGGATAGTTTTATGGCATTTTTATTAATAATTTTTTTTTTAACTTGTAGAGGCGGCGATCAGCGATTTTTTTTTTTCGTGACTGCGTCATTATGGCGGACACAGCGGACACAATTTTGACACATTTTTGGAACTATTGTCATTTATACAGCAATCAGTGCTATACAAATGCACTGATTCCTGTGTAAATGACACTGGCAGTGAAGGGATTAACCACTAGGCAGTGTAGGGGTTAAGTGTGTCCTGGGGAGTGTTTCTAACTGTGGGGGGCGGGGCTACATGCAACACGTCACTGATCATAGCTCCCGACCACAGGGAGCAGAGATCAGTGACACTGTCACTAGGCAGAACGGGGAAATGCCTGTTTACATTAGCATCTCCCCATTCATCCTCTCCATGAGACGATCACGGGTATCCCCGTGACCCGACTCACGGAGCTTGCCGCGGGCACGCGCGCGCTCAGAGGCTGCCTCTTAAAGGGCAATGTACAGGTACGTGATTCTGCCTGTACGTGCCCTTCTGCCGCAGTATATCTGCGTGAGGCAAGCGGTTAAGCCCCCATTCACACTGAGGCATTTTACAGGCGTTTTTTTTTTTTTTAAATGTAAAAATAGCGCCTGAAAAGCGCCTGTAAACTGCCTCTTCTGCAGCCCCAGTGCAAACGCCGGGTGCTTTCACACTGGGGCGGTGAGCTTGCAGGACAGGAAAAAAAAAAGTGCTACAAGCAGCATCTTTGGGGCAGTGCAGGAGCTCCTCCACCGCCCCTGCCCATTGAAATGAATTGGCAGCGCTGCCGAAGCACTGCAACGCGGGCGATTTTAACAGCGGTAAAGCGCTGCTAAAACTAGCGGCGCTTTACCGCTACCGACCCAGTGTGAAAGTAAACTGATTGTACATGCTCCTATGTTTTTCAGCATGCATAAACTCAATATGACATACTGAATATAGGCTGTATGACCTGCCACAAGTAAATATAATTGTCTGCATCGTTTACTCACTGATCTCTACTTGATGTGACAAGGCTACTTTCACACTGGGGCGGTGGGGGTCGTAGCGGTAAAGCACCGCTAGTTTTAGCTGCGCTTTACCGCTGTTATAGTGTCGCTTTTTGTGCGCGTTTAACCCCCACTAGCATCAAATAAAGGGTTAAAATCGTCCGTGTTGCGTGGCGCTGCCGAATCGTTTTGCTGGCTCTTCGGCAGGGCAGGGGCGGTCTAGGAGCGCCGCTAACAGCGTGCGGAAAAAAAGAAAGAAGCTGTTAACCTGCTTCTGTTACAGGGACATCAGTACCCTCAGTGCCCACCAGTGCTGCTAATTAGTGCCCACCAATGCTGCTAATCAGTGCCCACCAGTGCCATCTATCTGTGCCCATCAGTACTGCTAATCAGTGCCCACCAGTGCCACCTATTAGTGCCCATCAGTGCCTCATAATCAGTGTCACCCATCAGTGCCCATCCGTGCCACCTATCAGTGCCCATCAATGCTGCTAATCAGTGCCCACCAGTGCCAGTGCCCACCAGTGCCTCATAATCAGTGTCACTTATCAGTGCCACCTATCAGTGCCCATCAGTGCCACCTATCAGTGCCCATCAGTGCCACCTATCAGTGCCCATCAGTGCCACCTATCAGTGCCCATCAATGCTGCTAATCAGTGCTCACCAGTGCTACCTATTAGTGCCCATCAGTGCTGCCCATCGGCGCCTCATCATCAGTGTCACCTACTAGTGCCCATCAGTGCCACCTATCAGTGCCCATCAGTGCCTCCTGATCAGTGCCCACCAATGCTGCTAATCAGTGCCCACCAGTGCCATCTATCAGTGCCAAGCGCTTTGCTGGCTCTTCGGCAGCGCTGCCCATTCATTTCAGTGGGAAGGTGCAGTCTAGGAGCGCCGGTAACAGCGTGCGGAAAAAAAGAAAGAAGCTGTTAACCTGCTTCTGTTACAGGGACATCAGTCCCCTCAGTGCCCACCAGTGCTGCTAATCAGTGCCCACCAGTGCCATCTATCAGTGCCCACCAGTGCCTCATAATCAGTGTCACTTATCAGTGCCACCTAATCAGTGCCCATCAGTGCTACCTATCAGTACCCATCAGTGCCACCTATCAGTGCCCACCAATGCTACTAATCAGTGCTCACCAGTGCTACCTATTAGTGCCCATCAGTGCTTCCCATTGGTGCCTCATCATCAGTGTCACCTACTAGTGCCCATCAGTGCCACCTATCAGTGCCTATCAGTGGCTCCTGATCAGTGCCCACCAGTGCCACCTCATCAGTGCCAACTATCAGTGTGCATCAGTGCAGACTCATCAGTGCCACCTATCAGTGCCCATCAGTCCTGCCTCATCAGTGCCTATCAGTACCCTTCGGCGCACATCAGTGAAGGAGAAAAATTACCCATTTGCTAAATTTTATAACAAACTATAAAAAAAAAATTTTCTTTTTGTTTTTCAAAAAATAAAAAACCCGGTGGTGAATAAATACCACCAAAATAGAGCTCTATTTGTATTACAAAAGTTTTTAAAAATCAATTTGGGTACAGCATTGTATGACCGCGCAATTGTCATTCAAATTGTGACAGCGCTGAAAATTGGTCTGGTCAGGAAGGGGGTAAAAGTGCCCGGTAAGCAAGAGGTTAAAGGACGTCACATCGTTTGTCCAACTGAAGAACTGCCAGTTAGCTTAATATTAAAATAAGGAAAGAAAGACTGTGGGTAATATCAGTGATATCGGCGAAAGCTGCGAGGCTGGGCATTGTCATCGCACAGACAGTAACCCTCCAGTTGCTATAGGAATGGCAGCTCCATAGCAACCGGACTGTCACAGCAGATCTATGGCTTCCAGTTTGACAGCATTTCCTGACATCCGTTATATTTTTGATGCCGTTTATCATCAATCTTTTTTTTGTTCTCTTTAATTTAAACTAATTGCCAGCCGTCCATCTGGCAGGGGATGAGTGATGGTTTCTTTTTCATTTTGGTGCTTCTTCTTTATTGCCTTAATGGGATCTCAGAAACAAATGGCAGTTTCAAAACATCCCCTCCGAATAGAATATCTCACCACTAAAATTAGGCTGCTGGCGGCTGCCCAGAATCTTATTCGGAACGCACAGATTTTGCTTCACATAGAGGAGAAATAGGAACAGTTATTTATTTTTTATTAACTCTGTTTATTAACCACTTAAAGACCAGAAGGATTTACCCCCTTAATGACCAGGCCATTTTTTGCCATACGGCACTGCGTCGCTTTAACCGCTTAAGGACCGCCTCACGCCGATATACATCAGCAGAATGGCACAATCATGTACCTGTACGTGGCCCTTTAAGAGCCCAGCCGTGGGTCGCGCGCGCCCCGGTCCTGAGCTCCGTGATCGCGGCCGCGGGACCAGCGGACCCGATCGCCACTGGTGTCCCGCGATCGGGTCACAGAGCTGAAGAACGGGGAGGGTCTGTGTAAACAAACCTCTCCCCGCGCTTCCTAGTGACGTTGTCACTGATCGGCTGTTCCCTGTCATCAGGAAAGCCGATCAGTGATGTCAGACGCAAAGCCACGCCCCTACAGTAAAAAAAAAAACACAAACACTTAACCCCTCCCTGCCCCCTAGTGGTTAACTCCTTCACTGCCAGTGTCATTTACACAGGAATCAGTGCACTTAAATAGCACTGATTGCTGTATTAATGACAATGGTTCCAAAAATGTGTCAAAAATGTCCGATGTGTCCGCCATAATGTCGCAGTCACAATAAAAATCGCTGATCGCCGCCATTACTAATAAAAAAAAATATTAATAAAAATGCTATAAAACTATCCCACATTTTGTAAACGCTATAACTTTTGCGCAAACCAAATAATCGCTAATTGCGATTTTTTTTTTACCAAAAATATGTAGAAGAATACGTATCGGCCTAAACTGAGAAAAAAAATAAGCTTTTTTATATATTTTTTGGTGATATTTATTATAGCAAAAAGTAAAAAATATTGCATTGTTTTCAAAATTGTCGCTCTATTTTTGTTTATAGAATAGATTATAAAAAAATAAAAACCGCAGAGGTGATCAAATACCACCAAAAGAAAGCTCTATTTGTGGGAAAAAAAGGACGCCAATTTTGTTTGGGAGCCATGTAGCACGACCGCGCAATTGTCAGTTAAAGCGACGCAGTGCCGAAACGCAAAAAAGGGGCCTGGTCCTTTGGCTGCAAATTGGTCCGGGGCTTAAGTGGTTAAAGCGGTGTTCCAGCCGTAAAAGAAAACTTTTTTAAAAGTCGGCAGCTACAAACACTGTAGCTGCTGACTTTTAATAAGGATACTTACCTGTCCAGGGCGCCCCCACGATGTCGGCCTATCTGTCCCTCGTATTTCGTGTGCTGGCACCGCCATCCTCAGTAAGGGAAACAGGACAGTGGAGCCTTGCGGCTTCACTGCCGTTTCCTACTGCGCATGCGCGAGTCCCCCAGGGCGATTTCTGAATGGGCCTGTGTGCATCACAGGAGACACTGCGCCCAAATTTCCAAGAAATCAACGCGAGGAGGAGAAGACTGAAGATCACTGCGGAATAGGAAGTGGTAGATTAGGACGATCTGCCTAGCAACCGTCATTTCTGGTGAGTAAAAAAAAATTTTTTTTATTTCATTTTTTTCAATTTTTTTGTACGTAATTTTTTTTTTTTTTCAGGGTGGACCTCTACTTTAACTGACAATTGCGCGGTCGCGCGACGCTGTACCCAAACAAAATTGATGTCCTTTTTTTCCCCACAAATAGAGCTTTCTTTTGGTGGTATTCGATCACCTCTGCGGTTTTAATTTTTTGGCTCTATAAACAAAAAAAAGTTTGGGAATTTTGAAAAAATAATTACATTTTTTACTTTTTGCTGTAATAATTTTTTTTTTTTATAAACACTTTAATGAATTTATTGTAATACATGATCTTGTCTCCTGTTTGCCCCCAGGTGCGGCTCCATGTTGGTCTGTATGCGGTATATTTGTGGGATTGGCTGTCCGTCTTTAACCTCGATCGGTTTCTCATACTCCGGCTTGAAGATCACGCAGCCAACACCACGCAGAGCATGAGGCTTGTGTACCAGTTCCTTGGTCTTGGTAGGTACAGATATCCGCTTAGAAAACGCTTTCTTATCATTCGTAGAAGGAGTTTTGGGTGTGTAGGATAGGGGGTGTAGGGTAGGGTAGGGTAGGGTGTGTAGGGTAGGGTAGGGTAGTGTAGGGTGTGTAGGGTGTGTAGGGTAGTGTAGGGTAGGGTAGGGTGTGAAGGGTAGGGTAGAGGGTGAAGGGTAGGGTAGGGTGTGAAGGGTAGGGTAGGGTGTGAAGGGTAGGGTAGGGGGTGAAAGGTAGGGTAGGGTGTGTAGGGTAGGGTAGGGTGTGAAGGGTAGGGTAGGGTGTGAAGGGTAGGGTAGGGTGTGTAGGGTAGGGTAGGGTGTGTAGGGTAGGGTAGGGTAGGGTGTGAAGGGTAGGGTAGGGGGTGAAGGGTAGGGTAGGGTGTGTAGGGTAGGGTAGGGTGTGTAGGGTAGGGTAGGGTGTGTAGGGTAGGGTAGGGTAGGATGTGAAGGGTAGGGTAGGGTGTGAAGGGTAGGGTAGTGTGTGAAGGGTAGGGTAGGGGGTGAAGGGTAGGGTGTGAAGGGTAGGGGGTGTAGGGTAGGGTAGGGTGTGTAGGGTAGGGTAGGGTAGGGTGTGAAGGGTGTGTAGGGTAGGGTGTGAAGGGTAGGGTAGGGTGTGTAGGGTAGGGTGTGTAGGGTAGGGTAGGGTGTGTAGGGTAGGGTAGGGTAGGGTGTGAAGGGTAGGGTAGGGTGTGAAGGGTAGGCTAGGGTGTGTAGGGTAGGCTAGGGTGTGTAGGGTAGGGTAGGGTGTGTAGGGTAGGGTGTGTAGGGTAGGGTAGGGTGTGAAGGGTAGGGTAGGGTGTGTAGGGTAGGGTAGGGTGTGTAGGGTAGGGTAGGGTGTGAAGGGTAGGGTAGGGTGTGTAGGGTAGGGTAGGGTGTGTAGGGTAGGGTAGGGTGTGAAGGGTAGGGTAGGGTGTGTAGGGTAGGGTAGGGTGTGAAGGGTAGGGTAGGGTGTGAAGGGTAGGGTAGGGTGTGTAGGGTAGGGTAGGGTGTGAAGGGTAGGGTAGGGTGTGAAGGGTAGGGTGTGTAGGGTAGGGTAGGGTGTGAAGGGTAGGGTAGGGTGTGTAGGGTAGGGTAGGGTGTGTAGGGTAGTGTAGGGTGTGTAGGGTAGGGTAGGGGGTGAAGGGTAGGGTAGGGCGTGAAGCTGATATCTTGGACCTGATACAATACATTTGTCATCATATTTTATTTTTCCTGCATCACAAAAAAATTTCCTTGTAAATATTTGCATGAATTTTTTTTCTACAGTATGTTTTCAGGTAAGGAAAGATTTCTCTTTCAAATGCCGCTTTATACATTGACCTCCCTAGACTTAGGCTGTCTGCACAGTACCGTCACCTGCTGACTTGACACCATCCACAGGCAGCTTAACTCTTCTATAAGACTCCGGCTACAAAACTGTGTGCAAGGGCCACATGACCAGGCCTGGCGGGCCGCGGGTTTGACATACCGTATATACTCGAGTATAAGCCGTGCTAGGAACCCCATATTTCATGTGCAAACCAAGTGGAACCAGCACTACAACTTATCCAAAGTTGAGGCTCCGAGATACGGGGCCCCAAATTCGGTTCGGAAAATGTAATTCTCTGCTTCAGAAAATCAGCTTCCAGGTTTTATTGTCAAAGCTTAATTGAATAATTTGAAGTTAGAAGCCGATTGGCTACCATGCACAGCTGCCCCAGATTTTGCACTTTCCAGTTTTAGTAAATCAAGTGTCAAAAAGAAGCTCGGTCCTTAATTGGTTAATACAGCTACCATATCTAAGGACTACCGTATATACTTGAGTATAAGC